>JAAWVA010000039.1:375002-407263 GCA_015227895.2 Colaptes auratus | reverse complement strand
GAACCTGCGGTTGTGGGACAACACAAGATACACAACATTAAATTGCTGTTGTTCTCAGACTGTGCATCACAGACAATACAGAACCAACCGTGACTCTTTGTTGCCATTCAGAATCTGATTCGTCAGTTGGAGAGTCAGAAAGTCATCAGCAAAACTCATTCACCTTTCAACAGTCCAGTGGGCTTCCGCGCATTGAACAGCAAATTGACACTATCGAGAAGTTGCAAGGGTCTGATGTGGTGTTATTTCTAACCAGCTGCTCGATAACATGGGTTGAAACTCAGACAGTATTGTCTTAGGATCTAACTTTTTTTGCAATCAGAATATCATCCTGTGACCGGTTGATGCTATGCCTTTAAGAAAGAGACAGTTGCTGAACACTCTGGCTGAATGTTTTGATATTTGAACAAAACAAGATAGTCTAAACTAATTTCATTGGTGCTTGTGGGGTTGCAGTTTGGAGTTGGGTTCTGTTGGTTCAGTCTGTGTCTGGTCTGGGTTCAGGCTGGGTGCAGTCCTGTGCTTTCTCTCTTGTGAAGCAGGAACGGCCTTGAGTTAACAGCTAACCAGATAAGAACACTATTCTTGCATGCACTTTCTGAGCTACAGACTTTCCCTTCTTAATTGCCTCTCTCTCTCTCTCTACCTTTTGGGAAAAAGGGAGGTGGGGGGGAGAGAGGGGGGTTCAGGGAACCCCCCTGGCCGGCAGGAGGGAAAAGGTGTTCTGCATTGTGTTCATTGTTGTGTTTTCCGGTATTATTGTAAATATGTATATTTGTGTATATATCATTGCATTCCATTTATGCTTGTAAAATAGCTTTCATCTGCTTTTCCGACTGAGCTAGCTGTGGTTTCTTTCCCTGTGTGTGGGGAGGGAACTTTCTCACCCCACCACACATCCATAGAATTATAGATGAGGAAGTCACAATAAGTCTGTCTAAATGGGAACAAAGACCAAGGCTCATATATTTGGCAAGGGTGGGAGAATTCTGTATGCCTTATGGATGCCCATTGATATGGTTGGGTGGGGTCTGCCTGAATCGATGGCTCAGCAGATGCAAACTTTTTTGAATTCTCCGGATGTAAGTAAATTGTAAAGAAACAATCCCTCAAATCAGTAATAATCAGGTTCCAATTTGGGGGGATTGGGAGTTGAGAGGCCAGGTTGTAAGGCACCCATCACCTCCATGATCGATTGCTCTCAGATCATGTAGTAAATGCCATTTGCCACCATACATGTGTCAAAAGGGGCTGTGACCATTTTAGGCTTTGCCTTTAAGAAAGGGACAGTTGCTGGAACACTATGGCTGAATGTTTTGGGATAATAACTAAAAATAAGATAAGGTCTAAACGAATTTCATTGGTAGATTGGTAGAATGCAACTTTTAAGTTTAAGTTCTGTCACTTCAGTCAGTTCAGTTCAGTCTCTTCCCTCCGTTCCTGTGGGCCTGTTTCTCTCACTGAAGCAACAGCTGCCGGACAGAAGCGACCTTGAATTAACAAAGCTAACCAGATAAGAAAACTAATTCTTGCACACGCTTTGAGCTAAGAGTATTTTCTCCTTAATTGCCTTTCTCTCTCTTTCTAACCCTTTTTGGGAAAAAAGGGGAGGTAGGGAGGGAGAGGGGGGTACAGGGGCTGGGGGACACACCCCCCTCTTGATGGAGATCTTTTGTATTACGTTCATTGCTGTATATTTCTGTATATATTTTAAATACTGTATATTTGTATATATATCCATCTGCATTCCATCCCTGCTTGTAAATGCAGCTTATTTCATTTGCCTCTCCGACTGAGTTAGCTGCAGTTTCTTTGTGTGTGTGGGGAGAACACACTCACCCTGCCACAGGGGCTAACAAGTGTGTTGAAAACAAGTTATTGATTATAGCACTTGGGTATCCTGACCTTAACCTATAGGTAGCTATGCCTCGTCTAGCTTCTTTTAACATTTTTCAGTCCAGAGATTGCCATATTCATTGTTGACCTTCTAATACCACAGGAGATGCATGTACAGGAAAATCTACAGATTCTCCATCTATTACTGCATTTCTCACAATACCTTTCAACCGGCACAGCGGGACAGTTCCCCGTCCCTCCCACCTCCTGATCCCTTACACTATTGTCCCATCGGAATTCGATTGTAGCCTCTGTCACAGTGGTATTTTCTGCTAACAATGCCTGGGATGTAGGAGGCGGTGGGGGTGTGGTGCAGCTGGAGTCCCTGGGGGGCGTTACCGCTGGTGCGGGCTGGGGGGGGCCGCTTCTGGGGCCGCTGCCAAGCCCCTGCCATGGGGACGGCCGCTGCCATGGCTGCCACCGTGGGGGCCGCCATGGGGGCCGCTGGGGCCACCGTACGGTCCGTGCTGCCGGTGTCGGTGGTGCGTCGGTTGGTGCCGCCTCGGTCGGAGCTGTCGGGGCCGTCTCAGTCGGTGCCGCCAGGGCTTGCGGGGGCCGTGGGGTTTGCAGGAGGGATGCGGTCGTAAAAATGCCGTAACCGCAAGCCTCCAAGTGCTCCATTTTTTCTAAGAGGGGCTGTGAAACAAAGTTGGCACTGTTCGATTGCTTAGCGTCGGTGTTTTCGTCTTCCGAATCCGAGCCGTCGATGGCGGTATTAGAGGAAGATGTTGATGAAGGGGATCGAACGCACTGAACCACAGCTTTTGCTGCCTTTATTGCTTTTTCCCTGCTGGGTGCGAACGGCAGTGGTGGCGTCTGGTGAACGCGGTGTGGTCGCCAAGATGGCGGGCGTGGCGTCTTCTTGCAGTGAGTGTTCATGCTTTCCGACCTCCATTTTGATTTCGTGCATGTTTTCAGTCCGATCGGGATTCGCAATAAGGGAGCCGTGATTCGTGTAGAAGGAGGAATAGCGGGCAATTGAAATTGTGACGAGGATGCTGACGGAGTGGCAGGCGATCTGCAGGGAGGGAGGAGGGGGGGAGGAAGGCGGGGGACGGAGGGTGCGGAGCCTTCCAAATCTCGCTTTTTCTGGGTTAGAAACTAACGCCGTAGCTGAATCAAGAATAGACTGTTCTGCTTTTATAGATTGCAGTGTATGTGACGGTTCGCCACACGGTGCTATAGCGAAAAGCTGCTTTTTAAGTATTTAAGCACCTCATCCCACAGCTGTGCTCCAGTTTTGTCCCATGCTTCGGAAGTGAAAGCTTCGGTTGCTGTGGGGATAGAATCATGATTCCGGGCCCAGGCTAATCACCCTTATAAAATCCTAGAATCGTAAGCAATACCTCTCATGGAGAGGATAGTTTGGATAGTTTGCTGGTTTGACTGGCTTTCCGTATCGCTCGAAACATACCTCTCACGCTGAGTCGAGCAGCAGCGTAGTCTGAGGATCCCATCACGAGTTCGGGCACCAGATATCAGCGACGGAGACTGGAGAATCAATACGGACGATCAATATGATCTAGTATTGTTCCTTTATTGTTCCAATATTGTACGGCTATAGTGCAAGCATAGTGAGTATAGCACAGCAAAGTGAATGGAAAAGAAAGGAAAGTGAAGTGCGTATTGAGGGAACTTCTACAACTTATATAAACTCGGAGAGCATCATTGGCATAGCTTCATTGGTTCCCCACGAGTGACCACACATCACACTATTTATAGAATTGGTCAAGCTACTACTAACACGCGAGGTTGTTGGTGCAGGTGCGTGTCCTGTTATCCCAGATACTTGCTGTGTTTATAGCTACCAGTGTCCTGCTTCAGTTACATGGTGGCAGGCATAGCACTGTTTGCTACAACTGCTAGCAACTTTTGCACTTATGCTGAGCATGGCCTACCACCATGTCAGGCTCTAAGCCTACACTGCCAGATTGCTCACACTGCTCGTGCTGGCATTGCCACAGCTCTCTGGATTGGTGTGTGGTGTGTTCATGTTGAATGCTGGATGCTAGGCTGGTATTAAGCTAGGAGAGAAAAAACTTAGAACAAGCTTTAACTATTATATAGGGACTATCATACATTGGTGTGCGCTGCCCCCTCTGAGTTCATCCCCTCTCAGCCAGAGTCACGTTCCGCTGTGGGATACACTGAATGTCCCCAGTTTCTAACATGACCTAGTACGTGTCACCAGGCCCCTCAGCTGAAACCACCCCTCGGGTTGGTTTGCCCCCACCAGCAGCAAGGAAAATCCACACCGACTTCCCCAGCAGGATTTTCTCAGAAATTACAGGAACTCCATCTCCATCCACTGTTTGCAGCAGGTCGGACTGGGCAGGACCAGCTGCAGGGACCACCATCCCTGGAGGTGTTCAAGAGGGGATTGGATGTGGCACTTGGTGCCATGGTCTAGTCATGGGGTCTGTGGTGACAGGTTGGACTCGATGATCTTTGAGGTCTCTTCCAACCTTAGTGATACTGTGATACTGTGATACTGTGGTTCACAGATCCTCTGCTGTTCACTAACCAAGTGGCTTGAGCTAGGTGTTTTTCCCAGTTCCTAAAGGTTCCACCCCCATGGCTTTTAGGGTGGTCTTTAGCAAGCCATTGTAGCGCTCAACCTTCCCCGCAGCTGGTGCATGGTATGGGATGTGGTAAATCCACTCTATCCCATGTTCCTTTGCCCAGTCCCTTATGAGATGGTTCTTGAAGTGGGTTCCTTTGTCAGATTCTATCCTCCCGGGGGTGCTGTGTCTCCACAGGACCTGTCTCTCTAGGCCCAGGATGGTGTTGCGGGCAGTGGCATGAGGTACTGGGTAGGTTTCTAGCCACCCTGTAATTGCCTCCACCGTGGTCAATACATGCTGTTTGCCGCTGGGAGACCAAGGAAGGGTGATGTAGTTCATCTGCCAGGCCTCTCCGTACTTATATTTCAACCATCTCCCCCTATACCATAGAGGCTTCATGCGAATAGAATAGAATAGAATAGAATAGAATAGAATAGAATAGAATAGAATAGAATAGACCAGGTTGGAAGAGACCTTCAAGATCATCGGGTCCAACCTATTATCCAACCCACCTAATCAACTAAACCATGGCACTGATGTCTTGCCCAAACAGGGTTCCCAATTAAGAGACAGGACTAAGCCTGATGCAGGCCAGGTGTCCACTTTATTATGCAAAATCCTTCTTTATAAAAGCTAATACAACACAAAAGCAGTTTACTACTGGAACCAGGGACTCTGTTATAACAATCTGGTATGTGTGAAGTCTTACACTCTCAAGTCATAATAACCATTTGTAATCAACTATCTGCCCTCCTGAAACCACATGCGTTTTCCAGAAGCCCACAAGCCCCAAAAAGGACTGTGTCTTTCTTGTTCGTGGGTTGCCCCATAGTGGCTACTCTGTTCACCACCTCCTGAGGGATGTGGCGACAGCCATCCTGCCATTGAACACCCAGGAACTGGATCTCCCTGGCAGGCCCTTTTACCTTTCTTCTCTTTATGGCAAAGCCAGCCTCCAGCAGGATATCGATTATCCTCTTACCCTTCTGGTAAACTTCCTCTGCTGTCTCACCCCATACAATGATGTCATCAATGAACTGAAGATGCTTAGTGGCTCCACCTTTCTCTAAGGCAGTCTGGATCACCTCATGGCAGATAGTTGAGCTATGGACCCAGCCCTGAGGCAACTGATTCCATTGGTACTGTACTCTCCTCCAGGTGAAAGCAAACTGTGGCCTGCATTCTTCTGCAATGGGAATGGAGAAAAAGGCATTAGCAATGTCAATTGTGGCATATCCCTTGGCCGTCTTCAATTCCAGCTCATACTGGAGCTCCAGCATGTCCAGCATGGCAGCACTGATTGGAGGAGTCACTTCATTCAGGCCACGGTGGTCCACAGCCAGTCTTCATTCCCCATTTCCCTTCCACACTGGCCATATTGAAGGGGGAGTGAGCCTTGCTGGTCAACTCTGGCTCTCCAGTCGTTGAATCTGTTGGTGTATGGGGTGCAGAGAGTCTCTGTTGGTCCTGTATTGCCTGTGATGTACTATGTGAGAGGCAATAGGTAACTTCAAATCCTACGCCATATGGCTGCCTACTACGGAGGGGTCATCTGACATCTCGGGTGTGGTGGACAGCTGTTCTTTGCCTGCGGTCTCCACAGCTGCTACCCCAAACGCCCACTTGTGCCCCCTAGGGTCCTTGAAGCATCCCTCCCGCAGAAAGTCAATTTCAAGAATGCAAGGTGCATCTGGAGCAGTCACTATGTCGTGCTTTCCCCATTCACTCCTGGTCAGCCTTATCTCAGCCTGCAGTACAGTCAAATCTTGTGAGCCCCCTGTGACTCCCTGAATGCTTATGGGCTCAGCCCCTTTGTACCTCGATGGTATCAGGGTGCATTGGGCCCCTGTGTCCACCAGAACTCGGTACTTCTGGGCTTCTGAAGTGCCAGGCCATTTCACATACACATCCCAGTGTACTCTGTTATCCCTGGCCTCCACCTGGCTGGAGGTAGGGCACCTCTAATGCTGGCGGCGATGTCCACACTTGTCACAGGGTCCTGTGTTACTAGGGGAAGGGTCTCTTGAGTGAGAGGGACCACTCCGGGAAACTGGGGCAGCCCTTCTTCTGGATGAGTTATCCCTGTTGTGCCCACCTTGCAATTCCCGTGTTCTGTTCCAGAGGGCAGAGGTGGGTTGGCCATGCCAGGTGTCCATGTCCTCTCCATGGTCACAGAAGAACCTCCACAGAGACCCCCTTGACATCCCCCAATTGGCTTGGGGTGATCTCCTAGGGGAAAGTCACCTATTCCTGATAGCTGAAACATGGACCCATTCTGACGGAAAAAGAGGAAAAGAAGGCATTGCTCCCCCTTTTCAGTTCAGACATGGAGGTCTTGGTCTCTTTGACGATGTCTTTAGCCATAGTTTCTATGGCTGAGATCAGGGGTTTCTGATTTACGCTGTCCTCATATTCCCTTAAATCACTGGCGAACTCACAGACAGTTTTAGGACTTCCATCCTGTCCAGTCAGGAGTATCCCTCCTAATGTGGGAGCATATTTCTGAGGAGCACCCTGGGTGAGTTTCTTTACGAAGGGCCGTCTCATGGGCACCTCATCTGGGGCTGAAGGGAGCTGGCCATCCCCATAAGTTATTTTCAGCATGGTCTTCTGTCTCAGATACCAAATGCCCTGTTCCATAGTTGTCCATCTAACTGGGGCCCAGGGCAGGTCATCCTTTGAGTGGTAGCAGCTCTTTATGGCATTGAGGATCTGGGCCCAGAGGGTGTGTGTTCCATCGAGTTTGGCTAACTCTTTGTCCAGACCGGCATCACGAGTCATGGAGCCTTAAAGCTTTGCCTCCCTCTTATCCAGGTCCACTGTTTCCACGCCCTCGTCCCAACATCTCAGGGCCCAGCTCAGTATTGGCTCACCCTCTTTCCATGCATAATCCAGATGAGTTTGCCTTAGTTCCTTTCTGGGTAGAGACGTAATAGTTACTGTTTTCTGATCTGAATCATCTTCATCCACTGCTGAGTTCTGCAATGTGCTGGGCCCTGCTGATGTGCCTTCCTTATCATCTGTGCCTGGAGATGAATTTTGCCTTATTTTCTTGCATGTGGTGACAGGTACTATAGAAACTGCGTTGGCAGGAGCATCAGCTGTTAAGTGTGGAACTGCTGGTGGTGGGGCAAACCCTTTTGCCTGGGGCTCAGGCTGAGATCTGGCACAATCAATACAACCTGACCCCTCTCCATCATTTTTCAGCAGTCCTGGATCACTGGAGAGGTCCCAGAAGACTGGAAGCTGGCCACCGTGGTGCCCATCCACAAGAAGGGCCGATTGGACGAGCCGGGGAATTATAGGCCTGTCAGCCTCACCTCAGTGCCAGGCAAGATTATGGAACAGGTCATCTTGAGTGCGACCACGCAGCACTTCCAGGATGGCCAAGGGATCAGCCTAGCCAGCATGGCTTAGGGGGCAGGTCCTGCCTGACCAACTGATCTCCTTTCTATGATCAGGTGACCGCCTGGTGGATGTGGGGAGCCTGGATGTGTTCTACCTGGACCTCGCAAGGCCTTTGACACCGTCCCCACAGCAAACCTGGCCAAGCTGTCAGCCATGGCTTGGATGGGAGCACACTGCGTTGGGTTAGGAACTGGCTGGAGGGCCGAGGCCAGAGAGTGGTGGTGAATGGTGCCACATCCAGCTGGCGGCCAGTCACTAGTGGTGTGCCCCAGGGATCAGTGCTGGGCCCCATGCTCTTCAACCTCTTTATTGATGATGATGAGGGCATCGAGTCCACATCAGTAAATTTGGGACGCACCAAGCTGGGGCAGGAGTTGATCTGCTGGGGCAGAGAGGTTGCAGAGGGACCTCGACAGGGGACCGATGGGCAGACTCCAACGGCATGAGATTGAACACATCCAAGTGCTGGGTTCTGCACATTGGCCACAGCACCCCCAGGCAGTGCTACAGGCTGGGGTCAGAGTGGCTGGAGAGCGGCCAGGCAGAGAGGGAGATGGGGGTGCTGGTTGATTGTAGGCTGAACATGAGCCTGCAGTGTGCCCAAGCAGCCAAGAAGGCCAATGGCATTCTGACCTGCATCAGAAACAGTGTGGCCAGCAGGAGCAGGGAGGTCATTCTGCCCCTGTACACTGCACTGGTTAGGCCGCACCTTGAGTCCTGTGTTCAGTTCTGGGCCCCTCAGTTTAGGAAAGATGTTGTCTTGCTGGAGCGTGTCCAGAGAAGGGCAACAAAGTTGGTGAGGGGTTTGGAAGACAAGCCCTATGAAGAGAGGCTGAGGGAGCTGGGGTTGCTTAGCCTGGAGAAGAGGAGACTCAGGGGTGACCTTATTACTCTCTACAACTACCTGAAGGGAGGTTGTAGCCAGGTAGAGGTTGGTCTCTTCTCCCAGGCAGCCAGTACCAGAACAAGAGGACACAGTCTCAGGCTGCGCCAGGGCAGGTTTAGACTGGATCTTAGGAAGAAGTTCTATACCGAGAGAGTGAGTGGCCACTGGAATCGGCTGCCCGTGGAGGTGGTTGAGTCACCTTCATTGGAGGTGTTCAAGAAGAGGCTTGATGGGGTGCTTGGTGCCACGGTTTAGTTGTTTAGTTGTTTAGGTGGGTTGTATTGTATTGTATTGTATTGTATTGTATTGTATTGTATTGTATTTAGGTGGGTTGGATTGGTTGATAGGTTGGACGTGATGATCTTGAAGGTCTCTTCCAACCTGGTGTATTGTATTGTATTGTATTGTAGTTAAAGCATATTCTTTTAAAACCTCTTGTACTGTATAAGGCACATTCTTAATGAGCAAATGAAATGTTGCAAAACGTTTCAGATGTCTTCATGTTTCTGTCAAAGTTCACAATGATAAAGAGACATCTCATTTAGAGAAAAATCTTTCCATTTGAAAATTGTCGCAATATATTTATGCCTGCCCTGATATATTCTGTTAGAGAGCAAGTTCTAAAGTGATAGTATATGTGAAATATCAGTGCAAATCAGCTTTCCCTTCAAGCTCCATAAACAGAAAATTTAAAACATTTTTTTCTAGTGTAACCAAATTACTAAAGTCTTAGCAGTAAAAATATATTATTCCTATTAGACTGCACAAAAGCGGTGTTTACTGGATCTCTGATGTCCATATGTGCTCCGGAATGAGTTATATCATCAGCAATACTTCTGCTGGGTTTTGAGTGTGAAAGTATGTGTATACAAAATACATGTCTCACTAATGCACTTGTTTGGTTTCTGTAAGAAGCTGGAAGATACATAGTTCTTGTTTGTAGAAAACAACATTTACTTTTGGTACAAACATTAGATAAAAAACTTTGATAATTTCCTGCTGTAACTTTATGTAAGTTCTTGTTTCCTTTTGACTGATGTTCATGTCTGATGAGCCATACATTGTGAACTATGGATTTTCTAATACAATAGACCCACTTAACGCCTTTTAATTGAGAAAATTTGCTTGATAGTCTTTCAACTGCTTCAGATGGGCCACACCAGCTCCAAGATTCTGTGCCAGGAACTCAGTCTGCCTGGTGTTAGACACAGCCGGGAAACAAGCAGTGTGGCCTTCAAGGGGAGAAAAAGTGTTGCATTATAGAAATTTGCAATTAGTCATTGGCAGCTGCATTTTTAATAGAAAAGCTAATTTAGTAATTGTTTTTAAATCAGGTGCTCTGTGGACATGTATAGTCTTAAATCCCCACTGCAACTTGGAGCAGAAAGTTGGTTGGCTAAAACAGCTGAAAAAATGGAACAGTGTGGATGTTTGTCCCTGGGAAGATGGAAACCATGGAAAACGAGATACCGAATTTAACCAATGCTTTGCCTCAGGGTGCTAACCAAGGTGAGCCTAAATATATGCACTGACTCCAACATATAATATAGCCTCAATCTTATATATTCTAGATTTGCAGAAAAAAAAATTCACTGAAAGAGTGGTCAGGCATTGGAACGGGCTGCCCAGGGAGGTGGTTTGAGTCACCAACCCTGGATGTGTTTAAAGGTTGTTTGGATGCAGTACTTGGGGATATGGTTTAGGGGTGAACCTTTTAGAGTAGGGTTATTGGTTGGACTTGGTGATCCTGAGGGTCTTTTCCAACCTGAATATTTCTGTGATTCTGTGAATTCAGCATTTTTCCTGGGACAAGTAACTTTATTGTTGAGGATTTACCAGTCAAATTTATTTTCACTAATACTATCCTTGCAGAAAGGATAAATAAGGGATTTTGTGTGTTTGCTGGAACTGCAATGTTTTCAAAACAAGTATTTGTGTTTAGTTATGTCTTCTAACTTTTCACTTGATCCATCTAAATACTTGTGGCATAAAAATTGAATGTCACTGAAGTATATCATGTGAAAGCCTGTTGTTTCTTTGCTTGACTATAATCTTACATATATTTGGGTATTGCATTAAACAGAGCGTGTGAGAAACTAAAGCAGCTATCTATGAGACGTACTCTGTTGTGCAGTCTGCATTGACAGGTGTGGGAGGGTGCAGAGGCAACACTATCTTCTTGGAGGAGATGTCTCTTCTTACTCAATATCATGCTTTCTAATCTAAAATGTGATTATCAAATCTGACAGAAGCCTTCTCCAGTCATCTTTAAGCAAAGATTGCTACTTTTGTTAATAAGAGAGGAAGATGCAGGATATTTACCTGGGGAAGAAAAAAACACATACTCCTCAAAACTCTTAAGTATTTTGATGCATATTTCATATCGTGATAAAAATTAGGGCCACGAGGATGATCAGAGGGCTGGAGCACCTCTCCTATGAGGACAGACTGAGGGAGTTGGGGCTGTTCAGTCTGGGGAAGAGAAGGCTCCGAGGTGACCTCATTGTGGCCTTCCAGTATCTGAAGAGGGCCTACAAGAAGGCTGGGGAGGGACTTTTCAGACTATCAGGCAGTGATAGGACTAGGGGGAATGGGATGAAGCTGGAGGTGGGGAGATTCAGGCTGGACATGAGGAGGAAGTTCTTCACCGTGAGGGTGGTGAAGGCCTGGAATGGGTTGTCCAGGGAGGTGGTTGAGGCCCCGTCCCTTGAGGTGTTTAAGACCAGGCTGGACAAGGCTCTGTCCAGCCTGATCTAGGGTAGAGTGTCCCTGCCCATGGCAGGGGGGTTGGAACTAGATGATCCTTGTGGTCCCTTCCAACCCTAACTGAAACTATGAAACTAAGATACTTGTGGGAGGTGACAGATTTGGGCTTAGATTGGGGGTTTTTTGTTTGTTTGTTTCTTTTTCTGGGAAAATTATGTCTGAAGGAAATACATTTGGTTCATTTGTAAATCCTACAGTTAGCAAGAACTTCCTACATAGGTATTTTGCTTTCTGGATCTCATGATGTTCAGCCCAACCTGGGCAAATCTGACATGATATTTCAATATTCAGACAGAGTGCCATGTCAACAGAGTGCTTTTCACATAGGAAGATGTACAGTAAGGATTATATCAGTCCCATGGGCTGACTTTCTTTGCAATATTTGTATTTGTTTATGGAAAAAAATGCTCAAAGCTAATATAATTTCTCAAAGAGAACAACTAAAAATCTTTCTTGCAATGTTTATCTGTCCCCCATCCTAGTAGCTATGGGCCTGAGAAGGAGAGAAGCTGGGGTTGCTTCAGTCACTGTGTGACATATACATTCTAGTTTGTTTTTAGTGGAGTTCTGTATGTGCTGTTTAATGGCCTTCATCTCTAGCTGTTCCCTTTGCAAAGTCCTATTTAGCATTAGCTGTGCTGGTTTGCAGATCTCTCTGAAAGAAAAGTGAATGGCACACAATTCATGTAAGCTGTTGGGTAATAGGATGTGAAATGTCTGCTCCTTGTGGAGGGGGGCAAGGCATGCTGCCATTGGTTGAGGGTTGGTGAATGGGCAGAAGACAAGAGTACTGTGAATGACTGATTCACATATGCATGAGTAAAAGCTGATGCAGCTTTCTGAACTTGTGAAAATGACAGATTCATTGAACAAGCCACATCGGACGGTGTTCACTCGAGCTATAGAGGCATGTGATCTGCACTGGCAGGACAGCCACTTACAGCACATTATCAGCAGTGACCTATACACCAACTACTGTTGCCATGATGACACTGAAAACTCACTCTTTGACTCTCACGGGTGGCCCCTGTGGCACGGTAAGTAGCTAAACCAGAAAGATGTTTCTATGGAATTATTTGGGAGGGATTGTGGGGAGATTAATTAAAAGCCTGAGAAAAAGAACAGAAGCTGGCTTGAAATGCTGGCTCAGAAGTGGTCCTTTAAGTCTCACTCTCATATTTTTAAAAACAAAAAGCAAGCAAGCAAAAAAGCCCTTTTGAATAACCAAGCAAAACAGGCCATTGCAGACATGGAAGTATTGCTATTCTTCAATTATTTTCTCCATTTTAGAACATGTTCCTACAGCCTGTGCAAGGGTGGATGCATTACGATCTCATGGATACCCACGAGAAGCGCTGAGGCTAGCAATAGCTATTGTTAATACACTAAGAAGGCAGCAGCAGAAACAGCTGGAAATGTTCCGGGCTCAGAAGAAAGGTGAAATGTTTGGCATTCATTAATTTTCTTTTTTTCCTCTTTCAATATATTCACAAAAAGCAATGAATTTGCCCTGAAAGGTACTATTTTCTCCTTCAAAGCAAACGCTATTGGAAATACTTTGAAATCTGTACTGAGATAATTTTAATCAGTTTTACCTCTGTAATTGTTTTGAGAGGTTAACATGAACTCTCTTTCCCTTCCTCCTCCCTCCATCTTTTCTTTCACAGAACTTCTCCACAAAGGTGTAACGTCAATAACAAATCTTGAAGGTTGGGTAGGACATCCTTTGGATCCAATTGGCACCCTCTTCAGTAGCCTGATGGAAGCCTGCAGAGTGGATGATGAGAGCTTTCACGGATTCTCAAACACAGGTAAGGCCATGCAAAGGGAGCAATCTTCTCCAAGTCTTCAGTAACTGAAGGCATTTTTCTATCTTGCCTTTCTGAATTAACTTCAAAGCCAGTGCCTTTATAGTATAAGAACTCAGATTTGCGTTCCCGAGGAAAATACAAGGGAGAGAATATGTTTAAAATAAAATTTTGGTACTTCAGTGTGGTGGTGAGGGAAAGTTCTTCCCACACACACAAAGAAACCACGGCTAACTCATTCGGAGAAGCAAAATGAATGTGCTGTATTTACAATCAGGAACTAAATGCAGTGAATATGTACACAATATACAGTATTTACAATATATGCAGAAATATACAGCAATGAACGTAATACAGAAGACCTTTTCTCTCTTCCAGCCAAAAGGGTCCCCCTGGCCTGTACCCCGCTCTCTCCCCCTACCTCCCTTTTTTCCCAAAAAGAGTTAGAGAGAGAGAAAAAGGTAATTAAGGAGGAAATTCTGTTAGCTCAAAGCATATGCAAGAATTCTTTTTTTTATCTGGTTAATTCAGTTAATTCAAGTTCGACTCCATCCAGCAGCTGTTGCTTCAGAAAGAGAGAGAAACAGACAGGCCAACAGGCACAGACAGAACTGAACTGAAATTCAAACTGAACTAAAACTTAAAGTTGCATTCTACCAATCTACCAATGAAATTCATTTAGAATACCTTGTTTTCGTTATTATTCCAAAAATATTCAGCCAGAGACTTCCAGCAACTGTCCCTTTCTTAAAGGCACAGCCTAAAATGGTCACAATCCACCCCTTCTAAACAATTTCATTGGCTGTTCGTACTGTCCATCCAATCTAAAACAATATCTAAAGTTTGTAAGTAAAGTTCATAGTCCATTTCGGCTATACTCAGGTGTAGATGATTCAGAAGCCTGAGAAAATCAGGAAACAAGAACAATGGAAACCAGTTTGTCTCTCTGCAGACAAAGCAAAGAAAAGGGAAACAGGGAAACAGGAACACTCAGTTGACTCAGGGCTCTCAGGGTTCACAGGATTCATGCACCGTAGCTTCCACATGGATTCTTCCTTTGGGCGCGATGTATCTCCACAACACTCTGAAATGAAACTCATTCAGCTAAAGTTAAATTTCTTTGTGGAATACACTGAATTTCACAATTCTTTTGCATTACCCAATAAGTGTGACCCGGACCTGCAGCTGAAACCACCCCTCGGACAGGTTTAGCCTCTCCTGAGGGAGAAAATACCCAAACAGTTTTACCTAACAGATTCTTTTCTCTAACAACAGGAACTTTATCACCTTCTACTTTCTGTAGCAGATCTGAGTGTGCAGGTCCAGCTCAATTCACTGAACCTCTACTATTTACCAGCCAGGTTGCTTATGCTAAATGTTTATCCCAGTCTTTCAACGATCCACCCCCCCATGGCTTTGAGAGTGGTCTTCAGAAAACCGATGATACGTTCAAACTTTCCTACAGCTGGTGCATAGTAGGGGATGTGGAATATCCACTCAATGCCGTGCTCTTTGGCCCAGCTCTTTACAAGGTTGTTTTTGAAATGAGTTCCATTGTCAGACTCAATCCTCTCTGGAGTTCCGTGTCTCCACAGGATTTGTCTCTCCAGACCAAGAATGGTGTTGCGTGCAGTTGCATGTGGAACTGGATAAGTTTCCAACCATCCAGTGTTTGCCTCTACCATAGTAAGCACATACTGCTTACCAGAACGAGAACATGGTAGAGTGATGTAGTCAATCTGCCAAGCTTCACCATACTTGTACTTGGACCATTTGTCACCATACCATAAGTGCTTAAGTCTCTTTGCCTGCTTAATAGCAGCACAAATGTCACAGTCATGGATGACTTGTGTGATAGCATCCATGGAAATGTCTATGGACCTGTCACGTGCCCACTGGTAGGTTGCATCTCTGCCTTGATGTCCTGATGAATCGTGAGCCCACCGAGCTAAGAATATCTCACCTCGGTGTTTCCAGTCGAGATCAAGATCAGAGTCCATGTCTACTTGAGAAACTCTAGCAGCTGAATCTGCCTGATGGTTGTGTTGCTGTCCCTCAGTAGCTTTGCTCTTAGGGATGTGAGCATCAATGTGTCTCACCTTCACTGGAATTCTCTCGATTCGATCAGCAATGTCCTGTCACAGGTCAGCTGCCCAAATAGGCTTTCCTTTTCTCTGCCACCCATTCTTTTTCCAATCCTTTAGCCAAGCCCACAGAGCATTGGCTACCATCCATGAATCGGTGTAAAGATAAAGCTTTGGCCATCTCTCACGTTCAGCTACGTCGAGAGATAGCTGGACAGCTTTTAGCTCTGCAAACTTGACTGGATTCTCCTTTTCCATCCTTTGCTTCTGCAACTCAGTGTGTTGGACTCCACACTGCAGACTTCCACCTTCGCTTGTTCCCAACAAGAGGACAGGAACCGTCTGTGAACAAAGCATATTTCTTTTCATCATGAGAAATGTCATTGCAGGGAGGAGCTTCCTCAGCACGAGTTACTCTCTCCTCTGGAGGTTTAGAACAGTTGGTACCTTCAGGCCAACTTGAGATCACCTCCACCAGACCAGGTCTTTCAAGATTTCCCATTCGAGCTCTCTGTGTTATCAGAGCCATGCACTTAGACCAGGTAGAATCTGTTGCATGATGTGGTGTGGACCCTTTGCCTTTGAACAGCCAATTCAAAACTGGTAATCTGGGAGCTAAGAGAAGTTGTGATTCAGTTCCAATCACTTCAGAATCTGCTTTCACTTCTTCATAGGCAGCTAGAATCTCTTTCTCCGTTGGAGTATAATTAGCCTCTGAACCTCTGTAACCTCGACTCCAAAAACCAAGAGGTTGTCCACGTGTATCACCTGGAGCTCTTTGCCACAAGCACCAGGTTGGACCATTGTCACTTGCAGCCGTGTACAAAATGTTCTTATTGTCTGGACCATCTCGGAGAGGTCCCAGACCCATTGCTTGAACCACCTCTTGCTTTATCTGGTCAAAAGCTGCTTGTTGTTCAGGTCCCCAGTGGAAACTGTTTCTCTTTCGAGTCACATCATACAGAGGTTTCACAATCTGACTGTATCCAGGAAGGTGCAGCCTCCAAAATCCCACTATCCCCAAGAAACGTAGAGTTTCTTTCTGGTTCAGGGGATTTGCCACGGTAGAGACTCTGTTTACCACATCCACTGGAATGTGTCGGCGTCCATCTTGCCACCGCAGTCCCAGAAACTGCATCTCTCTGGTGGGTCCTTTCACCTTGTCTCACTTGTTGGCAAAACCTGCGTTCCGAAGAATGTCAATGATTTTGTTACCTTTCTCGAAGACTTCTTCAGCAGTTTTACCCCAGACGATGATATCATCAATGAACTGGATGTGTTCTGGAGCACCACCTTTCTCCAGAGCATCGTGGATCACCGCATGACAGATGCTGGAGCTGTGGATCCAGCCCACTGGCAATCTGTTGAAAGTGTACTGGATTCCTCTCCAGGTGAAAGCAAACTGAGGCCTGCATTCCTCTGCTATGGGAATAGAGAAGAAGGCATTAGCAATGTCTATGGTAGCATACCATTTGGCCTCTTTGGATTCCAGCTCACAGTGGAGTTCCATCATGTCTGGTACTGCTGCACACATAGGTGGAGTTACTTCATTCAGAGCTCGGTAGTCGACTGTGAGACCCCAATCTCCATTCTGCTTTCACACAGGCCACACTGGACTGTTGAAAGGGGAATGAGTTTTGCTGATGACTTTCTGACTCTCCAACTGATGAATCAGATTCTGAATGGGCAACAGAGTCGTGGTTGGTTCTGTATTGTCTGTGATGCACAGTCTGAGAAGCATCTGGCAATTTAATGTCCTCAATCTTGTGTTGTCCCACAACCGCTGATTCATCAGAAAGCTCAGGTCTGACAGACAGCTTCAGTTTTTGTCCATCAATTTCTACAGATGCTACTCCAAAAGCCCATTTGTAGCCTATGGGGTCTTTTAAACGTCCTTCTCTCAGAAAATGAATTCCCAGAATACAAGGTGCGTCAGGTCCGGTCACAACTGTATGCTTCTTCCACTGTCTACCAGTTAAACTTATATCAACCTCCACCTTAGTTAACTCCACCAGTGACTCCCAGAATAGTTATAGCCTCTGATCCCTGATAATTTGATGGCATTGTGGTGCACTGAGCCCCTGTGTCAAGCAAGGCCCTGTACTACTGAAATTGTGATGTGCCAGGCCACTGGATGTACACATCCCAATAGATTCTGTTATCTCTATTATCCCTCTCCTCCCCCTGGTGGGAGGCAGGGCACCCCTAGTTATAGGGAATATGCCCACATGTGCAATGAGCGCAGTGTGCTGTGTTAGAACTGGAGCCACTTTTGGAGCTATTAGAGTTGTCCTGGGAAACTGTGGAAGTAACAACTAAAAAAAAAAAAAAAAACTTAAAAAAAAAAGTACCCTTCTGGTATTGCTACCACGGGTTCTGCCACATTGCAGTTCTCTCAGTCACCTAAAAAGATCAGAAGTTGGTTGACCATCCCATCTGTTCATGTTCTCACCAAACTGATCATGCAGGGTTATCCAAATACTCGCACATGATTGCCTTGGTGGTCTGTTTTGGTTTGATCTGTTTTGGAATGAACTCCTTGGAGGACAACTGTTCCTCACAGAGGAAACTTGTATCCATCTGGAGGAATAATTGGAATTATTTCCTTGTGTCAGTTGGGATATGGTAGTGTTAAATTCATCCTTCAGCTCTTTCATGCAATTCCTGAATTTTTCCAGACAGTTTCAATGGCTGAAACCAAAGAAACACGTGTGAGACTATCCTCCACTTGTCTCATTTGATCAGTGAATTGGCCAACCGTAGGAGGAGCTCCGCCATAATTTCTTGCCACAATTCTGCTTGCCAGAATATTTGCATAGGTAGGAGGAGCAAGTTTGATGAGCTTTTTAGGAAGACACGAATTTCATCAGGATTCAGAGTTTTATGGCCACCATAGAGTACCTGTCTGACAGCAAATTCTTTCAGACGCTTAATTCCCTCATCTATGGTAGTCCTGGTTTTAGGATTCCATGGATGATCATCTCGGGAAGGATATCTCATGAGAGCTGCCAATAAAAGGCGTATCCACAGAGTAACCTTATCAAGAGTCCTTCCTAGATGTCTATCTATTCCATTATCCTTTGAGAGAGTTCCAAGCTCAGCTGCTGACTTTTCTCCATTAGAGCTGGAGCAACTTTATCATAATATCTACCAAGCCAAGCTAGAACTGGCTCATTATCTGCTCTGTTGTAATCCTTATGCAGGTTTCAAAGTTCTTCCGTTGGTGAAGAACAGTGCTGAATATCATCTGTCTCTTCCTCTGCCTCCTCTTCCTGAACTTGTTGTCCCAATAATCCTACTGTCACTCTCCTAAGAATCTCTTTAAGATCAGAAGCACCACCACTAGATGCTGTCCTACCAGCAATTTGCCCTGTATCTCCATCCTGTGATGATCTCAGTAACTCAGCTATATCTTTAAGACAAACCTTCTCTCCCTCCTCAGCAGGCTCTTTTTTAGTAGAAGTTCCCTCACCAGCATCAGCATCTTGCTGCTCTCCCCCATCAGCTCCTGGATCAGCTTTGCGCTTTCCACTTGTATTTAAAACTGCTACTTGCTTAATTGGAGCTGTGTGTGAATTTACAGATGCCTTAACTGAAGCTGACAGGTTTTGAGATGGATCAGCTGCTGTGGAGGACACTTCTGGTCCTGCCGAAGAAGGAGGAGGAAATGGCTTTGCCTCTCTAATGGCTGCCGAGGACGTGGGTGCCGCCATGTTAGGCGCTGCCGCTGCCGCAGCAGCTGACTGATTGCCAGAACCACCAACAGCACCGTTCAAAGCAGCCTTTCCGATGGACTTTTTATCTCTATCTTTAACTGATACAGATTCTCCATTCTCCTCATCACTAGAGATCTCTGGGGTAGAGTTAGAGCTATGCTTTCTTCTTTTTGATCTACGCTTAATAACAAAACAAGCCTTAGATACCTTCCTCTCCCGTATCAGAGCTACTAACAAGCACACATTAATTATCACCGATAGCAGGATTGTGCACACAAAATAAATCACCTTTGGATCCCAGCCATCACTTAAAACTACTCTTTCAGCTACTGGAATCTTGAACTCCTTTATCTCGATTGGAAGAGTGGTCGATGTCACATTTCTGTATCTATTAAGCCAAAAGAATCCCAGGCACCGGGTCATAGAGAAGCTGAATCTTATACTTAAACCATAAATATAAATTTATACATTAAGTATCTGCCTAAGCGATTACCAGTTACTCATTCTTGAAGATAATTCTATATTTCATGCTTGAAATAAAACGGAAGAAGACTATATCAACAGTCTTTTTCACATACATTTCTCTGTCCTCTTTTTGAGAAATTACAGGAAATCACAGAAATGTTGAGGTTGGAATGCTCTTCTGGAGAGGAGTCTGCTTCCTCAGGTCACCTAGAGCAGGTTGTGTCCAACTGAGTTTTTAACAACCTCAAGAATGAGCACTGTACAACCTCTCTGGGTGACCTCTTGCAGTGTTTGACCATCCTTGAAGTAAAAAAGCGTTATGCTCAGATGGAATTTCCTGTATTTCAATTTGTGCACAGTGCCTCTTGTCCTGTCACAGCGGGTTGACCTTGACAATATACCAAGTGCCCACCAAAGACACTATATCACTCCCCCTCCTCAACTGGAAAGGGGAGAGAAAATATAACAAAAGGCTCATGGACTGAAATAAGGACAGGGAAATCACATCATGGGCAAAACAGACTCAAAGAAATCAGCTTAATTGTTTGCCAATCAAATCAGAATAGGATAATGAGAAATAAAAACTAAATCTTAAAACACCTTTCCCCCACCTGTGTTGGTTTAACACATCCTACTATAAACATGTCCCACACTCACAATCAAGAGTGAGTAAAAAAAACCCACAATGACACCCCCCCCCAAAAAAAACCCTGTTATCCCTGTCATCAAATCTCTGAACCACTACTGCAACTGCTCCTCCCATCCCTCACAGATGTGACAGGGAGGAAGAGGATCTGGGAGGCAGAAAACCCTCAGGAGTTGAAATAAGAAAAAAAAAGCCCAACCCAAATGTAATGAAATAATATGAAACAACACAAAGAAAAATACTGGTGTATGTAGCAGACAGGGGAACAGACAAAATGCTAACCACATGCCACAAGTGAACCAAAGACTAAGGGAAGCACCCCAGTCCAGAAGTGGGGGGAAAAATCTTCAAAAACCCATACCAGGAAGCTTTACAAGCTATAGGATGAACTCCAAGTCCCACAAATGCCTTTCATCCCTTTCAGCCCTTTCCTTTTGCAATGACCATGATGTCGGCATGGTATTGAATAACTTATTAACACTCCACTGTTGTAATCATGTAGTATTTGCCTTGGAGGGTTTGTGGCAGTGTGACATAATCAATCTTCCAGGATTCCCCATATTTATATTTCATCCATTGCCCTCCATACCACATAGACTTTATCCTCTTTGCCTGTTTAATTGCAGTGCACATTTCACATTCATACACAACTTGTGCAACTATTGTCCATGGTTAATCCACCATTCATGAGTCTGTATAGAGATAAACACTAGCCACCTTTCTCACTCAGTAATATCTAAAGCCACTTGGATGGCTTTCACCTCTGCAAACTGACTTAATTGTCCTTCTCCCTCAACAGCTTCTGCAACCTGTTGTGTAGGACTCCACACAGAAGCCTTCCACCTTTGCTGTTTTCCCAAAATGCGATGGGACTCATAAGTGAACGGGGCATATAATTTTTCATGAGCTGGCAATTTGTTGTACTGTGGGGCCTCCTCAGCACATTACCTCTGCTTCTTTCAGTAACATCCCAAAATCTCTGTCTCCTGGCCAGTTTGTGATGACTTCTAATATTCCTAGGCAGTTAGGGCTCCCTGTTTGGGCCCATTCCATTATCACTGTGATCCACTTGCTCCACATGGCATCAGGCACATGATGGGCAGAGGAAATTCTTCTTTTGAATATCTAGCCCAGCACCAGCAGTCAGGGAGCCAGGAGGAGCTGTGCTTCAGTACCAATCACCTCTAAGGCAGCTCAAACTCCTTCATACGATGCCAGTATCTTCTTTTCAGTCCGAGTGTAGCTGGCCTCAGATCCTTTGTATCTTCAACCCCAGAATCCTAGGGATTGATCTCAGGCCTCCCCAGATGTTTTCTGCCAAAGTCTCCAGGCAGGACCATTCTTCTCGGCTTCAGCGTAGAGCACATTTGTAACACCTTGTCCTGTCTGGACAGGCCTGAGTGCTACTGCATGCACAATCTCCTGTTTGATTTGTTCAAAGGCCTGTTGCTGCTCAGGACCCCATTGAAAATCACTCTTCTTCTGAGTGACTTGGTAGAGAGGGTTCACAATAAGAATGTAGTCTGGGATATGCATCCTCCAGAAACTCACAACATCCAAGAAAGCCTGAGTTTCCTTCTCATTGGTGGGTGGAGACACAGCTGCAATCTTGTTAATAACATCCATCAGAATTATCAATCAAATCAGAATTAAATGAGAAATAAAAACTAAATCTTAAATTATCTTTCCCCCACCTCTCCCTTCTTCCTGTGCTTAACTTTACTCCCAAGTTCTTCATCTCCTCAACCCCAGCAGTACAGGGGAATGAGAGTTGTGGTCAGTTCATCATACGGCTGTGGTGGTTTGGCTCTAGCTGGGGGATGGATGCTCACCAAAGCCACTCTATCACTCCCTTTCTTAGATGGACCAGGAAGAGGGAAAATATAACAAAAGTGCAGAAGTCAACACAGAAGCAATATAATAAAATGCAAAAGCCAAAGCAAAGGCCGCGCACAGAAGCAAAACCAAACAATTATGTTATTCTCTACTTCCCATCAATCCAGATGATGTTTGGTCACTCCTGGGAAGCAGGGCTCCAATACACATATCAGTTGCTCCGAAGGACAGACACCATCACCGAATTTCCCTACATTTCCTTCTTTCACTTAGCTTATATATCTGAACTGACATCATATGGCATGGAATACCCCTTTGGTCAGTTTGGGTCAGCTGGCCCATCTGTGTCCCCTCCTGAGATCTTGCCCACCTCTCAGTGTACTCTTGGAGCGGGGAAATGTTGGAAAAGTACAGCCTCAGTGCTCAGTTCAGCAGTAGCCAAAACACTTGTGTTGTCAACACCCAGCTATATCACTGCAAAACACAGCACTAGAAAGATGCTCTGGGGAGAATTTACTCCAGCTCAACCAAACACACGTCTCTGTTGCTGCTTCCTCTTCAGAAGGAGGACTCTTCTCATTCTTTCCCTGCTCCAGCATGGTTCCTTTCTGCAGGCTGCAGTCCTTCAGGTGAACAGACTTTTTCAGCATGGGTCCCCCACAGGGTCAGAAGTCCTGCCAGAAAACCAGCATGGGCTCCTCTCTCCATGTGGCCACAGGTTCTGTCAGGATCCTGCTCCAGAACAGGGTCTCCATGGGATCACAGCCTCCTTTGAGCACATCCACCTTCTCTGGCTTGGGGCCCTCCATGGACTGCAGAAAGCCAGCCTGTCTCACCATGGTCTTCACCACATGCTGCAGGGGAATGTCTGCTTTTGTACATGGAGCACCTCCTCCCCCTCCTTCTTCACTGACCTTGGTGTCTTGAGTTGTTTCTCTCACATATTCTCACTCCTTTCTCCCAGCTGCAATTGCTGCTGCACAGTGTTCCCCCCCCCCTTCTTAAATGTGTTATCACAGAAGCTACTTGTCCTATCACTGGGCACCACTGAAAAGAGTCTGGCCTCATCCTCTTGACACATCATGTAGATATTTATAAGCATTGATAAGATACTCCAGTCCTTTAATCATCTTTGTGGATCCTCACTGCATCTTCTTCAGTATGTCCATGGGGAGCCCAGTACTTGGCACTCCAGGTGTGGGAGTCACTAGTATCTGCTGGTGACTCTCCTACACATTCCAAGATGTTACATGACTTTTTAGCTATAAGCATATATAATACTTCAAATTGATGACAAAGCACTTAAATTTTATAACATACATAGTCTATAAAGGTTATGGATTGGAACATAGCATAGCAGTATTGATACATAATGTAGGATAGGGCATGTATGCCCATTTTAACTTCAGTATTTGTTTCCCAGGACCTTAACTGATTTATTTCTTAGTCTCTTTCCACTTCCGTGGTAGTTTTTTATAACCTTCTGTGTAGTCAGAAACTTGATTCATCCTTCTACCTACAGCTCTTTTATATGCACATCTTTAGTCTTCCCGGACCTTTCCTCAAAGGCCATTTTATTAAATTAGACTTTTTTCAATGAATTTCTAATCCTATATTCATCAATTTTGGAAGAAATTTAATTAAAATAAATCAGATTATTTCCAATTAGGAAAAAACCCCAAAACAATACATGAAATAAAAGTAGAGTGTTGTGGTGGGGTGAGAAAGTTCCCTCCCCACACACAAGGAAAGAAACCACAGCTAGCTCAGTCGGAAAAGCAGATGAAAGCTGTATCTACAGGCATAAATGGAATGCAATGAATATGTACACAAATATACAATATTTACAATATATACAGGAAAACACAGCAATGAACACAATGCAGAAAAAGCCTTTTCCCTCCAGCCGGCCAGGGGGGTTCCCTGAACCCCCCTCTCTCCCTCCCCACCTCCCCTTTTTCCCAAAAAGGGTTAGAGAGAGAAAGGCAATTAAGGAAGAAAAATTCTGTTAGCTAAAAAGCACATGCAAGAATTAGTTTTCTTATCTGGTTAGCTGTTAACTCAAGGCCGTTCCTGCTTCAGAAAGAGAGAAGCCGTCCAGCCCACAGGACAGAGAAGCACAGACTGCACCCAGCCTGAACCCAGACCAGACACAGACTGAACTAACAGAACCCAAACTTAAAAAATTGCATTCTACAATCTACCAATGAAATTAGTTTAGACTATCTTGTTTTTGTTCAAATATCAAAAACATTCAGCCAGAGTGTTCAGCAACTGTCTCTTTCTTAAAGACACAGCCTCAACCGGTCACAAGTGTGTTGAAAAGTAAATTCCCCCTACACACATGCATATGCAATTTGCTAAATTCATTCTGCTTTCAGATTTGCTGCGGCTGTCCATCTCCTTACATCTGTACATTGCAACATTTTGTTCTCTAACTGGACTGTACACCGCTAGAGATTAGAATAATATTTTGTTCTACGGTGTGTCTGTGAAGTGTCAAATTAATCAGCTTTGGTATGTGTGGAATTTACATGTAGTCTTTACTAAAAGTAGCACTTCTAGTCTTAGTAAAATCAGAAACATTATACACGTTTTAAATACAACTGTAACAAATTAAAAATAATGAAAAGAGCTCTAGCAAACAGGATGCTTTAAAGTTGTTGAGTTCCTAGGCTGCCACATCACAGGTAGGATCCCAACATCTGCCTGTCTCAGAGCCCCAGGACTCTTATTGTTTGACAAAATTAATATTTGCCTATTTTTTCCAGTGCCCCAATAAGGACTTGCATGGACGCAGGTTCAGAAAGTTAAAAAAAGTGATAAATTTAATTTATTAAAGTGATGGATATGACAGATTTAGGATTGCCAGAAATAAATGTGCTAATAAATGCTCAGGTTAATAAATCCCACGTAACAACCAACAAAGTCAGAGACGTTGTGGTGGGTTTAGGAATCACCCCCCAACATGAATTTGGAGAATTACCCCCAAAATAAATCACCAGACTAGCTCAGATGGGTTTGGAAGCAAATGAAGCTATATTTACAAGCAAACTAAAATCTGGAAATATGTACTATATATTTTTTAAATATATATTTACATATATTTACAATTTATAAACAACACAAAGACCCCTCTGGACAAAGCCAGGGGGAACAAATAACTCCCCCTTCCTCCCCCCTGTACCAGGGACAGAGACAGAAAGCAGTTAGCAATAACCTGCTGTTAGTACTTAGCCACAGCCAAGGTCAGCAAAGCCAAGCAGAAGATATCAGCTAGTAGCAGCTGAAGTGTAGAATCAGTAAAGAGACAGAATAGTTTATGCAACTGCTTTTTATCCACATTTGCAAGTGAATGGAATGATATATACCTATCTATGTGTGGTGGGGTGAGAAAGTTCCCTCCCCACACACAGGGAAAGAAACCACAGCTAGCTCAGTCGGAAAAGCAGATGAAAGCTATATTTACAGGCATAAATGGAATGCAATGAATATATACACAAATATACAATATTTACAATATATACAGGAAAATATAACACTGAACACAATGCAGAAAAACCTTTTCCCTCCAGCCGGCCAGGGGGGTTCCCTGAACCCCCCTCTCTCCCTCCCCACCTCCCCTTTTTTCCCAAAAAGGGTTAGAGAGAGAGAGAAAGGCGATTAAGGAAGGAAAATTCTGTTAGCTAAAAAGTGCATGCAAGGATTAGTGTTCTTATCTGGTTAGCTGTTAACTCAAGGCCGTTCCTGCTTCAGAGAGAAAGAAGCACAGACTGCACCCAGCCTGAACCCAGACCAGACACAGACTGAACCAACAGAACCCAAACTCCAAACTGCACCCCACAAGCACCAATGAAATTAGTTTAGACTATCTTGTTTTTGTTCAAATATCAAAAACATTCAGCCAGAGTGTTCAGCAACTGTCTCTTTTCTTAAAGGCATAGCATCAACCGGCCACAATCCACCTCTTCTAAACAATTTCATTGGCTGTTCATACTGTCCATCCAATCTAAAGCAATAGCTATAATTTGTAAGCAAAGTCCATAGTCCATTCCGGCTATCCTCAGGTGTAGATGATTCAGAAGTCCAAGAAACAAGAAAAATGGAAAACAGTTTGTCTCTTCGCAGACGAAGCGAAGAAAAGGGAAACAGGGAAACAGGGACTCTCAGTTGACTCAGGGTTCTCAGGGTTCGTGCACCGTGGATTCCTCAAGGATTCTTCCTTTGGGCGCGATGTAGCTGTACAACACTCTGAAATTAAACTCTTTCAGCTAAAGTTAAATTTCTTTGTGGAATACACTGAATTTCACCATTCTCTTGCATTACCCAATAAGTGTGACCCGGACCTTCAGCTGAAACCACCCCTCGGACAGGTTTAGCCTCTCCTGAGGGAGAAAACACCCAAACAGTTTTACCTAACAGATTCTTTTCCCTAACAACAGGAACTCTATCACCTTCCACTTTCTGTAGCAGATCTGAGTGTGCCGGTCCAGCTCGGTTCACTGAACCTCTACTATTTACCAGCCAGGTTGCTTGTGCTAAATGCTTTTCCCAGTTTTTCAAAGATCCACCCCCCATGGCTTAAGAGTGGTCTTCAGCAAACCGTTGTAGCGTTCAATCTTCCCTGCAGCTGGTGCATAGTAGGGGATGTGGAATATCCACTCAATGCCGTGCTCTTTGGCCCAGCTCTTTACAAGGTTGTTTTTGAAATGAGTTCCGTTGTCTGACTCGATCCTCTCTGGAGTTCCGTGTCTCCACAGGATTTGTCTCTCCAGACCAAGAATGGTGTTGCGTGCAGTTGCATGTGGAACTGGATAAGTTTCCAACCATCCAGTGTTTGCCTCTACCATAGTGAGCACATACTGCTTACCAGAACGAGAACGTGGTAGAGTGATGTAGTCAATCTGCCAAGCTTCACCATACTTGTACTTGGACCATCTGTCACCATACCATAAGGGCTTAAGACTCTTTGCCTGCTTAATAGCAGCACAAATGTCACAGTCATGGATGACTTGTGTGATAGCATCCATGGAAATGTCTATGGATCTGTCACGTGCCCACTGGTAGGTTGCATCTCTGCCTTGATGTCCTGACGAATCATGAGCCCACCGAGCTAAGAACATCTCACCTCGGTGTTTCCAGTCGAGATCAAGATCAGAGTCTATGTCTACTTGAGAAACTCTTGCAGCTAGATCTGCCTGATGGTTGTGTTGCTTTTCCTCAGTAGCTTTGCTCTTAGGGATGTGAGCATCAATGTGTCTCACCTTCACTGGAACTCTCTCGATTCGATCAGCAATGTCCTGCCACAGGTCAGCTGCCCATATAGGCTTTCCTTTCTCTGCCAACACTCTTTTCCAGTTCTTTAGCCAACCCCACAGAGCATTGGCTACCATCCATGAGTCGGTGTAGAGATAAAGCTTGGCCACCTCTCACGTTCAGCTACGTCGAGAGCTAGCTGGACAGCTTTTACCTCTGCGAACTGACTGGATTCTCCTTCTCCATCCTTTGCCTCTGCAACTCGGCGTGTTGGACTCCACACTGCAGACTTCCACCTTCGCTTGTTCCCGACAAGACGACAGGAACCGTCTGTGAACAAAGCATACTTCTTTTCATCATCAGAAAGGTCATTGTAAGGAGGAGCTTCCTCAGCACGAGTTACTCTCTCCTCTGGAGGTTTAGTGCAGTTGATACTTCAGGCCAACTTGAGATCACCTCCACCAGACCAGTCTTTCAAGATTTCCCATGCGAGCTCTCTGTGTTATCAGAGCCATCCACTTAGACCAGGTAGAGTCTGTTGCATGATGTGGTGTGGAACCTTGCCTTTGAACATCCAATTCAAAACTGGTAATCTGGGAGCTAGAGAAGTTGTGATTCAGTTCCAATCACTTCAGAAGCTGCTTTTACTCCTTCATAGGCAGCTAGAATCTCTTTCTCTGTTGGAGTATAATTAGCCTCTGAACCTCTGTAACCTCTACTCCAGAAACCAAGAGGTCGTCCACGTGTCTCACCTGGAGCTCTTTGCCACAAGCACCAGGTTGGACCATTGTCACTTGCAGCCGTGTACAAAATGTTCTTAATGTCTGGACCATCTCGGACAGGTCCCAGACCCATTGCTTGAACCACCTCTTGCTTTATCTGGTCAAAAGCTGCTTGTTGTTCAGGTCCCCAGTGGAAACTGTTTCTCTTTCGAGTCACATCATACAGAGGTTTCACAATCTGACTGTATCCAGGAATGTGTAGTCTCCAAAATCCCACTATCCCCAAGAAACGTAGAGTTTCTTGCTTGTTCATGGGATTGGCCATGGTAGAGACTCTATTTACCACATCCACTGGAATGTGTCGGCGTCCATCCTGCCACCGCACTCCCAGAAACTGGATCTCTCTGGTAGGTCCTTTCACCTTGTCTCGCTTGATGGCAAAACCTGCATTCAGAAGAATGTCAATGACTTTGTTACCTTTCTCGAAGACTTCCTCAGCAGTTTTACCCCAGACGATGATATCGTCGATGAACTGGATGTGTTCTGGAGCACCACCTCTCTCCAGAGCATCGTGGATCACTGCATGACAGATGCTGGAGCTGTGGATCCAGCCCATTGGCAATCTGTTGAAAGTGTACTGGATTCTCTCCAGGTGAAAGCAAACTGAGGCCTGCATTCCTCTGCTATGGGAATAGAGAAGAAGGCATTAGCAATGTCTATGGTAGCATACCATTTGGCCTCTTTGGATTCCAGCTCATACTGGAGTTCCATCATGTCTGGTACTGCTGCACTCATAGGTGGAGTTACTTCATTCAGAGCTCGGTAGTCGACTGTCAGACGCCAGTCTCCATTCTGCTTTCGCACAGGCCACACTGGACTGTTGAAAGGGGATGAGTTTTGCTGATGACTTTCTGACTCTCCAACTGACGAATCAGATTCTGAATGGGCAACAAAGAGTCAGGGTTGGTTCTGTATTGTCTGTGATGCACAGTCTGAGAAGCAACCGGCAATTTAATGTCCTCAATCTTGTGTTGTCCCACAACTGCAGATTCATCAGAAAGCTCAGGTCTAACAGACAACTTCAGTTTTTGTCCATCAGTTTCTACAGATGCTACTCCAAAAGCCCATTTGTAACCTTTAGGGTCTTTGAAACGCCCTTCTCTCAGAAAATCAATTCCCAGAATACAAGGTGCGTCAGGTCCGGTCACAACTGTGTGCTTCCTCCACTGTTTACCAGTTAAACTTATATCAACCTCCACCTTAGTTAACTCTTGAGATCCACCAGTGACTCCCAGAATAGTTATAGCTTCTGATCCCTGATAATTTGATGGCATTATGGTGCCTGAGCCCCTGTGTCAACCAAGGCCCTGTACTTCTGAAATTGTGAGTGCCAGGCCACTGGATGTACAATCCCAATAGATTCTGTTATCTCTGTTACCCCTCTCCTCCCCCTGGCGGGAGGCAGGGCACCCCTAGTTATGGGGAACATGCCCACATGTGCAATGAGCACATGGTGCAGTGTTAGAACTGGAGCCACTGTTGGAGCTAGTAGAGTTGTCCTGGGGAACTGTAGAAGTAACAGCTACCCTTCTGGTATTGCTACCTCGGGCTCTGCCACTTTGCAGTTCCCTCAGTCTCCTGAGAAGATTAGCAGTTGGTTGACCATCCCATCTGTTCATGTTCTCACCAAACTGATCACGCAGAGTTATCCAAATACTTCCACGTGACTGCCTTGGTGATCTGTTTTGGTTGGATCGGTTTTGGAATGACCTGTTTTGGAATGACATCCTTGGAGGACGCCTATTCCTCACAGAGGAAACCTGTATCCATCCGGAGGAAGAATTGGAATTATCTCTCTGTGCCAATTGGGAAATGGTATTTTAAATTCATCCTTCAGCTCTTTCATGCAATTCTTTATTTCACCAGACAGAGTTTCAATGGCTGAAACCAAAGAAACACGTGTCATGCTATCCTCCAATTGTCTCATCTGATCAGTGAATTGGCCAACCGTAGGAGAAGCTCCGCCATAGTTTCTTGCCACAATTCTGCTTGCCAGAATATTTGCATAATTAGGAGGAGCAAGTTGATGAGCTTTTTAGCAAGACCAGTTCCTACAGGAATTTCATCAGGATTCAGAGTCTCATGGTCACCATAGAGTACCTCTCTGACAGCAAATTCTCTCAGACGCTTAATTCCTTCCTCTATGGTAGTCCAGGGCTTAGGATTCCATGGGAGATCATCTCGGGAAGGATATCTCATGAGGAGTTGCCATTAAAAGGCGTATCCACAGAGTAACCTTACCGAGAGTCCTGCCTAGATGTCTATCTATTCCATTATCCTTTGAGAGAGTTCCTAGTTGAGCTGCTGACTTGTCTCCAACCATTAGAGCTGGAGCACCTGTATCGTAGCATCTACCAAGCCAAGCTAGGATTGGCTCCTTATCTGCTCTGATATAATCTTTACGCACATTCCTTATCTCTTCTCTTGGGAAGAACAGCCAAGAATGTCATCTGACTCCTCCCTCCTCCTCTTCCTGACTTGTTGCCCCATTAATCTCCTTGTCACTCTCCTAAGAATCTCTTTAAGGTCAGGTGTACCACCTCTTGTTGTCCTGCTATCAGCAATTTGCCCTGCATTTCCATCCAGTGATCTTCTCAATATCTCAGCTATATCTTTAAGACAAATCTTCTCCTCCTTCAGCAGGGTCTCTTAAAGCAGAAGTTCCCTCACCAGCATCAGCTCTGAATCAGCTTTGTCTTTCCACCTCTCGTCTTTAAAACAGCTACCTGCTTAACTGGAGCTGTGTTTAAATTTACAGCTGGCTTAACAGAAGCTGACAGGTTTTGAGACGGATCAGCTGCTGTGGAGGACACTTCCGGTCCCGCTGAAGAAGAAGGAGGAAATGGCTGTGCCTTGCTAATGGCTGCCGAGGACGGGGAGCCGCCATGTTAGGCGCTGCCGCTGCCGCAGCAGCTGGCTGATTGCCAGAACCACCAACAGCACCGTTCAGAGCAGCCTTTCCGATGGAATTTTTAGCTTTCTTTTAACTGATACAGATCCTCCATTCTCCTCATCACTAGATATTCCTGGGGTCGAGTTAGAGCTGTTCCTTCTCCTCTTGGGTCTACACCTAATTACAAAACAGGTCTTAGAACTTTTCTCTCCCGGTACAGCGTATATAACAAGTACGCTTGCTTATCACCAACAGCAGGATTGCACACATAAAATAAATCACCTTCGGATCCCAGCCATCACTTAAAACAACCTTTCACCTACTGGGATCTTAAACTCCTTTATCTCTATGGGCAGAGTAGTCGAGGTCACATTCCCGTATCTATTAACCAAAAGAATCCCAGGCACCGATCATAGAGAAGCTGAATCTTATACTTAAACCATAAATACAATTTATACATCAAGTATCTGCTTAAGCGATCGAAATCAATCCCAAGAGGTACTTGTAGATCAGTACCGAACAAATTGAAAAGACCAAACGCTCTAAAAGCCAAAACACTTTCATCTTTGCAACTCCGACCTGAGCAGATAATAAATCAAGCAACTTTTGCTCTGCTTCTGGACAGCAACTATCCACAAGCCGCGCGTTGGGCCGCCAATTAAAATATGTGGTGGGGTGAGAAAGTTCCTCCCCACACACAGGGAAAGAAACCACAGCTAGCTCAGTCGGAAAAGCAGATGAAAGCTATATTTACAGGCATAAATGGAATGCAATGAATATATACACAAAATACAATATTACAATATATACAGGAAATATAACACTGAACACAATGCAGAAAAACCTTTCCCTCCAGCCGGCCAGGGGGGTTCCCTGAACCCCCCTCTCTCCCTCCCCACTCCCCTTTTTCCCAAAAGGGTTAGAGAGAGAGAGAAAGGCATTAAGGAAGGAAAATTCTGTTAGCTAAAAGTGCATGCAAGGATTAGTGTTCTTATCTGGTTAGCTGTTAACTCAAGGCCGTTCCTGCTTCAGAGAGAAAGAAGCACAGACTGCACCCAGCCTGAACCCAGACCAGACACAGACTGAACCAACAGAACCCAAACTCCAAACTGCACCCCACAAGCACCAATGAAATTAGTTAGACTATCTTGTTTTTGTTCAAATATCAAAAACATTCAGCCAGAGTGTTCAGCAACTGTCTTTTCTTAAAGGCATAGCATCAACCGGCCACACTATGTATTGTTCTGTGTCCAAC
>JAAWVA010000039.1:308526-374502 GCA_015227895.2 Colaptes auratus | reverse complement strand
TTGATTCAGACAACGGAACTCACTTCAAAAAACAACCTTGTAAAGAGCTGGGCCAAAGAGCACGGCATTGAGTGGATATTCCACATCCCCTACTATGCACCAGCTGAAGGGAAGATTAAACGCTACAACGGTTTGCTGAAGACCACTCTTAAAGCCATGGGGGGTGGATCTTTGAAAAACTGGGAAAAGCATTTAGCACAAGCAACCTGCTGGTAAATAGTGAGGTTCAGTGAACCGAGCTGGACCGGCACACTCAGATCTGCTACAGAAAGTAGAAGGTGATAGAGTTCCTGTTGTTAGAGAAAAGAATCTGTTAGTGTGGTGGGGTGAGAAAGTTCCCTCCCCACACACAGGGAAAGAAACCACAGCTAGCTCAGTCGGAAAGCAGATGAAAGCTATATTTACAGGCATAAATGAATGCAATGAATATATACACAAATATACTATTTACATATATACAGGAAAATATAACAATGAACACAATGCAGAAAAACCTTTTCCCTCCAGCTGCCAGGGGGGTTCCCTGAACCCCCCTCTCTCTCCCTCCCCACCTCCCCTTTTTCCCAAAAAGGGTTAGGAGAGAGAGAAAGGCAATAAGAAGGAAAAGTCTGTTAGCTAAAAGCACAGCAAAATTAGTCTTATCTGGTTAGCTGTTAACTCAAGGCCGTTCCTGCTTCAGCAAGAGAGAAAGCACAGACTGCACCCAGCCTGCACCCAGACCAGACACAGACTGAACCAACAGCACCCAAACTCAAAACTGAACCCCACAAGCACCAATGAAATTCGTTTAGACTATCTTGGTTTTGTTCAAATATCAAAAACATTCAGCCAGAGTGTTCAGCAACTGTCTCTTTCTTAAAGGCATAGCATCAACCGGTCACAGTTAGGTAAAACTGTTTGGGTATTTTCTCCTTGAGGATAGGCTAAACCTGTCCGAGGGGTGGTTTCAGCTGAAGGTCTGGGTCAGACTTATTGGGTAATGCAAGAGAATGGTGAAATTCAGTGTATTCCACAAAGAAATTTAACTTTAGCTGAAAGAGTTTAATTTCAGAGTGTTGTACAGCTACATCGCGCCCAAAGGAAGAATCCTTGAGGAATCCACGGTGCACGAACCCTAAGAGCCTGAGTCAACTGAGAGTCCCTGTTTCCTGTTTCCCTTTCTTCGCTCGTTTGCGAAGAGACAAACTGTTTTCCATTTTTTTTCTTGTTCTTGCTTCTGAATCATCTACACCTGAGGATAGCCGGAATGGACTACGAACTCTACTTGCAAATTGTAGATATTGTATTAGATTGGATGGACAGTATGAACAGCCATGAATTGTTTAGAAGAGGTGGATTGTGACCGGTTTAGGCTATGCTTTAAGAAGGGACAGTTGCTGACACTCTGGCTTAAGGTTTTTTGATATTTAAACAAAAACAAGATAGTCTAACTGAAAAAGTGTTAGAGAGAGAATGTAAATAAGGAGAATATTCTGTTAGCTCCAAGCATGTGCAAGAATTAGACCCCAGCACGTGGCTGAGAGAGCAGGCAGCGGCGAGGCACTCGGCTCTGAGAGCTTGCTTTTGGCTTTGCTTCCCTTGCTTTTCAGGAGTAGGGGGCTGGTGGCTCGGGACCTCCTGGAGAGGGGAGAGGGGCAGCAGGCTCGGGGTTGCCTACGTGCCTGAGGGCAGTGACGTAGCAGGGGGAGGGGTTGCCGCGGAAACCGCGCGCAAACCAAACAGACCCCAGCGCGTGGCTGAGAGAGCAGGCAGCGGCGAGGCGCTCGCTCTGAGAGCAGGCACGGCGAGGCGCTCGGCTCTGAGAGCAGGCAGCGGCGAGGCGCTCGGCTCTGAGAGCCTTCTCAACTGAGGGAGGGGGAGGGGAAAAAAAAAAAAAAAAAAAAAAAGGCGCCGGGTGGAGAGGGTGGTTAAGAGGGTGGTTACAGCAGCATACACCAACATGGTTACTACAGAAGAAAGGCTAGTAGAAGAACAGTGGGCACCCAAACAGAGGCCACTCACAAGCATGCAGGTGTTCAGGTGGGGCTGCAGTGAGTGCTGGGATCTGGCACTCGACATGGAGGATGGAAGGAACAACTCCTGTGTCAGATGTGAGCAGATCAGTGATCTGATGAGCATGGTGGCTGAACTAAAAGAAGAGGTAGAAAGGCTAAGAGCTGTAAAGACAGCAAAAGGAACATTGACTATTTCCAAATCTAACCTCTACTAACCAGACAGGGGGTGACTCTAGTGGAGCAGGGAGTTTGGTACCTTCCATCAGCAAGCCTCTCAGCCTCCCTGCAGTACCCACAAGGCAGGCCAATGGGAGCAGGTCTCTGCCCGACGGGAAAACGCAGACGGAGCAAGCCTGCTACTTTGAGCAACACACTGCCCGCTACAGTGCAGGTACAGAATAGGTATGAGGCTCTGCAGGAGGAACAGGTCATAAGTGAGGACGAGGACTCAAGGAAGCGCAGAAGCTGCACCAATGACAGGTTGCCTCAGGCCAGCTATCAAAACTAGACCAGAAAGAAACCTCGCAGGGTCATTGTTATAGGAGACTCCCTACTGAAGGGAGCAGAGGGTCCAATATGCAGACCAGACCCCTTTCATAGGGAGATCTGCTGCCTCCCTGGTGCCCAAGTAAAGGACAATTATAGGCAAAATTCCCAACTCGTGAGTCCTTCAGACTACTACCCACTGCTGGTCTTTCAGGTGGGTAGTGACGATGCAACACAAGAGGCTTGCAATCAATTAAAAGTGATTCAGAACCTTGGGGCCCTGCTAAAGGGATCAGAGCTCAGGTTGTGTTCTCTGCTATCCCTCTGTTATGAATATGCCCTCAGATGAGCGGCAGGATATCAATTGAAACAGATATGTTAGGTTTATTTTTTTATATATATACAACTCTGCAACGGGTATAACAGTTCCCCTTCACAGGTATCGATATTCGGTTAGTGAAACTATCTTTACAGAATGTTTAGGTATAGACACTTAAACTAAATGATTCACAGAACTTAGGATCAAAACTGATTTGGAAAGCGCGGGGGAGGGGGTTGGTCAGTGACCGCGATCCTCCACCCGAGCGATTTGCACGCTACCCCAACTGAAACTTTATGAAGAAAGGCTTGGCTTACTCACAAGCTGAGAACTTAGTGAAATCTTCCCTTGATAAGGTTTATAGTCCGCAGAACGTGGCACGGATATACCGTAATGAGAAACACAGGAAATGGCGCCGACCGCGTGGCTGCGCCACGTGGCTGCTGCTCCCGGGATACGGAGATTCCCCCCTCGAGGTGGGGGGGCACTGCGGCAGTTTCAGCAGCGCTGGTTCACACGGGTTACCAGGTTCTCTCCTGTGGCGATGGATCATGCAGCAGTTGATCCCACGGGGTACTGTCCACGGCACTGCACGCAGTTGGGTGGTGGTGGCAAAGTACCACGAAGCTCTTGGGAGCACTGGGTTTAGTCCCAAGTAAGGTGAACCACAACAGCACTGGTGCGCACACAGATACAGGCTCGAGCACAAATGTGTGGGGGGTTCATCACCAAACAACCCCTATTTATCATTTGCCCCAGTGAATACTGGTCCAATGAGCATCTGTTGCTAACACCAAGGTTAACCAATGAACTGGCAGCTACCAAATATGGTGTAAGCTTATGCCATGAACAGGGAAACAACATATAGCCTGGCCCTTGCCTACCACAGGGGTGAGACCACGCCCAGGCAGGCAGTTTTACCTGGACTCAGTGGCGCCAGGATCCCCCTGCTGCCTTCAGAAAGGAGGGGGGGGAACAAAGGAGGGTTTAACGCACAGAAGAGTACGTCCTAGAAATATTTAAGGCACGATCCTGGCCATAAGCATCATCCACTACAACCCTCTAATGTCAGCGATGGGATGAGGGAACACGAGGAAGAGCAAGGGGTAATAGTCTCCTGCTGCCTGTGAGAAGCAGAGGGCAGCTCACCAGAGGCAGTGGGATGGAGAGCTGCTAAGGGCTCTCAACTTGCTGCCCTGAGGCAAGACACAGATGACACACCAGGACACCCTGTGGAAACCAAGGGGAATTGGCACAAGAGGATGACAGGGCCATCCCAGCTGAGGCTTCTATGCAAATGCACGCAGCTTGGCAACAAACAGGATGAATTAATGGCCACCGTGCTGCTGGGAGGCCATGACATAGTGGGCATTACTGAAACTTGGTGGGATGATTCCCATGATTGGAATGTAGGGATAGATGAGTACAAGCTTTTTAGGAAGGATAGCAGGGAAGGAGAGGAGGAGGTGTTGCCCTCTATGTCAAGAACACTGGAATCAGCAGAACTCCACCTGGGAGGGATGATGAGATGGTTGAGAGTATATGGGTTAGAATTAAAGGCAAGCCAGGGAAGGAGCTATTACTGTGGGGGTCTCCTACGGCCAACTGACCAGCAGAACCACGCAGATGAGGCCCTCACAGGCAAATAGAAGCGGCTTCCAGGTCACAAGCCCTGGTCTCATGGTTGATTTCAACCACCCTGACATCTGCTGGAGGGACAACACAGCAAGGCACCAGCAATCCAGGATGTTCCTGACTGCATAGAAGACAACTTCCTCTCCAAATGGTAGGAGGAACCAACAAGAAAGGTGCTCTGCTGGACCTTGTTTCTCACCAACAGGGAAGGGCTGTGTAACCAATGTGAGGCTCAGAGACTGCCTTGGCTGCAGTGACCATGAAGCAGGTGAATTTAATCTCCTCAGAGCTATCAGGAGGACCTATTCTAAGCTTATGACCCTAGACTTTAGGCGTGCAGACTTTGATCGCTTCAGGATCTGCTAGCCACAGTGTCATGGGCAAAGCCTGGAGGAAGAGGGACCCAGGACAGCTGGTCAGTATTCAGGACCACCCCTCTGTGTCCAGGAGCTATGTATACCAACAAAGAGAAACAGGGAAGAAGCTAGAGAGGCCTGCCTGGATGAACAAGGAGCTCTGGACACACTATTACTTAAAAAGAAACTCTACAGGCAGTGAGGGAAGGACAGATAGAACAGGGGGTATATAAGGAAGCTGCCCGAGCAGCAAGAGGCCGGTAGGAAAGCCAAAGCAGAGTTTGAATTGAATCTAGCCAGGGAGGTCAAAGGGAGCACTAAGAATTTCTACAGGTATATTAATGGTAAGAAGATGAGTAGGGAAGGTGTGGGCCCCCTCAGAAAGGAAACTGGTGAATTGGTCACAAGGGATGTGGAAAAAGCTGAGGTACTCAATAACTTCTTTACCTCAGTCTTCACTGCAAGGGCCTCCAGCCACACTCCTGGAGTCATGGCAGATGATGCCAGGGATGGGGAGGAAGAACTGCCCATGGTAAGTGAAGCTCAGGTTCGTGATCACCTGAAGAACCTGAAAGTGTTCAAGTCCATGGGACCCGACGGGATACACCCACGGGTGCTGAGAGAACTGGCAGATGAGGTTGCTAAGCCCCTCTCTATTATATTTGTTGCAGTTTGGGCTGGGTGCCCTCTGCTACATGAGGTGCTTCCTGTGTCCAGAGGTCCAGCCCAGTGGGTGGACACAGGAAGCTAGGTATTTCTACCATAATTCTCTGCACCACCACTATAAGATCCAGTGCGAGGTCTGGCACCTCCTCTTTCTTCCTCGCCATCGCCCGGTAACTGGGGGAGATGTTGTCTCCCGGCCATGGGCCTGGCTAGGCCCAAGGCCACGGGGGGATGGGCAGTCTCAGATCTGGCCAGCTGAGACTAGCCTAGCAGTGGGGGGGGGGAAGAAGGAGCCCTGGGGGTCTTGGATGTACCCCCAGGTGGGGATGGGATCTCTCTGGGTATGCTTTGGGATTTTTCTTTTGTCACTGCTTCTGGCTCTCTCTGTAAACATTCACTGCTTTTTTTCATTTAAACTTTCCATCACTTTTGCAATCCGTTTGTCTGAGTTGTTATTTTTGCCCGTGGTGGGGAGGGGGGCTGCCTCAACCCACTACAATATTCCAAAAGTCATGGCAGACTGGGGCAGTCCCCACAGATTGGAAAAGGGCAAATATTGCTCCCATTTTCAAAAAGGGTAAGAAGGAGGAACCAGGGAACTACAGGCCGGTCAGTCTCACCTCTGTGCCCGGAAAGATCATGGAGCAGATCCTCCTGGAGGCACTACTGACTCAGAAGACTAGTGAAGAGGTGATTGGGAGCAGTCAGCATGGCTTTGCTGTGGTGGGGTGAGAAAGTTCCCTCCCCACACACAGGGAAAGAAACCACAGCTAGCTCAGTCGGAAAAGCAGATGAAAGCTATATTTACAGGCATAAATGGAATGCAATGAATTATATACACAAATATACAATATTTACAATATATACAGGAAAATATAACAATGAACACAATGCAGAAAAACCTTTTCTCTCCAGCCGGCCAGGGGGGTTCCCTGAACCCCCCTCTCTCCCTCCCCACCTCCCTTTTTTCCCAAAAAGAGTTAGAGAGAGAGAGAAAGGCAATTAAGGAAGGAAAATTCTGTTAGCACAGAAAGTGCATGCAAGAATTAGTGTTCTTATCTGGTTAGCTGTTAACTCAAGGCCGTTCCTGCTTCAGAAAGAGAGAAAAGCCGTCCAGCCCACAGGACAGAGAAGCACAGACTGCACCCAGCCTGAACCCAGACCAGACACAGACTGAACTAACAGAACCCCAAACTCAACTCTGCTCCTTCCAAGCCACCAATGAAATTAGTTTAGACTATCTTGTTTTTGTTCAAATATCAAAAACATTCAGCCAGAGTGTTCAGCAACTGTCTCTTTCTTAAAGGTATAGCCTCAACCGGCCACATTTGCCAAGGGCAAATCCTGCCTGACAAACCTGGTGGCCTTCTATGAACAGGTGACAGCATTAATAGATGAGGGGCGAGCAACTGATGTCGTTTACCTGGACCTGAGCAAAGCCTTTGACACTGTCCCACACCACATCCTGGTCTCCAAGCTGGTGACACACGGGTTTGATGGATGGACCACCAGATGGATAAGGAACTGGCTTGATGGCCGCACCCAAAGAGTGGCTGTCAATGGGTCCATGTCCCAGTGGAGGCCAGTGACAAGCGGAGTCCCTCAGGGATCAGTCCTGGGACCAGTCTTGTTCAACATCTTTGTGGGTGACATGGACAGTGGCATTGAGTGCACCCTCAGCAAGTTTGCTGATGACACCAAGCTGTGTGGTGCAGCAGACACGCTGGAGGGAAGGGATGCCATCCAGAGGGACCTTGACAGGCTGGAGAGGTGGGCACAGGCCAACCTCATGAGCTTCAACAAGACCAAGTGCAGGGTCCTGCATCTGGGTCGAGGCAATCCCAGGCACAAATACAGGTTGGGCAGTGACTGGCTGGGGAGCAGCCCAGAGGAGAGAGACTTGGGGGTGCTGGTGGACGAGAAGCTCAACATGAGCTCTCAATGTGCACTTGCAGCCCAGCTCAAAAAAACCAAAACAAAACACAAAACAAAAAGAAAGGAGAGAACTGAGTTTATGCTTGTCTTTGAGGTCTCTTCCAACCTTGGTGATACTGTGATGTGCTGCTGGCTGTTCACAGGACTGACTCACTTTTGACCCAGCACAGTAATATTGCATACTGACCTGGGTTGCCAAAAAAGAATTCTGACTTCTCCACATCTCCTGAGGAGCTTGTGGGAAGACCAAGGATTCTTGAGCCTACAGCACTGTCCAGAATTTGTCCCAGGATGGCTTCATCCAATTCAATAGATTGACTAATTGCTATTCTCTTTCCAAGCCCCAAATTACAACAGTCATCCCCTATGCAAAACAGAGGGTAGCATCACATTCCTACATCAGCAATTGTCTTGGACTGAGATGCATTCACCCAATGACAGAGCTCTAAATCAAAAGGTTGGAGGATGTGGGTGGATAAAATCTGAGCTATGAATTATATAGCTGTGGAAGTCATAGCCTACAGGTGTCATAAGCAGAGGTGACTCCTATCAACCCAAATTGCTTCTCTTGACAAAGACAGAAGATATGAATTCTTTCTGGTGCATTGTGGATGAGGTACAGTAGATGTTTTCTCTGCCAGTGATGTGCCTCAACAGTGCAAGATCCAGCTTTGGCATCTGCTGGGTTCATTTCAAATATGCTTTTGAGAGTTGGCTATATTAGAAGGCCCAGAAGGCTACATCCTCCTCCAGCTTTTGTGATGGAAGAACAGCCCTGTGGCTGTACGTCCCACCTACCCAAGTATCAGCTCTCTCCTCTTCTGTGTAGAGGAGTCTAACATGTGAAACAGTTTTTAAAACCCAGAAAGATACAAGAATAAGTGAAGAGTGATGAATATTGTTTATCTTGACTTCAGCAAGGCTTTTGATACTGTCTCCCATAACATCCTCCTAGGTAAACTCAAGAACAGTGGGTTAGATGATTGGACTGTGATGTGGATTGGTAACTGGCCCAACAGTGGAGTTCAGAGAGTTGTGAGCAGTGGCACACAGACCACTTGGAAGCCTGTGGTCAGTGGTGTTTCCCAGGGATTAGTACTGGGTCCAGCTTTGTTCAGCATCTTCACTGATGACCTAGATGAGGGGATTGAGTGTACCCTCAGCAAGTTTGCTGATGATATGAAACTGCAGGGGGGTGGCTGAAACACTGGAAGGCTGTGCTGCCATTCCAAAGCCACATCCAATCTTTTCTGAAACACCTCCAGGGATGACAACTTCACCATCTCCCTGGGCAGTCCATTTAGGGTGTCAGGTAGTGGGAATGGAAAAAAAACCACAGAAATGGGTAGATTCAGACTGGATGTTAGGAAGAAGTTCTTCTCCAGGTGGTGAGACACCAGAACAAGTTGCCCAGGGAGGTGGTGGAAGCCTCCTCCCTGGAGGTTTTTAAGGCCATGCTGGATGTGTCTCTGAGCAACCTGATGTAGTGTGAGATGTCTCTGCCCATGTCAGGGGGTTGGAACTAGATGATCCTTGAGGTCCCTTCCAACCCTAATAATTCTATGATTCTATGGTCTAATCAATGTGGTGGTATTAGGTCTTAGGCTGGACTGGATGATCTCAGAAGTCTATTCCAGCCTCAATAACTCTGTGATTCTGTGGTTAAATTCTTTTAGAATCTCTTTCAGTTAGACTACTGACATCTATTTATCCTTACTTATGTGAAGCTGCATTTACATAGTGTCCAAAAACAAGAGGACACAGTCTCAAGAACAAGAGGACAGTCTCAAGCTGCGCCAGGGGAGGTTCAGACGTTAGGAAGAAATTCTTCACAGAGAGAGTGATTGCCCATTGGAATGGGCTGCCTTGGGAGGTGGTGCAGTCACCATCATTGGAGGTGTTCAGGAGGAGACTTGATGGGGTGCTTGGTTGCATGGTTTAGTTGATTAGGTGGTGTTGGATGATGGGTTGGACATGATGATCTTGAAGGTCTCCTCCAACCTGGTTTATTCTATTCTATTCTATTCTACACTATAAAAAGTAGCTAAGGTTACCTATCTTCATTTAACACCTTTGAAGGGACTCCCATTGAATGATTCCCCATACTCTTCTAAAGCTTCAGTGTACATATTAAGCTATTTTTAGCACACATAAGTAATTTCTGGATGTTTATGTGTGCAGGAAGTTTACAGAGCCTATGTGGTGGGTTAATGCCTATTCTGGAAAACAGGGTGGAGGGCTTGCGAGTGCTCAGCCCTCCCTGCAGGGCATTTTGCCCCTGGGAAACTGAGTCTGTTCCACTCCCTCCTCCCTGCCCAGCTAGGGTATAAAAGGGAAGGCATTGGAGTCATTAGCTCTCCTTTTGGCTCCTGCCTCTCCTGGATGAGAGCTACTGCTGCTGCCCTCCTGCTCTTCTGCCACATGGTCGGGCCTGATCCTTCTCCCTGCTGCCTCCGTGCCTCTTCAGAGAGAAACTGGTTTCGTATTCTTCCTCTTTGTCCCTCTCCCATCACCCTTGTCCCTTGCCCTTGTGAACCTTACCTGTTATTGATATATATATATATAGTTTTGTTTTGTTTAAAGAAAAACTGTTTACCCCTCTACTTCCAAGCCGACTCCAAATTTTTGTTTGGTGGATTGGCTCCTTTCCTTTTTTTTCCCTCTCTGTGGTGGAGAGATCCTCAGCCTTGCCCCCATCTGAGCTCTTAACTCCTAGTTAAGGCTTAAACCACCACAGCCTAGAAAAAACTCTCTCAGTTGATAAGATACAGCTTTGCGAGGAGCAACGGGATGGTGTCTTGCGAGGATTCACAGCTCCTCTGATTGTGACCTTTGAAGTTTCTTTTTTACTGCCAGGTTTCTGTAGGCCCTTTGCATGCCACTTTTCAGGATCTCTGCTGTTAGAAAGTAGAAATCTCGATAAATGCATCAATAACACTTAAAAGAATGTTAAAAGGGTTTGTTCATTTGTTTTATGAGGTTGCCATTTACTCAACAGAAGATGTCACTCTGTTGATTTCTTCCAGAAAACAGAACCATTCCTGAAGAGGTCTTGTGGAGGGAAGACCACAGCCATATGTGTCCTGTGCATTTGCTTCTTGCAGCTATGACCCAGAACACACAAGGAGAAACTCTTTCACAGTGCCAGATACTGAAGGCCTCAACTACTTAAATTTAAAAATTGTTCATAGAATCACAGAATCAACCAGGTTGGAAAAGACCTCAGAGAACATCAAGTCCAACCTATTACCTAAGACCTAACACCTCAGGACAACTAGTCCATGGGACCCGACGGGATACACCCACGGGTGCTGAGAGAACTGGCAGATGAGGTTGCTAAGCCCCTCTCTATTTATATTCCAAAAGTCATGGCAGACTGGGGAACCATGGCTCCAAGTGCCACATCCAATCCCCTCTCGAACACCTCCAGGGACAGTGACTCCACCACCTCCCTGAGCAGCACATTCCAATGGCCAATTACTCTTTCTGGGAAGAACTTCCTGAATTTCCCCTGGTGCAGCTTGAGACTGTGTCCTCTTGTTCTGGTGCTGGTTGCCTGGGAGAAGAGACCAACCCTCACATGGCTACAACCTCCCTTCAGGTAGGTTACAACCTCCACAGGCAAATAGAAGCGGCTTCCAGGTCACAAGCCCTGGTCCTCATGGGTGATTTCAACCACCCTGACATCTGCTGGAGGGACAACACAGCAAGGCACCAGCAATCCAGGATGTTCCTGGACTGCGTAGAAGACAACTTCCTCCTCCAAATGGTAGAGGAACCAACAAGAAAAGGTGCTCTGCTGGACCTTGTTCTCACCAACAGGGAAGGGCTGGTAACCAATGTGAGGCTCAGAGACTGCCTTGGCTGCAGTGATCATGAAGCAGTTGAATTTAATCTCCACAGGGCTATCAGGAGGACCTATTCTAAGCTTATGACCCTAGACTTTAGGCGTGCAGACTTTGATCGCTTCAGGAATCTGCTAGCCACAGTGTCATGGGACAAAGCCCTGGAGGGAAGAGGGACCCAGGACAGCTGGTCAGTATTCAAGGACCACCTCCTCTGTGTCCAGGAGCTATGTATACCAACAAAGAGAAAAACAGGGAAGAATGCTAGGAGGCCTGCCTGGATGAACAAGCAGCTCCTGGACACACTATTACTTAAAAAGAAACTCTACAGGCAGTGGAGGGAAGGACAGATAGAACAGGGGGGATATAAGGAAGCTGCCCGAGCAGCAAGAGGCCTGGTTAGGAAAGCCAAAGCAGAGTTTGAATTGAATCTAGCCAGGGAGGTTAAAGGGAGCACTAAGAACTTCTACAGGTATATGAATGGTAAGAAGAAGAGTAGGGAAGGTGTGGGCCCCCTCAGAAAGGAAACTGGTGAATTGGTCACAAGTGATATGGAAAAGGCTGAGGTACTCAATAACTTCTTTACCTCAGTCTTCACTGCAAGGGCCTCCAGCCACACTCCTGGAGTCATGGCAGACGATGCCAGGGACGGGGAGGAAGAACTGCCCTTCATAAGTGAAGCTCAGGTTCGTGATCACCTGAAGAACCTGAAAGTGTTCAAGTCCATGGGACCCGACAGGATACACCCACGGGTGCTGAGAGAACTGGCAGATGAGGTTGCTAAGCCCCTCTCTATTATATTCCAAAAGTCATGGCAGACTGGGGAAGTCCCCACAGATTGGAAAAGGGCAAATATTGCTCCCATTTTCAAAAAGGGTAAGAAGGAGGAACCAGGGAACTACAGGCCGGTCAGTCTCACCTCTGTGCCCGGAAAGATCATGGAGCAGATCCTCCTGGAGGCACTACTGACTCAGAAGAGTAGTGAAGAGGTGATTGGGAGCAGTCAGCATGGCTTTGCCAAGGGCAAATCCTGCCTGACAAACCTGGTGGCCTTCTATGAACAGGTGACAGCATTAATAGATGAGGGGCGAGCAACTGATGTCGTTTACCTGGACCTGAGCAAAGCCTTTGACACTGTCCCACACCACATCCTGGTCTCCAAGCTGGTGACACATGGGTTTGATGGATGGACCACAAGATGGATAAAGAACTGGCTTGATGGCCGCACCCAAAGAGTGGCTGTCAATGGGTCCATGTCCCAGTGGAGGCCAGGGACAAGCGGAGTCCCTCAGGGATCAGTCCTGGGACCAGTCTTGTTCAACATCTTTGTGGGTGACATGGACAGTGGCATTGAGTGCACCCTCAGCAAGTTTGCTGATGACACCAAGCTGTGTGGTGCAGCAGACACGCTGGAGGGAAGGGATGCCATCCAGAGGGACCTTGACAGGCTGGAGAGGTGGGCACAGGCCAACCTCATGAGCTTCAATAAGACCAAGGGCAGGGTCCTGCATCTGGGTCGAGGCAATCCCAGGCACAAATACAGGTTGGGCAGTGACTGGCTGGGAGCAGCCCAGAGGAGAGAGACTTGGGGTGCTGGTGGACGAGAAGCTCAACATGAGCTCTCAATGTGCACTTGCAGCCCAGAAAGCCAATCAGATCCTGGGCTGCATCAGGAGAAGTGTGGCCAGCAGGTCAAGGGAGGTGATTCTCCCCCTCTACTCAGCTCTGGTGAGACCCCACCTGGAGTACTGCGTCCAGTTCTGGAGCCCCTATTACAAGAGGGATCTGGAGGTGCTGGAGCGTGTCCAGAGAAGGGCCACGAGGATGATCAGAGGGCTGGAGCACCTCTCCTATGAGGACAGACTGAAGGAGTTGGGGCTGTTCAGTCTGGAGAAGAGAAGGCTCCGAGGTGACCTCATCGTGGCCTTCCAGTATCTGAAGGGGGCCTACAAGAAGGCTGGGGAGGGACTTTTCAGACTATCAGGAAGTGATAGGACTAGGGGGAATGGAATGAAGCTGGAGGTGGGGAGATTCAGGCTGGATGTGAGGAGGAGGTTCTTCACCGTGAGGGTGGTGAAGGCCTGGAATGGGTTGTCCAGGGAGGTGGTTGAGGCCCCGTCCCTTGAGGTGTTTAAGACCAGGCTGGACGAGGCTCTGTCCAGCCTGATCTAGGGTAGAGTGTCCCTGCCCATGGCAGGGGGGTTGGAACTAGATGATCCTTGTGGTCCCTTCCAACCCTAACTGAAACTATGAAACAAAAAAATTAGTTTTCTTATCTGGTTAGCTTTGTTAATTCAAGGTCGACTGCGTCCAGCAGCTGTTGCATCAGAAAGAAAGAAACAGACAGGCCGACAGGAACAGAAAGAACAGACTGAGACTGAGACTCAAACTGAACTTAAACTTAAAAACTGAATTTTACCAATCTACCAATTAAATTCGTTTGGACCTTATCTTTATTTTTCAAAACTTCCAGCCAGAGTGTTCCAGCAACTGTCCCTTTCTTAAAGGCACAGCCTACAACGGTCACAATTCAGCCCTTCTAAACTATTTCATTGGCTGTTCGCGCAGCACCTAGGATAAGAAGCTGTCCTCCATGCACTCCACTTCGTACTGTCCATCCAATCTAAAACAATATCTATAATTGGCAAATAAAGTTGTTAGTCCATTCCAGCTATCCTCAGTTGTAGATGATTCAGAAGTCCAAGAAAATCAGGAAACAAGAAAATGGAAAACAGTTTGTCTCTTCGCAGACGAAGCAAAGAAAAGGGAAACAAGGAAACAGGGACACAGGGACACTCAGTTGACTCAGGGCTCTCAGGGTTCTCAGGGTTCGTGCACTGTAGATTCCTCACAGATTCTTCCTTTGGGCGCGATGTAGCTGTACAACACTCTGAAATTAAACTCTTTCAGCTAAAGTTAAATTTCTTTGTGGAATGCACTGAATTTCACCATTCTCTTGCGTTACCCAATAAGTGTGACCCGGACCTTCAGCTGAAACCACCCCTCGGACAGGTTTAGCCTCTCCTGAGGGAGAAAATACCCAAACAGTTTTACCTAACAGATTATTTTCTCTAACAACAGGAACTCTATCACCTTCTACTTTTTGTAGCAGATTGAATACAATACAATACAATACACCAGGTTGGAAGTGACCTTCAAGATCATCGCGTCCAACCTATCAACCAATCCAAACCACCTAAATACAATACAATACAACCCACCTAAACAACTAAACCATGGCACCAAGCACCCCATCAAGAATGTGCAGGTCCAGCTTGGTTCACTGAACCTCTACTATTTACCAGCCAGGTTGCTTGTGCTAAATGCTTTTCCCAGTTTTTCAAAGATCCACCCCCCATGGCTTTAAGAGTGGTCTTCAACAAACTGTTGTAGTGTTCAATCTTCCCTGCAGCTGGTGCATAGTAGGGGATGCGGAATATCCACTCAATGCCGTGCTCTTTGGCCCAGTTCTTTACAAGGTTGTTCTTGAAATGAGTTCCGTTGTCTGACTCAATCCTCTCTGGAGCTCCATGTCTCCACAGGATTTGTCTCTCCAGACCAAGAATGGTGTTGCGTGCAGTTGCATGTGGAACTGGATAAGTTTCCAACCATCCAGTGTTTGCCTCTACCTTAGTAAGCACATACTGCTTACCAGAATGAGAACGTGGTAGAGTGATGTAGTCAATCTGCAAGCTTTACCATACTTGTACTTGGACCATCTGTCACCATACCACAAGGGCTTAATTCGCTTTGCCTGCTTGATAGCAGCACAAATGTCACAGTCATGGATGACTTGTGTGATAGCATCCATGGAAATGTCTATGGATCTGTCACGAGCCCACTGGTAGGTTGCATCTCTGCCTTGATGTCCTAACGAATCATGAGCCCATCGAGCTAAGAATATCTCACCTCGGTGTTTCCAGTCGAGATCAAGATCAGAGTCCATGAGTCGGTGTAGAGATAAAGCTTTGGCCACCTCTCACGTTCAGTTACATCAAGTGCTGGCTGGACAGCTTTTACCTCTGCAAATTGACTGGATTCTCCTTCTCCAAGATTGCTAACAGGAGGGGTAATGCTATAGAGCATAATCTTCATAGCCCAGTCATAATCAGAATCTATTGAACCAGGAATTGTGAGGATGCCCTGTCTAGAGGTAGACGATCTGCTAATTAACAGAGCACAGGGTTGGTGACCCAGAGGACCGTGCTGATGGGACTCGACAACAATACAATACAATACAATACAATACAACAACAGGTTGGAAGAGACCTTCAAGATCATCACGTCCAACCCATCAACCAATCCAACCCACCTAAAATACAATACAGTACAAAAGAGTTCAATACAGTACAAAAGAGTACAATACAGTACAATACAGTACAATACAACCCACCTAAACAACAAAAAACTAAACCCTGGCACCAAGCACCCCATCAAGCCTCTTCTTGAACACCTCCAATGAAGGTGACTCCACCACTTCCACAGGCAGCTGATTCCAGTGGGCAATCACTCTCTCAGTATAGAACTTCTTCCTAACTTCCAGTCTAAACCTGCCCTGGCGCAGCCTGAGACTGTGTCCTCTTGTTCTGGTACTGGCTGCCTGGGAGAAGAGACCAACCTCCGCCTGGCTACAACCTCCCTTCAGGTAGTTGTAGAGAGCAATAAGGTCACCCCTCAGTCTCCTCTTCTCCAGGCTAAGCAACCCCAGCTCCCTCAGCCTCTCCTCATAGGGCTTGTCTTCCAAACCCCACACCAACTTTGTTGCCCTTCTCTGGACACGCTCCAGTAAGACAACATCTTTCCTAAACTGAGGGGCCCAGAACTGGACACAGTACTCAAGGTGCGGCCTAACCAGTGCAGTGTACAGGGGCAGAATGACCTCGCTGCTCCTGCTGGCCACACTGTTTCTGATGCAGGCTAGGATGCCATTGGCCCTCTTGGCTGCCTGGGCACACTGCAGGCTCATGTTCAACCTACAATCAACCAGCACCCCCAGGTCCCTCTCTGCCTGGCCGCTCTCCAACCACTCTGACCCCAGCCTGTAGCACTGCATGGGGTTGTTGTGGCCAATGTGCAGAACCCGGCACTTGGATGTGTTAAATCTCATGCCGTTGGATTCTGCCCGTCTGTCCAGCCTGTCGAGGTCCCTCTGCAAAGCCTCTCTGCCCTCCAGCAGATCAACTACTGATCCCAGCTTGGTGTCGTCCGCAAATTTACTGATGATGGACTCGACGCCCTCATCCAGATCATCAATAAAGATGTTGAAGAGCATGGGGCCCAGCACCGATCCCTGGGGCACACCACTAGTGACTGGCCGCCAGCCGGATGTGGCACCATTCACCACCACTCTCTGGGCTCGGCCCTCCAGCCAGTTCCTAACCCAACGCAGTGTGCTCCCATCCAAGCCATGGGCTGACAGCTTGGCCAGGAGTTTGCTGTGGGGGACGGTGTCAAAGGCCTTGCTGAGGTCCAGGTAGACCACATCCACAGGCCTCCCCACATCAACCAGGCGGGTCACCTGATCATAGAAGGAGATCAGGTTGGTCAAGCAGGACCTGCCCTTCCTAAAGCCATGCTGGCTAGGCCTGATGCCTTGGCCATCCTGTAAGTGCTGCATGATCGCACTCAAGATGACCTGTTCCATAATCTTGCCTGGCACTGAGGTCAGGCTGACAGGCCTATAATTCCCTGGCTCATCCAACCGGCCCTTCTTGTGGATGGGCACCACGTTGGCCAGCTTCCAGTCTTCTGGGACCTCTCCAGTGAGCCAGGACTGCTGAAAAATGATGGAGAGCGGCTTGGCCAGCTCATCTGCCAGCTCTCTCAGCACCCTAGGATGGATCCCATCTGGACCCATGGCCTTGTGGGGGTCCAAGCGGCTCAGAAGATCTCTAACTACCTCCTGGAGCAGCGGGAAACCATGCAGCTCCCTGGCTCCTTCTGCCAGCTCTGCAGGCCAGCTGTCTGGAAGATGTTCTGCCATGCTAGGATAGATTGAAGCAAAGAAGGTGTTAAATACCTCTGCCTTTTCCTCATCCTTTGTTACAACCTTCCCCTCAGTGTCAACCAAGGAGTGGAGGTTGTCCTTGCCCTTCCTCTTGCTATTTGATGTATTTATAGAAGGACTTTTTGTTGTCCTTCACAGCAGAGGCCAGTCTAAGTTCTAAATGGGCTTTTGCCTCCCTAATTTTCTTTCTGCATGTCCTAGCAACATCCCTAAACATTCCGTAGGTTGCCTCCCCTTTCTTCCAGAGATGGTACAAAGGAATTCTTGCCTGGGTGTGTTGGCCACTGCAGGATTCGAACCCATGCCCTCAGCACTCACAGCCTCCTGCCCTGCTACCTGAGCCACAGAGTCCAATCACAACATTTTGCGGACTTGAGTGACCTGTTGGTAAAATGCTGAGAACCTGTTTAGCTTTTTCGTTAGCATTGTCAAATGCCAGAATAATACCACAGGAGGTGCATGTACAGGAAAATCTACAGATTCTCCTTCTATTACTGCATTTCTCACAATACCTTTCCACTGGCACAGCGGGACACTTCCCCGTCCCTCCCACCTCCCCCATCCCGTACACTATCGTCCCATCGGAATTCGATTGTAGCCTCTGTCGCAGTGATGTTTTCTGATGACAATGTCTGGGGTGTAGGAGGCCGGGGGGGGTGTGTGTGTGAGGGCTGGTGCTGGCCGCTGCCGGGCCGTCGCCATGGGGATGGCCGCTGGGGCCGCTGCCGTGGCTGCTGCCGTGGGGGCCACCGTGGGGGCCGCTACAGTCCGTGCTGCCGGTGTCGGTGGTGCGTCGGTCGGTGCCGCCTCGGTCGGAGCCGTCGGTGCCCATGGGGGCCATCGGGGCTCACAGGAGGGGTGCGATCATAAGAATGCCGTAACCGCGAGCCTCCAAGCGCTCCATTTTTTCTAAGAGGGGCTGTAAAGCAAAGTCGGCGCTGTTTGAATTTCTCAGCGTCGGTGGTGTTGCTTCCGAATCCGAGCTGTCGTTGGCGATATTAGAAGGAGATGTTGATGAATAGGATCGAACACGCTGAACCACAAGTTTCGCTGCCTTTTTATCGCTATCTCCCTGCTGGGGTGGTGGCTGGTAAACGCGGTGTGTGTGACGGTTCGCCACACGGTGTTATAGCGAAAACTTCTTTTAAAGTATTTAGCACCTCATCCCACAGCTGGGCTCCAGTTTTGTCCCATGCTTCGGAAGTGAAAGCTTCGGTTGCTCTGGGGATAAAATCATGATTCCGGGCCCATGCTAATAGCCCTTTCAAAATCCCAGAATCGTCAGTAACACCTCTCTCGGAGAGGACAGTTTGGAGGGCGTTTAGCACAGCCTCTTCTGTTTCGCAGAGTGCTTCACTGTGCCTCTCCCCGGCCGCTTTTGCAGCTTTATAGCAGTTTTGTCACCATCTATGATCAAGTCCCACAGTTTGTTTCCATATTCTCTCCAATACATCAACACTAAACACATCCTCTGATGACTTGAAAAGACCATTCTCTTTACCAAACTGCAATAAAGGTTCAGGATGCTTCTTTAAATCCACACCCTCTACACTTTTAAGTAAATTAAGAGCTACTTCGCTTTCCATCCCTTAGTGCAGCCTTTAAACCCTGGAAGCCGACAGAAGCCCTTACCTGGATGGCGAGCTTAATCCCAGCTCAGGCACGGTACGAACTCCCTACGCCAGCGTTGAAGTCGCACTTTTGCCCCTCGATTCGTTGCTAATCGATGCTTTTCCAGGCTCTCCACCACCCCGACAGCAAGAGGGTCTCTGAAGGTCTCCTATCCCGCGTCGGGGGTTCTCTCCCTATCCCCACTGGATCGTCCCTGTTCAAGGGCACCAGATATTGGGATCGGCGAGGGAAGACAGCAGCAATCAATGTGATTGATAAGCACGCTTCAACTTTATTGCCCGGATACACAGCTTATAAAGCATCTCAGCTAAATATGCATAAATGTCATTATTCTATCGGTCTCTGGCTGAAGGCCACATTATAATATCCAGCCTACTTGCAATTAGGTCTGTGTACAATCTCAGAAAACTCCCCTTCTAACTAACTCTTCCTTTCCCATCCTGTTATCTTATAAACACACAGCTGCAAGAACTGCTACAAGGCCGCAGTGACCTTGCAGCATCAGCATGCCAGCTAACTGTGGGCAGTAAACAACAAGATGGAGTACGGCCTACACATTCTGCTCAAGTAGGTGTTCCACAGAATCATGTCCCTTAGATTTAAGCTATTCTCCAACAATGACCCCAAGAAGACAGTCAATGTAGGTACTGTGGAGACTCAAGACTATGTTGAGAGGATTGAATGATGTACCCTTGTGGCCATGAAGGCAAATGGTATTCTGGGGTACATTAAGAAGAGTATGGCCAGCAGGTTATAGCAGGTTCTCCTATCCCTCTTCTCTGCCCTGGTGACACCACATCTGGAGTAGTGTATCCAGTTCTGGACTCTCCACTTCAAGAGAGAGAGGCAACTACTGTAGAGAGTCTAACAGAAGGACACAAAGATAATTAGAGGACTGGAACATCTCTCTTAAGAGGAAAGGCTGAGAGACCTGGGGCTCTTTAGCCTGGAAAAGAGAAGACTGAAGGAAGATCTTATTAATGCATATCAATATCTAAAGAGTGGAGGTCATGAGGATGGGGCTGGGCTCTTGTAGTGATTGGTGCTTATGTCCAGGATTGTTCCCCAAATATAGCCAGAACATGCTTCTGTGTGTTCAACTCAAACCCCCTTTCCCCCCCTCCCTTCTGGAGTTGGCAGGAGGGGGCACCTTGGCACCACTGAGTCCAGGTAAACAATCTGCCTGGGCACGTTTCCACCTCTGTGGTAAACAAGGGCCAGACAACATGCTTGTGTTTGCCCCGTTCACGGTGTATGCTTATGCTATATTTGGCAAAACATAATTTCATTGGTTAATTATTTTTGTTTACAAAGGATGCTCATTGGACCAGTATTCATTGGGGCAAATGTTAAATAGGGGTTGTTCAGTAAACAAGTGCCCCATACTCGTGCCTGTGTACGTGCCTGTGCCACTACGGTGTCTGCCTTGCCCGGGACTCGAAGCAGCACTCCAGAAGGCCTTGCTGCACATTGCCACCGTCACCTGGCTGTGGGCAGTGCCGCACTGCATGCCAACCCCATGGACCATACCCCATGCCCACAGACGGGATCAACTGCAGCATGAACCATTGCCGCGGGAGGAAACCGTGGTAGCCCGTGTGCACCACCGGTTATTCGATAGATGAATATTTTTGCAGAATGGGATATGTGATGACATGATCCAATATACAATGGTCTACAGAAAATTTCATAAATCCGGACCAAATCACTAAAAAAATTGACCAAGTATGTGATCAAGCTATGCACTGACCTAACATCAATAGCTGAGGAGAGAGTTGTTGTGATCGGGGCCTGCATAATGTGAGCGCAAGATGAATTTACACCATTAGAGGAAAAGATTAAAAAACTTGATGAAAAAAATAGTTCCCTGGAAAGAGAGTTAGAAACATCAGAGGCACAAAATCAGAAACGTCACGATTTATTAACATTGCAATTTACCCACTCAGCCCAGCACGTCAGCAGCACTGTGCAAATTGAATCTGTCTGCCAGTAGTGCTCCAAAAAGCAAAGCCCGGAAAAAATCCCAGAGCTGCCAAATGGAGAAAGATCCGTCTGACCAGGACTATATGGATTACATCTCCGAAGATGACCTCATACAGACCATGCCCATGCTTTTGCATCCCGTCCTTAAAGAGCAAAACAGAGAGCCGCTGTGGCCAATCATAGTATCAGTCAGGGTTGGAAGGGACCACAAGGATCATCTAGTTCCAACCCCCCTGCCATGGGCAGGGACACCCCACACTAGATCAGGCTGTCCAGAGCCTCATCCAGCCTAGTCTTAAACATTTCCAGGGGCGGGGCCTCAACCACCTCCCTGGACAACCCATTCCATGGCTTGACCACTCTCATGGTGAAGAACTTCCTCCTCACATCCAGCCTGAATCTCCCCACCTCCAGCTTCATTCCATTCCCCCTAGTCCTATCACTACCTGATGTCCTGAGAAGTCCCTCCCCAGCCTTCTTGTAGGCCCCCTTCAGATACTGGAAGGCCACAACGAGGTCACCTCCGAGCCTTCTCTTCTCCAGACTGAACAGCCCCAACTCCTTCAGTCTGTCCTCATAGGAGAGGTGCTCCAGCCCTCTGATCATCCTCGTGGCCCTTCTCTGGACACCTTCCAGCACGTCCATATGCCTTTTGTAACAGGGGCTCCAGAACTGGACGCAGTACTCCAGGTGGGGTCTCACCAGAGATGAGTAGAGGGGGAGAATCACCTCCCTTGACCTGCTGGCCACAGGGACAACACCTATCTGTGCTCACCCGTATAGTGGAGCAAAGCTACGTGAACTGCAGGTGACATTTGCACGTGAACTGGATGAGTCAGTAACAGACTTTTTGTATCACATTATGGAATTGGGTGGGGATACAATCATTTTGGACCGTAATGAAGCACATGGCTGCTCATGGGGCTATGAAGTGTTTTTGGATATGGGTCTGGAGGGACCCCACTCATTAACTTCCCATATCTCTCACTGGGCTGGAAGTTTAGATTCTATAGATAGAGGCAAACCAACAGAAGTGATGGTGGTTACAAGTTCAGCTGAACTCACTGTGGCAATTAAAAAACTAGTGTGCATTCAAGCAATGTATGATCGTGGAGTATATTCTTCCCCACTGGATGCCCTGATAGACCCAGTATGACTCAAACTTCTGATCTGTGGTCTGCCAGCAGGTCTCAAAAATGTATGTGATGCCAAAAAAGAGGAAATTGAACAGGTAGTCAAGAGGAACCGTACCTCTACTAGTTCCCAAGAATACCATTTAACTTGGGAGGAGCTTTTAATGGTGTTATTGCAGAAGGGCCGAGACCTGGGCTACTCTGATCATATGCTCACAACCAAGCCTTCCAGTGACAAACACCATACTGGATTTAAAGGCAACCACAGTGACACCAAGGGGGAAAAAGCAGGAAGTACACCATACTAAGGCCTCCCCTGCTATGACTTCTGTGAGTCCAAGCAGCAGTCTGGAGTCAAATCGCAGTCACTCGGGAAGCCCCAGAGGGAGAAATTCCAACCTACAGAGAGATAAGCATCATACTTTTAAACACTCCCCCTCATCAAGAGAGAAATGGTGCCAATTAGCATGGTCTTTGAAAGTACCTGAATTTGTCATAAGGCCATTGCCAACATGGCAGTTAAAATCAATGGTGCTGACCTTACAGAATAAATCCGGCAGCTGGAAAAGGGACAGATACTGAAGTGACAGCCACGTAACAGTCCTAAAACAGCTTCACCTGGCAAGGACCTTAACCCCTTTGTACCTCGCTGCCAGAGCCCAGATAACAAGACAAAAAACTAGACACAGCGGTGATTGTTCCAGGCCTCACTCATCACTTTGTTAACACCTGCCAGTAGTCTGAGGATCCAGAACCTTTCATTTTGATTCCCACTGGACCTACTCGAACTGCTGTAAAATTCCTTATTGACATGGGAGCGCAAATCAGTGTTTTGAATGTGCAACAAGCCAGATGTTTGAGGGTCCGACCATCCCGAAAAAGGATAAAGATACAGGGTGTTACAAGAATGCCTCATATATGTCATCTAGCCAAAACAAGACTGTGGCTTCCTGGTGACAAGCAGAGTACCTTGGTAGAAATTGCCCTGAGTCCTTACCCAGAAAATATCCTAGGATTCGTCTCTTCTCCCAGGCAACCAGCACCAGAACAAGAGGACACAGTCTCAAGCTGTGCCAGGGGAGGTTTAGACTCGAGGTGAGGAGGAAGTTCTTCACTGAGCGAGTCATTCGTCATTGGAATGGGCTGCCCAGGGAGGTGGTGGAGTCGCCATCCCTGGAGGTGTTCAAGGGGAGATTGGACGTGGCGCTTGGTGCCATGGTCTAGTTGTGAGGTCTGTTGGGACAGGTTGGACTTGATGATCCTTGGGGTCTCTTCCAACCTTGGTTATACTGTGATACTGTGATACTGTGATTTTATGTTTTGGCTGGCAAGTGATGGCACCTCCCTAATGGTACCCTGTGGTGCTTTGGCTCCTACAGAATAGGAGCAAAGGGGTCTAAAACTGCTCAGCTAGGCACCCTGCAAACGGCTCCACCCTTACCTAAGTCGAGTATCACATGCATTGCATAGAACCCACTACCAGCAGCAGCCAGACAAGGCATTACTGAAGTGATTGCAGACCTGGAAAAATGACAAATTATCACCTGAACATACTCACCATATAACTCACCAGTTTGGCCAGTGCGTAAGCCCGATGGATGATGGAGAGTCACCATTGACTACAGGAAGCTCAATAGCAACAAACCCCCTTTCACAGCTGCAGTCCCAAGCCTGACAGCAATTGTGACAGCAATCCAAGCTGCATCACACACCTGGATGGCCTCACTGGACATCAAAGACATGTACTTTATTATTCCCCTGAGTGAGGAGGACAAACCTCAGTTTGCTTTCACGTGGCAAGGTTCTCAATTCACTTTTAATCATCTCCCCCAGGGGTACAAGCACTCGGGGACCATTGCACACAACTCCCTAGCAGCACTGTTAGACACTATTGAGGTCCCTAAAGGTGTAAGTGTCTACCAGTACATAGATGACATCTTTGTTGGAGGAAATAACAAAGGTAAGGTGGGCTCAGTAGCTGCAGCAATCTGGAAACTGTTAACCAATAATGGGTTACAAGTTCCATGAGCCAAATGTCAAGGCCCGAGTCAAGAGATTAAATTTCTTGGGTCCTGCACTGAAAGCCAAGAAGTCTTGAAAGACAAGTTAAAGACTTACCAGAAATTGAGCCCTTTGCACCCACACGACCCCTTGAAGGCAGAATGGGAATTTTCTGAACATGCCTCCTACTGTGAGATTTTTCAAAAGGGACCTAGAGGCCCTAACAGAGCCCTTTTATTCTCTTTGACAGCATTCAAAGATGTTGAAAGGAGGTACTCTTAATGGGAGAAGGGACTCCTGTCCCTAACCCGAGCTGTCAAACAGGCAGAGAAGCTTCACACTATGCAGGATATCATAGTGCAAGGCCCTTGCTCTTGGCTCAAAGCAATCCTCAATGGAACTCCTCCACCAGAGGGAATTGCTCAGAAGGCTACTGTGAGAAAATGGTATGCCTATCTGGAAGGGATGGCATAGCTTATGCCTCTAAGAGAAGGACTCACAAAGGTATCCAAATTGCAGCAGCCCATTAATCCAAATACTCTTCCACTATGCCAGCCCTACAAGCCATCTCCAGTTCAGGTAGCACCTGAATTAACTACCGACTCCAATACAGAAGGCATGTGGTTCACAGATGCATCCTTCCATAAGGTAGGATCACAGTGGCACTACAAGGCTGCAGCTCTGGAGATTGGCACAGGCAGAACTGTCATTGAAGAGGGCAAAGGCAGTGCCCAAGTAGGGGCACTACGTGCTCTTACGTTAGCTGCAGATAATGGTGCAGAGACCATATACACTGACTCATATGCTACCTTCAAAGGTGCCACAGAATGGATTTGCCAGTGGGAAGCAAATCAGTGGATAGTTGGTAACACCAAAGTTTGGAGGGCAACTGACTGGCAAAGACTACTAGAAATAAGCTGATCCAGACCTATTAAAGTAGGATGGGTAAAGGGACACTCCAAAAAGCAAACCCCTGCTGCTACTTGGAATCAACAAGCAGATCACTTGGCAAAAATCGATGTAGTTAACTGTGAGGGGAAGGACTGGGAGTGACCGGCTGAGTGGCTACACATTAAAAGAGGTCACTCAGGAGGAGGTGCCATTTTCTGTTTCCTTATTATGGCATATCCGTGCCACATGTTCTGGACTATAAATACATTATCAAGGAAAGATTCTGCAAAGTTTTCAGTTCGTGAGTAAGCCAAGCCTTTTCTTTACAGAATTTCAGTTAAGGTAGTGCCAAATCGTTCCCAGTTGCGGGTTTGCCAGTCAATGACAGACTCCTCCCCTGCCACTTTCCAAATCAGTTTAGATTCAAAATTCTATATCTCATTTAATTTGTTTGAAGTGCCCATGCAGAGATATTCTGTGGAGGTAGTTCCACCAACCTAATACTGATACCTAGAAATAGCAACTGTAACTAACCTGTTACACAGTTTGTACATAAATAAAATACTAATATATATTCATTAATATCTTTGTTGCTCATTCCTGAGGGCGCATTTACAACAGCCCTTTTCAGTGGTGACGAGTAATAAGACAAGGGGCAATGGGTACAAACTGGAAGACCAGAAGATTCACTTGAACTTAGGGAGAAACTTCATTACTTTGAGGGTGACAGAGCACTGGAACATCCTGCCTAACAAGGTTGTGGAGTCTCCTTCTGTGGAGACATGCAGAATCTGCCTAAATGTGTTCCTGTGCAACCTGATCTAGGTGTATCTCTGTTAGCGGTGGGGTTGGACTACATGATATTCGGAGGTCACTTCCCCTACTATTCTATGAGCTTGCATTTCTGAAGAAGGCCCTGAAAGGATAATGAGAAGGCGAAAGTCTGCTGAATGAATGAAAAACTATTATTTAAGGTAAGTATTTCAGCAAGGTGCCACACTCTTCTTACCCACAGATGCCTTAATAAACAGGTCACTTTTCACAGAAACACAGAATCACCAAGGTTGGAAGAGAGCTGAAAGATCATCAAGTCCAACCTGTCAGCCAAGACCTCATGACTAAACCATGGCACCAAGTGCCACGTCCAATCCCCTCTTGAACACCTCCAGGATGGTGACTCCACCACCTCCCTGGGCAGCCCATTCCAATGGCGAACCACTCTCTCTGAAGAACTTTCTCCTCGCCTCGAGCCTGAACTTCCCCTGGTGCAGCTTGAGAATGTGTCCTCTTGTTCTGGTGCTGGTTGCCTGGGAGAAGAGACCAACCCCCTCCTGGCTACAAATTCCCTTCAGGTAGTTGTAGACATCAACAAGGTCTCCCCTGAGCCTCCTCGTCTCCAGGCTAAACAATCCCAGCTCCCTCAGCCTCTCCTCATAGGGCTTGTGCTCAAGGCCTCTCACCAGCCTTGTTGCCCTTCTCTGGACACCTTCAAGTGTCTCGATGTCCTTCCTAAACTGAGGGGCCCAGAACTGGACACAGTACTCAAGGTGTGGCCTAACCAAAGCAGAGTTCAGGGGCATAATGACTTCCCTGATCCTGCTTGCCACACTATTCTTGATGCGTGCCAGGATGAAATTGGCCTTCTTGGCCACCTGGGCACACTGCTGGCTCATGTTCAGCCGACTGTCAATCAGCACCCACAGGTCTCTTTCTGTTTGGCTGCTCTCCAGCCACTCCGACCTGAGCCTGTAGCGCTGCATGGGGTTGTTGTGGACAAAGTGCAGCACCCAGCACTTGGATTTGTTGAATGCCATCCTGTTGGACTCTGCCCATCTGTCCAGGCACTCGAGGTCCCTTTGCAGAGTCCTTCTATCCTCTAACAGATCAACATCTGCTCCCAACTTGGTGTCATCTGCAAATTTGCTGATGACTGTCTCAATCCCATCATCCAGATCATCAAAGAAGATATTAAAGAGGATGGGGCCCAGAACTGATCTCTGGGAGACGCCACTAGTGACTGGCCTCCAGCTGGAAGTGACACCATTCACCACCACTCTCTGGGCTTGGCCCTCCAGCCAATTCCTAACCCAGTACAGAGTGTTGCTGTCCAAGCCACGAGCTGATAGCTTGGCCAGCAGTTTGTTGTGGGGGACAGTGTCAAAGGCCTTGCTGAAGTCCAGGTAGACTACATCCAGTGCCTTCCCCACATCCACCAGGCAGGTCACCTCATCATAGAAGGAGATCAGGTTAGAGAGGCAGGATTTTCCCTTCCTAAATCTATGTTGGCTGGACCTGAGCCCTTGGCCATCCTTCAGGTGTGCAGTGATTGCCCTCAAGATCTGCTCCATAGTTTTCCCTGACACTGAGGGCAGGCTGACTGGCCTGTAGTTTCTGGGTTCCACCATCCGACCCTTCTTGTGGATAGGGACCACATTGGCCAGTTTCCAGTCGTCTGGGACCTCTCCGGTGAGCAAGGACTGGTGGAAAATGATGGAGAGTGGCTTGGCCAGCTCATTTGCCAGCTCTCTCAGCACCCTAGGATGGATCCCATCTGGTCCCATGGACTTGTGAGTATCCAAGTGGCTCAGCAAATCCTGAACTAATTCCTTGTGGATTTCACGGGTACTACACTGCTCCCTGACCCCATCTACCAGTTCAGGCGGCCACTTGTCCTGAAGTCCTCCTGCCTTACTGTTGAAAATGGAGGCAAAGATGGTATTTAGAACCTCAGCCTTTTCCTCATCTTTAGTTACAGTGTTCCCCTCCAGGTCCAATAAGGACTGGAGGTTCTTCTTGCCCCTCTTTTTAGCATTAATATATTTATTAAAATGCTTTTTGTTATCTTTCACAGAGGTGGCCAGCTTAAGTTCTAACTGGGCCTTTGCCTCTCTAATTTTTCTCCAACATGATCTAAAAACCTTAAATGTACCACGAGATGCCTCCCCTTCCTTCCAAAGGCCATGCACCCTCTTCTTTTCCCTTAATTCCTTCAGGAGCTGCTTGCTCATCCAGGCCGGTCGCCTTCCCCAGTGGCTCATCTTTTGGCACACTAGAACTGCCAGTTCCTGTGCCTGCAAGAGCTCCTGTTTGAAGTAGGTCCAACCATCCTGGATCCCGTGTTTCTTAAAGGCTTTTACCCGGGGAACTTTCCAAATAAATTTCTTAAACAAGTTAAAGTTTGCCCTCTGGAAGTCCAGTGAGGGTTCTGATAGTGCTCCTCCCTATCTCCCTGCATATTGAAAACTTCACTATCTCATGATCACTGCACCCTAGACAGCCTTCTTGGCCCCCTGGGGCCACTAACTCATATTCAGTTGACTCTCAACCAATACCCCCTGTCCCTCTTCAGGCTGCAGTTTTCCAACCATGTGTCCCCAATTTGTATCTTAGCATGTTGTGACCGGTTGATGCTAAGCCTTTAAGAAAGAGACAGTTGCTGAACACTCTGGCTGAATGTTTTTGATATTTGAACAAAAACAAGATAGTCTAAACTAATTTCATTGGTGGCTTGTAAAAATGCAGTTTTGAGTTTGGGTTCTGTTGGTTCAGTCTGTGTCTGGTCTGGGTTCAGGCTGGGTGCAGTCTGTGCTTCTCTGTCCTGTGGGCTGGACGGCTTTCTCTCTTTCTGAAGCAGGAACGGCCTTGAGTTAACAGCTAACCAGATAAGAACACTAATTCCTGCATGCACTTTCTGAGCTAACAGAATTTTCCTTCCTTAATTGCCTTTCTCTCTCTCTCTAACCCTTTTTGGGAAAAAGGAGAGGTGGGGAGGGAGAGAGGGGGGTTCAGGGAACCCCCTGGCCGGCTGGAGGGAAAAGGTTTTTCTGCATTGTGTTCATTGTTATATTTTCCTGTATATATTGTAAATATTGTATATTTGTGTATATATTCATTGCATTCCATTTATGCCTGTAAATATAGCTTTCATCTGCTTTTCTGACTGAGCTAGCTGTGGTTTCTTTCCCTGTGTGTGGGGAGGGAACTTTCTCACCCCACCACATATTTTTAATTGGCGCCCAACGTGGGGCTTGTGGATAGTTGCTGTCCAGAAGCAGAGCAAAAGTTGCTTGATTTATTGTCTGCTCAGGTCGGAGTTGCAAAGATGAAAGTGTTTTGGATTTTAGAGCGTTTGGTCTTTTCAATTTGTTCGGTACTGGTCTACAAGTACTTCCTGGGATTGATTTTCGATCGCTTAAGCAGATACTTGATGTATAAATTGTATTTATGGTTTAAGTATAAGATTCAGCTTCTCTATGACTGGTGCCTGGGATTCTTTTGGCTTAATAGATACAGGAATGTGACCTCAACCACTCTGCCCATAGAGATAAACAAGTTTAAGATCCCAGTAGGTGAAAGGGTCATTTTAAGTGATGGCTGGGATCCAAAGGTGGTTTATTTGATGTGTTTGAATCTGCTGCTGGTGATGGTGATTGCGTACTCGTTATATACGCTGTACCGGGAGCGGAAAGTATCTAAGGCCTGTTTTGTAATTAGGCGTAGACCCAAGAGAAGAAAGAACAGCTCTAACTCGACCCCAGAAATATCTAGTGATGAGGAGAATGGAGGATCTGTATCAGTTAAAGATAAGGCTAAAAATTCCATCGGAAAGGCTGCTCTGAACGGTGCTGTTGGTGGTTCTGGCAATCAGCCAGCTGCCGCGGCAGCGGCAGCGCCTAACATGGCGGCTCCCCCGTCCTCGGCAGCCATTAGCAAGGCACAGCCATTTCCTCCTTCTTCTTCAGCAGGACCGGAAGTGTCCTCCCCAGCAGCTGATCCGTCTCAAAACCTGTCAGCTTCTGTTAAGCCAGCTGTAAACTCAAACACAGCTCCAGTTAAGCAGGTAGCTGTTTTAAAGACGAGAGGTGGAAAGACCAAAGCTGATTCAGATGCTGATGCTGGTGAGGGAACTTCTGCTTTAAGAGACCCTGCTGAGGAGGAGGAGAAGATTTGTCTTAAAGATATAGCTGAGTTATTGAGAACATCACTGGATGGAGATGCAGGGCAAATTGCTGATAGCAGAACAACTAGAGGTGGTACTCCTGACCTTAAAGAGATTCTTAGGAGAGTGACAATAAGATTAATGGGGCAACAAGCTCAGGAAGAGGAGGAAGAGGAGGAGACAGATGATATTCTGGACTGTTCTTCCCCAAGAGAAGAGCTGTGAAATGTGCGTAAAGATTATATCAGAACAGATAAGGAGCCAATCCTAGCTTGGCTTGGTAGATGCTACGATACAGGTGCTCCAGCTCTAATGGTTGGAGACAAGTCAGCAGCTCAACTAGGAACTCTCTCAAAGGATAATGGAATAGATAGACATCTAGGCAGGACTCTCGGTAAGGTTACTCTGTGGATACGCCTTTTGATGGCAACCCTCATGAGATATCCTTCCCGAGATGATCTCCCATGGAATCCTAAGCCCTGGACTACCATAGAGGAAGGAATTAAGCGTCTGAGAGAATTTGCTGTCAGAGAGGTACTCTATGGTGGCCATGAGACTCTGAATCCTGATGAAATTCCTGTAGGAACTGGTCTTGCTAAAAACCTCACCAAACTTGCTCCTCCTAATTATGCAAATATTCTGGCAAGCAGAATTGTGGCAAGAAATTATGGCGGAGCTTCTCCTACGGTTGGCCAATTCACTGATCAGATGAGACAATTGGAGGATAGCATGACACGTGTTTCTTTGGTTTCAGCCATTGAAACTCTGTCTGGTGAAATGAAGAATTGCATGAAAGAGCTGAAGGATGAAATTGTAAATTCCATCTCCCAAATGACACAGAGAGATAATTCCAATTCTTCCTCCAGATGGATACAGGTTTCCTCTGTGAGGAATAGACGTCCTCCAAGGATGTCATTCCAAAACAGGTCATTCCAAAACAGATCCAACCAAAACAGACCACCAAGGCAGTCACGTGGAAGTATTTGGATAACTCTGCGTGATCAGTTTGGTGAGAACATGAACAGATGGGATGGTCAACCAACTGCTAATCTTCTCAGGAGACTGAGGGAACTGCAAAGTGGCAGAACCCGAGGTAGCAATACCAGAAGGGTAGCTGTTACTTCCGCAGTCCCCCAGGACAACTCTAGTAGCTCCAACAGTGGCTCCAGTTCTAACACTGCACACTGTGCTCATTGCACATGTGGGCATGTTCCCCATAACTAGGGGTGCCCTGCCTCCCGCCAGGGGGAGGAGAGGGGTAACAGAGATAACAGAATCTATTGGGATGTGTACATCCAGTGGCCTGGCACTTCACAATTTCAGAAGTACAGGGCCTTGGTTGACACAGGGGCTCAGTGCACCATAATGCCATCAAATTATCAGGGACCAGAGGCTATAACTATTCTGGGAGTCACTGGTGGATCTCAAGAGTTAACTAAGGTGGAGGTTGATATAAGTTTAACTGGTAAACAGTGGAGGAAGCATACAGTTGTGACCGGACCTGACGCACCTTGTATTCTGGGAATTGATTTTCTGAGAGAAGGGCGTTTCAAAGACCCTAGAGGTTACAAATGGGCTTTTGGAGTAGCATCTGTAGAAATTGATGGACAAAAGCTGAAGCTGTCTGTTAGACCTGATCTTTCTGATGAATCTGCAGTTGTGGGACAACACAAGATTGAGGACATTAAATTGCCAGTTGCTTCTCAGACTGTGCATCACAGGCAATACAGAACCAACCGTGACTCTTTGTTGCCCATTCAGAATCTGATTCGTCAGTTGGAGAGTCAGAAAGTCATCAGCAAAACTCATTCCCCTTTCAACAGTCCAGTGTGGCCTGTGCGAAAGAAGAATGGAGACTGGCGTCTGACGGTCGACTACCGAGCTCTGAATGAAGTAACTCCACCTATGAGTGCAGCAGTACCAGACATGATGGAACTCCAGTATGAGCTGGAATCCAAAGAGGCCAAATGGTATGCTACCATAGACATTGCTAATGCCTTCTTCTCTATTCCCATAGCAGAGGAATGCAGGCCTCAGTTTGCTTTCACCTGGAGAGGAATCCAGTACACTTTCAACAGATTGCCAGTGGGCTGGATCCACAGCTCCAGCATCTGTCATGCAGTGATCCACGAGGCTCTGGAGAAAGGTGGTGCTCCAGAACACATCCAGTTCATCGACGATATCATCGTCTGGGGTAAAACTGCTGAGGAAGTCTTCGAGAAAGGTAACAAAGTCATTGACATTCTTCTGAATGCAGGTTTTGCCATCAAGCGAGACAAGGTGAAAGGACCTACCAGAGAGATCCAGTTTCTGGGAGTGCGGTGGCAGGACGGACGCCGACACATTCCAGTGGATGTGGGAAATAGAGTCTCTACCATGGCCAATCCCATGAACAAGCAAGAAACTCTACGTTTCTTGGGGATAGTGGGATTTTGGAGACTGCACATTCCTGGATACAGTCAGATTGTGAAACCTCTGTATGATGTGACTCGAAAGAGAAACAATTTCCACTGGGGACCTGAACAACAAGCAGCTTTTGACCAGATAAAGCAAGAGGTGGTTCAAGCAATGGGTCTGGGACCTGTCCGAGATGGTCCAGACATTAAGAACATTTTGTACACGGCTGCAAGTGACAATGGTCCAACCTGGTGCTTGTGGCAAAGAGCTCCAGGTGAGACACGTGGACGACCTCTTGGTTTCTGGAGTAGAGGTTACAGAGGTTCAGAGGCTAATTATACTGCAACAGAGAAAGAGATTCTAGCTGCCTATGAAGGAGTAAAAGCAGCTTCTGAAGTGATTGGAACTGAATCACAACTTCTCCGAGCTCCCAGATTACCAGTTTTGAATTGGATGTTCAAAGGCAAAGGTTCCACACCACATCATGCAACAGATTCCACCTGGTCTAAGTGGATGGCTCTGATAACACAGAGAGCTCGAATGGGAAATCTTGAAAGACCTGGTCTGGTGGGGGTGATCTCAAGTTGGCCTGAAGGTACCAACTGTACCAAACCTCCAGAGGAGAGAGTAACTCGTGCTGAGGAAGCTCCTCCTTACAGTCACCTTTCTGATGATGAAAAGAAATATGCTTTGTTCACAGACGGTTCCTTTCGGCTGGTCAGGAACAAGCGAAGGTGGAAGTCTGCAGTGTGGAGTCCAACACGCCGAGTTGCAGAGGCAAAGGATGGAGAAGGAGAATGCGGTCAGTTCGCAGAGGTAAAAGCTGTCCAGCTAGCTCTCGACGCAGCTGAACGTGAGAGGTGGCCAAAGCTTTATCTCTACACCGACTCATGGATGGTAGCCAATGCTCTGTGGGGTTGGCTAAAGAACTGGAAGAAGAGTGGTTGGCAGAGAAAAGGAAAGCCTATATGGGCAGCTGACCTGTGGCAGGACATTGCTGATCGAATCGAGAGAATTCCAGTGAAGGTGAGACACATCCCTAAGAGCAAAGCTACTGAGGAACAGCAACACAACCATCAGGCAGATCTAGATGCAAGAGTTTCTCAAGTAGACATGGACTCTGATCTTGATCTCGACTGGAAACACCGAGGTGAGATATTCTGAGCTCGGTGGGCTCACGATTCATCAGTACATTAAGGCAGAGATGCAACCTACCAGTGGGCTCGTGACAGATCCATAGACATTTCCATGGATGCTATCACACAAGTCATCCATGACTGTGACATTTGTGCTGCTATTAAGCAGGCAAAGAGACTTAAGCCCTTATGGTATGGTGACAGATGGTCCAAGTACAAGTATGGTGAAGCTTGGCAGATTGACTACATCACTCTACCACGTTCTCGTTCTGGTAAGCAGTATGTGCTTACTATGGTAGAGGCAAACACTGGCTGGTTGGAAACTTATCCAGTTCCACATGCAACTGCACGCAACACCATTCTGGGTCTGGAGAGACAAATCCTGTGGAGACACGGAACTCCAGAGAGGATTGAGTCAGACAACGGAACTCATTTCAAAAACAACCTTGTAAAGAGCTGGGCCAAAGAGCACGGCATTGAGTGGATATTCCACATTCCCTACTATGCACCAGCTGCAGGGAAGATTGAACGCTACAACGGCTTGCTGAAGACCACTCTTAAAGCCATGGGGGGTGGATCTTTGAAAAACTGGGAAAAGCATTTAGCACAAGCAACCTGGCTGGTAAATAGTAGAGGTTCAGTGAACCGAGCTGGACCTGCACACTCAGATCTGCTACAGAAAGTAGATGGTGATAGAGTTCCTGTTGTTAGAGAAAAGAATCTGTTAGGTAAAACTGTTTGGGTATTTTCTCCCTCTGGAGAGGCTAAACCTGTCCGAGGGGTGGTTTCAGCTGAAGGTCTGGGTCACACTTATTGGGTAATGCAAGAGAATGGTGAAATTCAGTGTATTCCACAAAGAAATCTAACTTTAGCTGAAAGAGTTTAATTTCAGAGTGTTGTACAGCTGCATCACGCCCAAAGGAAGAATCCTTGAGGAATCCACGGTGCACGAACCCTGAGAACCCTGAGAGCCCTGAGTCAACTGAGAGTCCCTGCTTCCCTGCTTCCCTGTTTCCCTTTTCTTCGCTTCGTCTGCGAAGAGACAATCTGTTTTCCATTTTTCTTGTTTCTTGGACTTCTGAATCATCTACACCTGAGGATAGCCGGAATGGACTATGAACTTTGCTTACAAATTGTAGATATTGTTTTAGGTTGGATGGACAGTATGAACAGCCAATGAAATTGTTTAGAAGAGGTGGATTGTGACCGGTTGAGGCTGTGTCTTTAAGAAAGAGACAGTTGCTGAACACTCTGGCTGAATGTTTTTGATATTTGAACAAAAACAAGATAGTCTAAACTAATTTCATTGGTAGGTTGTAGAGTGCAATTTTGAGTTTGGATTCTGTTAGTTCAGTCTGTGTCTGTTCTGCGTGCAGGCTGGGAGCAGTCTGTGCTTCTCTGTCCTGTGGGCTGGATGGCTTCTCTCTTTCTGAAGCAGGAACAGCCTTGAGTTAACAGCTAAACAGATAAGAGAACTAATTCTTGCATGCGCTGTTTGAGCTAACAGAATTTTTCTTCCTTAATTGCCTTTCTCTCTCTCTCTAACCCTTTTTGGGAAAAAGGGGAGGTAGGGAGGGAGAGAGGGGGGTTCAGGGAACCCCCCTGGCCGGCTGGAGGGAAAAGGTTTTTCTGCATTGTGTTCATTGCTGTATTTTCCTGTATATATTGTAAATATTGTATATTTGTGTACATATTCATTGCATTCCTTTTATGCCTGTAAATATAGCTTTCATCTGCTTTTCCGACTGAGCTACCTGTGGTTTCTTTCCCTGTGTGTGGGGAGGGAACTTTCTCACCCCACCACAATTAGGAAAAAGTTTTTGAGGGCAAGAGTGGTCAGACATTGGAATGTGCTGCCCAGGGAGGTGATGGAGTCACCAACCCTGGATGCATTTACAGGTGGTTTGGACGTGGCGTTTGGGGCTCTGGTTTTAGGGATGACCCTTGTAGAGTAGGGTTCTGGGTTGGACTTGGTGATCCCGAAGGTCCTTTCAAGCCAAGTGTTTCTGTGATTCTGTGTTGTCAAAACGTGCACAGAACAGACTCTATTCATCATTTGATCCTATTGCACATGACACAAATTTTGTTCAGTTTCTTGTGAGCACAGTGAGAGTATTCTCAGGACACATTTTGCCCTGCAATGGTGCTGCTTAGTGTACAATACTTCTCTCTAGTAGAAGCATGTGGCAACACCTCAATCATCTCTATATTCTGAGCAGCAAAAGCAGCATTTTTCCTCTTTTGGAATGAAAGATAAAGCATGGTGGATTATTATCAGGCTCTTGCTCTGGCTGTACCAAATGTGAGGCACGCATGAAAGGAATATCATATTTTCAGGCATTTCAGAATGTTCTAATTCCCCATGTCCTGTCCCTGTGAATGCACTACTATTTTGTTGAATGAGTACAAAGTTATTTATGGCTCCCATACTGCTCAGTGGCCTCTGTGGGATACTCCGTTTCAAGGATACACAACGCCTTACAAAGAGTTAGAATTCTTCACACATTCTATGCTGGGCCAAATTTTGCACTGCTTATCAACAATCACCCTCCAAAGTCTTCCCACTGTTGATCTGAATGCTCCCAGAGTATCTGGAAAGCCACAGGCAGACTCTCATTTTCCAAACTCTTTGTCAGTTGAAAATATTACTTCTTTTCACTTTGTCTCTGACCTCTGTCACAGAATCACAGAAAACATCATGTTGGAAGAAACCTCAAAGATCATCCAATCCAACCCTTGATCCAGGTTAGGGTCAATCCTAAAATGTGTCCCTAAGTGCCAGGTTCACACACTTAAGCACCTCCAGGGATGGTGACTCCACCACTGCCCTGGGCAGACCATTCCAATGTTTGATAACCCTCTCTGCAAAGAAGCATTTCCTAGCATCCAGCCTGCACCTCCCCTGGCAGAGCTTGAAGCCATTTCCTCTGGTCCTGTTGCTTGACACCAAGGCTGCCCCCTCCTCTCTCCAACCTCCCTTCAGCTAGTTGTAGAGATTATCCTCCCAGTATTGCCAGAAAAGAAGGGATCACATAATCTATCCCAGACAAAAGCAGCCAGGGTTGAGTATGAGCTAGGGCAGATGGCATTGTCTGAGACTGTTTTGGAAGTCTTCATATCTTGGCAGCAATAACTGTGGACCTGAAGGACTCCAAGGGCTCAGGTCCAGCCAACATGGATTTAGGAAGGGCAGGTCCTGCCTCTCCAACCTGATCTCCTTCTATGACCAGGTGACCCACCTGGTGGATGTGGGGAGACCTGTGGATGTGGTCTACCTGGACTTCAGCAAGGCCTTTGACACCGTCCCCCACAGCAAACTGCTGGCTAAGCCGTCTGCTCGTGGCTTGGACAGCAACACTCTGTGCTGGGTTAGGAACTGGCTGGAGGGCAAAGCCCAGAGAGTGGTGGTGAATGGTGCCACATCCAGCTGGAGGCCAGTCATGATCTGGATGAGGGGATGGAGACAGTCAGCAGCAAATTTGCAGATGACATCAAGTTGGGAGCAGATGTTGGTCAGTTAGAGGGCAGAAAGGCTCTGCAGAGGGACCTCAACCGACTGGACAGATGGGCAGAGTCCAACAGGATGGCATTCAACATGTCCAAGTGCCGGGTGCTGCACTTTGGCCACAATAACCCCATGCAGAGCTACAGGCTGGGGTCAGAGTGGCTGGAGAGCTGCCAAACAGAGAGGGACCTGGGGGTGCTGATTGACAGCTGCCTAAACATGAGCCAGCAGTGTGCCCAGGTGGCCAAGAAGGCCAATGGCATCCTGGCCTGCATTAGGAATAGTGTGGCCAGCAGGAGCAGGGAAGTCATTGTGCCCCTGGACTCTGCATTGCTTAGGCCACACCTTGAGTACTGTGTCCAGTTCTGGGCCCCCTCATTTTAGGAAGGACATCGAGACACTTGAATGTGTCCAGAGAAGGGCAACAAGGCCAGGGAGAGGCCTTGAGCACAAGCCCTATGAGGAGAGGCTGAGGGAGCTGGGATTGTGTTTAACCTGGAGAAGAGGAGGTTCAGGGGAGACCTCATTGCTCTCTACACCTACCTGAAGGGTGGTTGTAGCCAGGAAGGGTCTGGTCTCTTCTCTTTAGCAACCAGCACCAGAACAAGAAGACACAGTCTCAAGCTGCACCAGGGGAAGTTTAGGCTGAAGTTTATGTGAGGAGAAAGTTCTTCACGGAGAGAGTCATTCGCCATTGGAATGTGCTGCCCAGGGAGGTGGTGGAGTCACTGTCCCTGGAGGTGTTCAAGAGGGGACTGGACGTGGCACTTGGTGCCATGGTCTAGTCATGAGGTCTGTGGTGACAGGTTGGACTCGATGATCTTCGAGGTCTCTTCCAACCTTGGTGATACTGTGATTCTGTGATACCATGCCATCCACCGGCAAGTCTGTGAGGGTTTTACCTCCAGCTGGAGGACAAGGGCAGACCATAGGTATTGAGGTCTCAGCCCATCATTGCTAGATAGAGATGGTCCACCAAGACCCAAAGGAAGGCACAGGGGAGTACTGAGCAGGAGCAGTCACAAAATGTTCTGGTATGCCCATATCAAAGGATACTTCATTCTTCGCAAATAGTGAACTCAGAGTTCAGTTAGTACTGGAATAATATCTTAACAATATAACTCCACCTTGCATTTTCAGCTGTCCCATGCTGTCAGTGAACATTTCTGGGTTTTGTTTTGTTCTTAGACACAGAGGTGGTTACGAGTTCATAAATGATTATCAGGTGAAGATGGTTTGTTAGAATTTTACAAGCAATTTACTTAGTCCATTCTGTGTTTGCGAATGTCTGTGTTTAGCCCATGTCAAAAGTGTAGCAGTTGCTCTATCACAAGATGACCTCCCTCCAGTAGAAAAGGAAAATTGGGAAAAGGAGAGAAAAATCAGTGAGCTGAAATGAAAACAGATTTAATGAAACAACAAAAATTGATACCAGTGGCAATATGAAACATACAAAGTTAAACTCAGCCCAGTGACTAAGTACAGCAGACCACAAGAGCATGAATCATAGAATTGTCAGGTTTGGAAGGGACCTCCAGGATCATCCAGTTCCAACCCCCCCTGCCATGGGCAGGGACACCTCACACTACATCAGGTTGCTCAGAACCACATCCAGCCTGGCCTTAAAAACCTCCAGGGATGAGGCTTCCACCACCTCCCTGGGCAACCTGTGCCAGTGTCTCACCACCCTCATGGGGAAGAACTTCTTCATAACATCCAATCTGAATCTACCCAGTTCTATTTTTTTTTCCCCATCCCCCCCATTCCTATCATTACCTGACACCCTAAAAAGTCTTTCACCAGCTTTCTTCTTCATGAGAATGAAGAGAAGCTGAATCAGAGGACACTCAATCAGGAAGCCCAAGCAGGAGGTTCCTTGTTTTTAGCAAACTTTCCCTTTATACTGAGTGTGATACTTTCCCCTTTACACTGTGTGATGCTCATCATATGATCTACACCTGTGAGCCAACTGGAGTCAGCTGTCCTGGCTGACTCAGAGCTGCTTATGGCCTGGAGCCCATGGCTGGCATGGGATTGTGTGGTGGGTTAACACCCTTTTCTGGGAACAAAAGAACAAAGCAGGGTGGAGGGCTTGCAGGTACTTTTCACTCCCTGCAGGGCATTTTTCACCTGGGAAGCTGAGTCTGTTCCACTCCCCCCTCCCTGCCCAGCTAGGGTATAAAAAAGCAGGACCTCATAGCTGTTGGCCCCGGCTTTTCTGGCTTCTGCCTCTGCTGGACGAGAGCTACTGCAGCTACCCTCCTGCTCCTCTGCCACGTGGTTGGACCTGCTGCCTCCACGCTTCCTCAGAGAAAGGCTGGTTTTGTATTATTCTCTTGTTTTTTGTCCCCCTCCCATCCATCCTTGTTCCTTGCCCCTTGTGAACCCTTTTCCTGTTATTGTTATATATATATATATATATTGCTTAAAGACAACTCTTTGCCTCTCTACTTCCAAGCCGACTCCAAATTATTGTTTGGTGGATTTGCTCTTTCCTTTTCTCCCCTCTCTGTTGGGAGGGAAGGGGGGGGGGAGTGGGGGAGAGATTCTCAGCCTTGCCCCCCACCTGAGCTCTTAACTTCCAGTTAAGGCTCAAACCACCACAATTTTTGGCGCCTCCAACGTGGGGCTTGGAAATTAATCTTGTCTTGGGAAAGCAAAACTTTGTCTGAAAAAGGGACTGGAAGTAGAGATGGCGATTTTAAAGAGCCTGGTGGTCCAAGCCTTTGCGTGGGTGTTTGGCTGGGTCTTTTGGACCCACATCTACAAATTAATAACTTACCATGTGGTGTGGTTAATGATAGAGATGCTGATCAAATGGATGAAAACTTTACCAATGAAGCTGGGCATGTATCTCCTGAATTCATTGAGTTTCACTTTCAGTGGTAACTTTTCTAACACAGGAAATTTTCCTGCAGAAGGCTGTGAAACCAATGGTGTAGATAAATGTGCCTGTGATGGAAAATTGCTGTCCATTGCAATATGCTCCATATGCTTGAATGTAATCCTTACAGGGGCATTTCCTGTGACCGTGTTGGGTGGGGGACGAGCTAACCCATTAAGAGCTGTTTGGAGGGTGATAACACACTCCTTTGCACTCTTTAACGACTGGGGGCGTGTCTGCTGTGGGCATTGTGAGCACTCTGTAAACACAAAGAGGGAGGGGTCAGGTTGTAATGAGTGTGCCAGATCTCAGCCTGAGCCCCAGGCACAAGGGTCTGCCCCACCACCAGCAGCTCCACAGTTAACCCCTGATGCTCCTGCCAATGCAGTCTCTCTGGCACCAGTCACCACACGCAGGAAAAGAAGTCAAAAATCATCGCCAAGCACAGATGGAGAGGAAGGAACCTCAGCAGGCCCCAGCACCTCACAGAACCCACATCCTGGTCTCCAAGCTGGTGACACACGGGTTTGATGGATGGACCACCAGATGGATAAGGAACTGGCTTGATGGCCGCACCCAAAGAGTGGCTGTCAATGGGTCCATGTCCCAGTGGAGGCCAGTGACAAGCGGAGTCCCTCAGGGATCAGTCCTGGGACCAGTCTTGTTCAACATCTTTGTGGGTGACATGGACAGTGGCATTGAGTGCACCCTCAGCAAGTTTGCTGATGACACCAAGCTGTGTGGTGCAGCAGACACGCTGGAGGGAAGGGATGCCATCCAGAGGGACCTTGACAGGCTGGAGAGGTGGGCACAGGCCAACCTCATGAGCTTCAACAAGACCAAGTGCAGGGTCCTGCATCTGGGTCGAGGCAATCCCAGGCACAAATACAGGCTGGGCAGTGACTGGCTGGGGAGCAGCCCAGAGGAGAGAGACTTGGGGGTGCTGGTGGATGAGAAGCTCAACATGAGCTCTCAATGTGCACTTGCAGCCCGGAAAGCCAATCGGATCCTGGGCTGCATCAGGAGAAGTGTGGCCAGCAGGTCAAGGGAGGTGATTCTCCCCCTCTACTCAGCTCTGGTGAGACCCCACCTGGAGTACTGCGTCCAGTTCTGGAGCCCCTATTACAAGAGGGATCTGGAGGTGCTGGAGCGTGTCCAGAGAAGGGCCACGAGGATGATCAGAGGGCTGGAGCACCTCTCCTATGAGGACAGACTGAAGGAGTTGGGGCTGTTCAGCCTGGAGAAGAGAAGGCTCCGAGGTGACCTCATTGTGGCCTTCCAGTATCTGAAGGGGGCCTACAAGAAGGCTGGGGAGGGACTTTTCAGACTATCAGGGAGTGATAGGACTAGGGGGAATGGGATGAAGCTGGAGGTGGGGAGATTCGGGCTAGATGTGAGGAGGAAGTTCTTCACCGTGAGAGTGGTGAAGCCCTGGAATGGGTTGTCCAGGGAGGTGGTTGAGGCCCCGTCCCTTGCGGTGTTTAAGACCAGGCTGGACGAGGCTCTGTCCAGCCTGATCTAGGGTAGAGTGTCCCTGCCCATGGCAGGGGGGTTGGAACTAGATGATCCTTGTGGTCCCTTCCAACCCTAACTGAAACTATGAAACTATGAAACCCAGCGGTGGATGAAGATGAGTCAGACCAGGAAATAACTGTCACATCGTTACCCAGAAAGGAACTAAGGCAAACTCGTCTGGATTACGCAAGGAAAGAGGGTGAGCCAATACTGAGCTGGGCCCTGAGATGCTGGGATGAGGGGGGTGGACACAGTGGACCTGGATAAGAGGGAGGCAAAGCTTTTAGGCTCCCTGACTCGTGATGCTGGTCTGGACAAAGAGTTAGCCAAACTCGATGGAACACACACTCTCTGGGCCCGGATCCTCAATGCCATCAAGAGCCGGGTACCGCTCAAGGGATGACCTGCCCTGGGCCCCAGTTAGATGGGCAACTATGGAACAGGGCATTCGCTACCTGAGACAGATGGCTGTGCTGGAAATAATTGATGGGGATGGCCAGCTCCCTTCGGACCCAGATGAGGTGCCCATGAGACGGCCCTTCGTAAAGAAGCTCACCCAGGGTGCTCCTCAGAAATATGCTCCCACATTAGGAGGGATACTCCTGACTGGACAGGATGGAAGTCCTAAAACTGTCTGTGAGTTTGCCAATGATTTAAGGGAATATGAGGACAGCGTAAATCAGAAACCCCTGATCTCAGCCATAGAAACTATGGCCAAAGACATTGTCAAAGAGATCAAGACCTCCATGTCTGAACTGAAAAGGGGGAGCGATGCCTCCTTTTCCCCCTCTCCCTCAGAATGGATCCAGGTTTCAGCAATCAGGAACAGGCGACCTTCCCCTAGGAGAGCTCCCCAAGCCAATCGGGGGATGTCAAGAGGGTCTCTGTGGAGGTTCCTCTGTGACCACGGAGAGGACATGGACACCTGGCATGGCCAACCCACATCTGCCCTCTGGAACAGAGTGCGGGAACTGCAAGGTGGCCACACTGGGGACAACTCATCCAGAAGAAGGGCTGCCCCAGTTTCCCGGAGTGGTCCCTCTCGCTCAAGAGACCTTTCCCCTAGTAACACAGGACCCTGCGACAAGTGTGGACATCGCCGCCAGCATTAGAGGTGCCCTACCTCCAGCCAGGTGGAGGCCAGGGATAACAGAGTATACTGGGATGTGTATGTGAAATGGCCTGGCACTTCAGAAGCCCAGAAGTACCGAGCTCTGGTGGACACAGGGGCCCAATGCACCCTGATACCATCGAGGTACAAAGGGGCTGAACCCATAAGCATTCAGGGAGTCACAGGGGGCTCACAAGACCTGACTGTACTGCAAGCTGAGATAAGCCTGACCGGGAATGAATGGGGAAAGCAGGACATAGTGACTGGTCCAGATGCACCTTGCATTCTTGGCATTGACTTTCTGCGGGAGGGATGCTTCAAGGACCCTAAGGGGCACAAGTGGGCGTTTGGGGTGGCAGCTGTGGAGACTGCAGGCAAAGAACAGCTGTCCACCAAGCCCGAACTGTCGGATGACCCCTCCGTGGTGGGCAGCCATAAGGTGCAGGATTTGAAGATACCTATTGCCTCTCGCATAGTGCATCGCAGGCAATACAGGACCAACAGAGACTCTCTGCACCCCATACACCAACTGATTCGACGACTGGAGAGCCAGAAAGTGATCAGCAAGGCTTACTCCCCCTTCAACAGCCCGATATGGCCAGTGCGGAAGGCAAATGGGGAATGGAGACTGACTGTGGACTACCGTGGCCTGAATGAGGTGACTCCTCCGATCAGTGCTGCTGTACTGGACATGCTGGAGCTCCAGCACAAGCTGGAATCGAAGGCGGCCAAGTGGTATGCCGCAACTGACATTGCCAATGCCTTTTTCTCCATTCCCATTGCAGAAGAATGCAGGCCACAGTTTGCTTTCACTTGGAGGGGAGTACAGTATCAGTGGAATCGGTTGCCTCAGGGCTGGGTCCATAGCTCGACCATCTGCCATGAGGTGATCCAGACTGCCTTAGAGAAAGGTGGGGCCCCTGAGCATCTGCAGTTCATCGATGACATCATCGTATGGGGTGAGACAGCAGAGGAAGTCTACCAGAAGGGTGAGAAGATAATCAATATCCTACTGGAGGCTGGCTTTGCCATCAAGAGAAGTAAGGTCAAAGGGCCTGCCAGGGAGATCCAGTTCCTGGGCGTTCAATGGCAGGATGGCTGTCGCCACATCCCTCAGGAGGTGGTGAACAGGGTAGCCACTATGGTGCAGCCCATGAACAAGAAAGAGACACAGTCCTTTTTGGGGCTTGTGGGCTTCTGGAAAATGCACATTCCCGGGTACAGTCAGATTGTGAAGCCTCTCTTCCATGTAACAAGGAAGAAAAATTATTTTGTGTGGGGACCTGAGAAGCAGGTGGCATTCGACCAGATCAAATGAGAGGTGGTCCACGCTATGGCTCTGGGACCTGTTCGAACCGGACCAGAGATCAAGAACGTGCTGTACACTGCGGCCGGTGAGAATGGTCCTACGTGGAGCTTGTGGCAGAAGGCTCCTGGTGAAACCAGGGGCAGGCCCCTAGGTTTCTGGAGTAAGGGGTACAAAGGCTCCGAGGCCAACTACACCGTGACAGAAAAGGAAATCCTAGCTGCCTATGAGGGCGTCCGGGCTGCCTCTGAGGTAATTGGGACTGAGTCACCTCTATTTCTGGCTCCAAGGCTTCCAGTCCTGACCTGGATGTTCAAAGGAAGAGGCTCAACCCCACATCATGCCACAGATGCCACCTGGAGTAAGTGGATGGCCCTGATAACGCAGCGAGCTCGAATGGGGAGCTTCGAACGCCCTGGCATAGTGGAAGTGATCACCAACTGGCCAGAGGGTGCTGACTTTGGAATGCCACCAGAGCAGACAGTGACCCGTGCTGAGGAGGCTCCCCCATACAACGATCTCCCTGACAATGAGAAGGGCTATGCTCTATTTACAGATGGGTCCTGCCGGCTTGTGGGGAGCAAGCGGAGATGGAAGGCAGCTGTTTGGAGCCCAACAAGGCAAGTGGCGGAAGCAAGGGATGGAGAAGGCGAATCCAGTCAGTACGCAGAGGTAAAAGCTGTCCAGCTGGCCCTGGATATAGCAGAACGAGAGAACTGGCCAGTGCTGTACCTCTACACTGACTCCTGGATGGTAGCCAATGCCTTGTGGGGGTGGCTGAAGGAATGGAAGAGGAACGGGTGGCAGAGAAAAGGGAAGCCTGTTTGGGCCACTGAGCTGTGGCAAGACATCGCTGCCCGCCTGGACAGGCTGCCAACAAAGGTACGGCACATCGATGTGCACGTCCCCAAGAGCAGAGCCAATGAAGAACACCAGCACAACCACCAAGCAGATGTGGCAGCTAAAATCTCCCAAATAGACTTGGATTGGGAACACAAGGGTGAGCTGTTCTTAGCTCGCTGGGCCCATGACACTTCTGGCCACCAAGGGAGAGATGCCACATACCGGTAGGCTCGGGACAAATCAGTGGACATCTCTATGGAGGCCATCTCACAGGTCATCCATGAGTGTGACATCTGTGCTGCCATCAAGCAGGCCAAGCGCATGAGGCCTCTGTGGTATGGGGGCAGATGGTCGAAATATAAGTACGGAGAGGCCTGGCAGATCGACTACATCACCCTGCCTCGGTCTCACAGCGGCAAGCAGTACGTACTGACCATGGTGGAGGCAAGTACAGGCTGGCTGGAGACCTACCCAGTACCTCATGCCACTGCTCGCAACACCATCCTGGGCCTGGAGAGACATATCCTATGGAGACACGGCACCCCCGGGAGGATTGAGTCAGACAATGGAACCCACTTCAAGAACCACCTCATAAGAGACTGGGCAAAGGAACATGGCATTGAGTGGATTTACCACATCCCATACCATGCACCAGCTGCCGGGAAGATCGAACGCTACAATGGCTTGCTAAAGACCACCCTAAAAGCCATGGGGGGTGGAACCTTTAGGAACTGGGAAAAACACCTAGCTCAAGCCACTTGGTTAGTGAACAACAGAGGATCTGTGAACCGAGCTGGTCCTGCCCAGTCCCACCTGCTGCAAACAGTGGATGGAGATGGAGTTCCTGTGATTGCTGAGAAGAACCTGCTGCAAAAGGCAGTGTGGGTTTTTCCTGCTGCTGGTGGGGGCAAACCAACCCGAGGGGTGGTCTCAGCTGAGGGTCCTGGTCACACCTACTGGGTCATGTTAGAAACTGGGGACATTCAGTGTATCCCACAGCGGAACGTGACTCTGGCTGAGAGGGGGATGAACTCGGAATGGGGCAACACTTATCAATGTATTATAGTCATTGTGTAAATAGTTATAAGTTGTTCTAAGTTTCTCCCTCCTAGCCTAATACCAGCCTAGCATCCAGGACACAACGTACACACTGCACACCAGTACACCAGAGAGCTCCTGCATCATCGCACCTGTACCCGATGTCCCTGCAGCAATGGACTGTACCCAATGTCCCTACAGCAGCAGACTGTTCCTGGCTTTTCCCTTCCAAAGACAAACTGATTCCTTATTTTTCTCCACATCCCTGCCCAGTTCAAGCAGCACCTACATTAACCATCACCAGAGAGAGAGAGAGAGACTTGCCCTGGGAGAGAGCGAGCCGGGATAACAAGGCACTTGCATCAAGGATCTGAATATCACGTGTCAAGATTGCATGAAGGGGCTGTGGCAGGAGAGAGGAAGTGGAACAGAGGGGTGGATTGTGGTGGGTTAACACCCTTTTCTGGGAACAAAAGAACAAAGCAGGGTGGAGGGCTTGCAGGTACTTTTCACTCCCTGCAGGGCATTTTTCGCCTGGGAAGCTGAGTCTGTTCCACTCCCCCCTCCCTGCCCAGCTAGGGTATAAAAAGCAGGACCTCATAGCTGTTGGCCTGGCTTTTTCTGGCTTCTGCCTCTGCTGGACGAGAGCTACTGCAGCTACCCTCCTGTTCCTCTGCCACGTGGTCGGACCTGCTGCCTCCACGCTTCCTCAGAGAAAGGCTGGTTTTGTATAATTCTCTTGTTTTTTGTCCCCCTCCCATCCATCCTTGTTCCTTGCCCCTTGTGAACCCTTTTCCTGTTATTGTTATATATATATATTGCTTCAAGACAACTCTTTGCCTCTCTACTTCCAAGCCGACTCCAAATTATTGTTTGGTGGATTTGCTCTTTCCTTTTCTCCCCTCTCTGTTGGGAGGGAAGGGGGGGGGGAGTGGGGGAGAGATTCTCAGCCTTGCCCCCCACCTGAGCTCTTAACTTCCAGTTAAGGCTCAAACCACCACAGATTGTGTCCCAGCAAGATGAAAACAGTGAATAATTTACTGAAAAGAGGGAGAAGGGGAAAAGAGGAAAATGAGTCAGTAATGTTGCTAGTTGAGGATTATTATTTGGTGTTACTGATGTATGTTATTAAAAAAGGAGGGCAGAATGGGTTGTAACAAAACTGTACTTGTAAAAGGGAGTTTCAAAATAGACAGAAGCCAGTGTGGTGAGTTTTGTGTACACATGAGAGATAACTGCTAGACCTTTTGTTTCAAAAGGGTGATCACAAGAGGGAAGGCCATGGTGGAAAATACTTTCTTCTAGTGCCCTCTAGACATTAGCTTTGAGGTTATGATGACATTTGCTATTTCATATTGAGATCACATCATAGATGTTCCCAGATAGCAAATAAATATCAGACACAGTCATAGAGAATCCTCTGCCTGTGTAAATATGTTTTTCTGTGGTGAGATTTCACAAAGCCTTCTATGAGGACATAACCAGGTGGAGACATGATGGCAGAGCAGTGGATGTGGTTTACATTAATTCCAGTAAAGCATTTGACACTGTCTCCCACAGCATCCTCACAGCTAAGCTGACGCAGTGTGGTCTGGATGGTGTGGTGGGGTGAGAAAGTTCCCTCCCCACACACAAAGAAAGAAACCACAGCTAGCTCAGTCGGAAAAGCAGATGAAAGCTATATTTACAGGCATCAATGGAATGCAATGAATATATACACAAATATACAATATTTACAATATATACAGAAATACACAGCAATGAACACAATGCAGAAAAGCCTTTTCCCTCCAGCTGGCCAGGGAACCCCCCTCTCTCCCTCCCTACCTCCCCTTTTTCCCAAAAAGGGTTAGAGAGAGAGAGAAAGGCAATTAAGGAGAAAAATTCTGTTAGCTCGAAAGCACATGCAAGAATTAGTGTTCTTATCTGGTTAGCTGTTAACTCAAGGCCGTTCCTGCATCAGAAAGAGAGAAGCCGTCCAGCCCACAGGACAGAGAAGCACAGACTGCACCCAGCCTGAACCCAGACCAGACACAGACTGAACTAACAGAACCCAAACTTAAAATTGCATTCTACAACCTACCAATGAAATTAGTTTAGACTATCTTGTTTTTGTTCAAATATCAAAAACATTCAGCCAGAGTGTTCAGCAACTGTCTCTTTCTTAAAGACACAGCCTAAACCGGTCACAGATGGTCAGGTAGTGAGGTGGATGTGAACTGGTTGAAGGGAAGAAGTCAGAAAGTTGTGGTCAATGGGACAGAGTCTAGTTGGAGGCCTGTGTCTAGTGGAGCCCCTCAGGGTTCAGTACTGGGACCAAAGATGTTCAATATACTCATCAATGACCTGGATGAGGGCACAGAGAGCACTGTCAGCAAGTTGTCTGATGACACCAAACTGGGTGAAGTGGCTGACACAGGAGGGTTGTGCTGCCATTCAGTGAGACTTAGGCTGAGAGTTGGGCAGGGAGAAATTAAATGGAATTCAACAAGGGCACGGGGAAGAGTCTTGCACCTGTGAAAGAACAACCTCAGGGATCAGTATAGATTTGGGACTGACCTGTTGGAGAGCAGTGAAGGGAAAAAGAACCTGGAGATCCTAGTGGATGGGAGGTTGATCATGAGCCAGCAATGTGCTCTTGTGGCCAAGAAGGCCAATGGCATCCTGGGGTGGATCAGAAAGGCTGAGGTTAGTAGGTCGAAAGAGGTTCTCCTCCCCCTCTACTCTGCTCTGCGGAGGCTGCATCTGGAATACTGTGTCCAGTTCTGGGGCCCTCAGTTCAACAGGAACCTCAGTGAGCTGCTTGAAAGAGTCCAGCACAGAGCCACAAAAATGTTGAGAGGAGTGGAACATCTTCTTATGAGAGCCTGAAGGAAGTTGAGGGCTCTTTAGCTTGGAGAGGAAGAACCTGAAGGTGACCTCATTTATGTTGATAAAGATGCAAAGGGTGAGTCCCAAGAGGATGGGGCCAGGTTCTGCTTGGTGATGCCCAATGACAGCACAAGGGGCAATGGTGGAAGTTGAGGCAGAGGCAGTTCCATGCAAACATGAGGAAAGACTTTTTTCCCTGTGAGGGTGACAGAAGACTGACACAGGCTGCCCAGGGGGGTTGTGGAGTCTCCCTCTCCGGAGATATTCAAGACCTGCCTGGATGTGCTCCTGTGTAATCTGGTCTAGGTGATCCTGCTCTGGCAGGGGGTTGCACTGGATGATCTTTCAAGCTCCCTTCCAGTCCCTAACATTCTGTGATTATGCAAAACACTCCCAAATTCTGCTAGTCACCCATTACATTTTTCAAAGACAAATATAAGAGTGAAAACATTTTGTGAATTTGAGTACAAGCCAAATTTATGACTGTGCTGACTTTTCATTTTAAAAAGTTTGTTTCCTTCTTTTTTCCAAAGACCAAAAATCAGTTTGAAAGAAATTGCTTAAATAGAACAACATTGCTATTAAATTCCTTTAAAATGTTGACAGTGCCCAAGAGGCAGGAAAAATTGCTGTCTTTTCAGAAAGATTCATGCATGTGTGATTTTGTGATATTAATTCAGGATATATTTTTCATCCCTTTTCACCCCTTTTTGTACTCTGTGTAGATGTGCTAGGTTGCCCCCAGGAGGGGGCTGGGCTGAAAAGAACCCAGACTCAGGTGGACAAAGAAACCTCACCCAGGTGGGCAGAGAGACCTGGCCACCCCTCCCAGGGGGAGGGGTCCCCAGGTCCAAGTCTGTGCTGGTTTGAGCTTTAACTGGAGTTGAAAAGCTCAAATGGTAACAGATTGAGATTCCTCACCACCCCACCCCCTTTTATTCCTGGTAAGGAGAAAGGGGAGAGGTAAATTCACCAAAGACATAGTCTGGAATAGGTTTAGAAGTAAAAGAGGTAAATTTATATATATATATATAGGTAAAGGATAAAGATAAGTAGGAAAATATACAAAACCAAGCCAGGATGGCCTCATATTCCCTGAAAGTAAGTAGATTCAGTCCTTAGAAAGCATGGATGCAGCTGTGGAGAACCAGCCCCGACCAGGTGGTCAGTGCAGGAAGCAGCAGGCAAATAAAGAGCAGGCAACGCAGGGGAAAAGAGAGCAGTAGAAGATGTCCACCCCTTTCTATAGGCTTGCTGGACAGGAAGGAAGAGTGGAAGAGACCACCTTTGACCCAGGGGCCCCCTCCTCCTGGGATGGGGAAAACCCAAGTCTCTCTATGCCTACCTGCATCAAGTTTCTTTTGTCTACCCGGGGTTGGGTTCTTTCAGTCCCCTTCAAGGATGGGTGTAACCCAGAACAAGTCTATTCCACTCCCACTTCCTGTCCAGGACCTTTTGTAAGGAGAAGTTATTTCCTGTCTCATTCTCTTCTCCTGCCCTACCACTGCCGATATTCTTCTCCTCCTTCTGTTGCTTAGCCACGTGGTTAGGCCTGTTCCATGCTGTTCCAGCCTCCTAAGGGACTGTATCTAAGGAGAATCCATGTTGCATTCAGAGAATCTTTTGCCAGCTGTGCCTGGTTTTGCATATATTTTTATGTACTCTTTTTCCTTATGCCTTTGTAGCTTTCCTTTTCCTTAAATGCCTTTTATATTTTGTTAAACTTAACTTTTTACTTCCAAATTGAGCCAAGACTGTTTCTCTTGTAATTTCACCTCTCTTTTCTCCTCCTGCCTAACTTTGCTTATCCCAACCAGGAAAAAGGGGAGAGGGGAGGCAACCTAAATCTGTTACATTTTGGGCTGCTGGGCTCCAGGAAAAAGCTTAAACCATGACAGTTGAGTAAAAAGTTCTTCTGTTACAAAGCTTATCTTATTTTGTATCATCTTATGTTGTATGCTGTACTGCAGTCAGGTTTCAGACTGAAATGGAAGTGGGTTTAGGGGGAAAAAAAAGACACAGCCAATTTGCCTGCCCTTTGAGGTTCTTAATAATGTTAGAAATGTAGATGCAGCACAGCAAGGTCTCAGCAGAGTGATTTTGTTAAAAGACAATCACCAAATAAAGTATGGATTTTCACCAATCAAAGGATGAAAGTGCACTTACCCTTTGTGGCAGGGTTTGCATGTAATGACAAACCTCATCTCAAAGGGCTTGATCTGGCTGCCACTGAAATCAATGGCAAAACTTCCATGCACTTTGGCAAAGAAAGGAAGGGGTCAGAAAGGTTACACACTCGTTTAGGACAAAGCCATTTTCTGCAGGTGCAACAGGGTCTAAATTTAGTGTTTGTAATATCTAGTAGTTGAGTTGAAATTGGAGTAGAGAGCCCATTGGTTGCCAGATCTTAACTCCTCTCTGGTCTGTAAACACAAATGTCAAACTGTAATGCATCTACACTCATGTCCCATGATACCTGATCCTTTCTTGTTTAGACACCAAGTTACTATTACAGCATGCTACCACTTTGAGGAAAGATTGTAGCAGAAACCCCTGGAGTAAATAATAATCCTCTTATCATGTGACAGTGTATTTGGTTTGGCTGAGCTGGAGTTAATTCTCCTCAAAGCATCCTTCTAGTGCTGTGTCTTGCAGCAGTAGTTGGTAACACAGTAGTGTTTTGGCTACTGCTGAACAAGTATCCAGGCTGTGTTCTTCCAACATTTCCCTGCCCCAAGAGTATGCTGAGGGGTGGGCAAGATCTTGGGAAGGGACACAGCTGAGCCAGCTGACCCAGACTGGCCAAATGAGGTCAGCTCAAATATAAGAATGAAGTGAGAGAAGGACGTTGAAAGGAATTAATCCATGGTGTCTGTTCTCCAGAGGAACCCCAAGCGCAGAGAGCCCTGCTGGCCGAGCCCGACCCTTGTCCTGCTGATGGGCAGTAGAGGCTAACAGCTCTCTCGTCTTCTGCTCCACACCATCTGTTGTTCTGCTTATCATGATTATTAAATTGCTTCTCTCTTATTACTGGCTCTTGTTATATTTTCCCTCTCCCCTGTCCATTTAGGAAGGAGAGTGATAGAGCAGCTTTGGTGGCCATCTGGCCCCTAGCCAGGGCCAAACCACCACAGACAGTAGGTCAAGAAATAAGACGCTGGTCTCCTGCAGCAGGATGCAGCTTGGCTAGTGCATTACAGCAGGGACAGCAGGGCAAGGCTGGTTGCTGTTCAGAAATGAGAATATGCCTGTTTGGACAGCATGCCTTTTTGGTCTTCCTCATCTTGTTTGAAAGCTCTTTACTTCATAGAGCTGTTGTCTGATAAAAGGTTTCTGACCCTGATATCACTGCTTTCAGTTATAAGCTCTATTTTTTGAAGAGACAGTCTAGCAGTAGCAAGAAATTTTTCACTCCCAGGTTGTACCAAAGAACTTGGGAGCCCTGCAGCTTACTGTGGCTAACAGGCACTCTGTGAAGTAGCTGTGCTGTTTGTATTGAACAGACCACTCAGTGTACATCAGTTAACATCTTAGGCAATGCTTTGTACTAGACTCCAACGTGAGTTATTAATCTTTTTCCTAGCAGATAAAGGACTAAACATTTAATAACAGAAAAAGAAAGGGTTCTGAAAACAGAGCCTTCTGAGCTCGGTCCCTAGACATCGTCTTGGGATCTTCTCCTAGGCTATCTTCCTATATTCTAAATTCTTTGTGGTATAAATTCACCATATTGGACTTGCTTTTTTTTTCTGCCAAGAGAGGTTTTCTTTCACTTGTATCTGGACACCTGTATGATGAAGGGATTGGAGCACTGCCCTATGAGGAGAGGCTGAGAGGTCTGGGGCTTTTTAGTCTGGAGAAGACTGAGAGGGGATTTAATCAATGTTTCTAAATATCTGAGGGCTGGGGGTCAGGATGGAGGGGACAGGCTCTGCTAATTTACACTCTGGGATAGGACAAGAGGCAATGGATAGAAACTACAGCTCAGGAGATTCCACCTCAACATGAGGAGGAACTTTTTACTGTGAGGGTCACAGAACACTGGAACAGACTGCCCAGAGAGGTTGTGGAGTCTCCTTCTCTTGAGACTTTCAAGCCCCATCTGGATGCATTCCTGTGTGACCTGTGCCAGATTCTATGGTCCTGCTCTGGCAGGGGGTTGGACTTGATGACCTTCGGAGGTCCTTTACAACCACTAACATCCTTTGAGCCTGTGATCTGCTAGGCAGTCCTTAAATTATCCATCTCCAAAATTATTCATGTTAGTTTGAATGGGTTTAGCATATTCTGGAAGTGAATTATGCCTTGATGTCCTATTTGGAATTATATATTTTTTATTAATTCTATGCTAACACATTTGATTATTTGCCTGTTCTTAGTTCATCCTTGTCATTACATAGTAAGCTGGCAACCAGCAACAGAACAAGAGGACACAGTCTCAAGCTGTGCCAGAGGAAGTTTAAGCTTGAGGTGAGGAGAAAGTTCTTCACAGAGAGAGTGATTTGCCATTGGAATGTGCTGCCCAGGGAAGTGGTGGAGTCACCGTCCCTGGAGGTGTTCGAGAGGGGATTGGATGTGGCACTTGGAGCCATGGTTTAGTTGTCATGATGTGTTAGGTATTAGGTAATAGTTTGGACTTGATGATCTCTGAGGTCTTTTCCAAACTGGTTGATTCTGTGATTCTATGATTTCTGAACTGTAAGGACCCACCATGCACACCTTAAACTTCATGAGGCTCCCTGAAGAGCTTCAAAAGTAATCGCATGCATACCTGTTTTTAGAACTTCTTTATATTACAGTTTAGGTATTACTAATTGTGTACAGGTGGAAAAGCTGAGATAAAATGACCCTCTGCAGTTTTGCAAACCATTTTGAAGATAATCTGCCTCTTAAGCCTCAGTGTTAAGAATGTCATTAGTGTGATTGCTTTTGAGGTACATCTGGTGAGTATGCAGAGATGCCTCAGATCATTAACATCTCAGGTGGGTCTTGGAAGCAGCACAAACTTCAGACTGGTTTAATTTATGCTGCTTCTGAATAGGCAAATTAACTCATGCTGAGACCCTTGTTGTTTAGTTAGAGAGTCACAAATCAAACCTTATCTATATGGAGTAGTGTGGCCAGCAGGAACAGTGAAGTCATTCTGCCCCTGTACTCAGCACTGGTTAGGCCACACCTTCAGTACTGTGTCCAGTTCTGGGCCCCTCAATTTAAGAAAGATGTTGAGGCACTTAAAAGTGTCCAGAGAAGGGCAGCGAGGCTGGGTAGAGGCCTGGAGCACAGCCCTGTGAGGAGAGGCTGAGGGAGCTGGGGGTGTTTAGCCTGGAGAAGAGGGGACTCAGGAGAGACCTTATTACTGTCTACAGCCACCTGAAAGGAGGTTGTAGCCAGGTGGGGTTTGGTCTCTTCTCCCAGGCAACCTGTGACAGAAGGACACAGTCTCAAGCTGCACCAGGGGAAGTTTAGGCTTGATCTTAGAAAGAAGTTCTTCACAGAAAGAGAGATTGACAATTGGAATGGGCTGCCCAGGGAGGCAGAGGGGTCAATGTCCCTGAAGGTGTTTAATTAGAGACTGGATGAGGCACTTAGTGCCATGGTGTAGTTGATTAGATAGGGTTGGGTGATAGATTGGACTTGATGATGTTGGAGGTCTCTTCCAACCTGGTTGATTCTGTGATACCTTGGCCTAGAAATGGCAACTGAAATTTTCAAGTGGCTTTCCCTGTAAAAAATAAATTCTGACAAGACTGTCCTCAAATAAGATGTGTTCAGCTTTAGCAAACAAAAATATCAAGCCAGCTTCCTAACATCAAATCTGTCAGAGTATGTAATGAACAAAAGGCAAATTGGCATAGACTGATTTATTAATGTTTCTGAAGAAGGCTCTACCTTGCATTTTTTTTGACACTATGTTTCAAACTAATTTTGTTTTGGGTCTCCATCAATCCAGAGAGAATTACCCCCCCCAAAAAAAAACATTTAGAGATATGGGACTCTTGAACGTGTCCAGAGAAGGGCAACGAGGCTGGGGAGAGGCCTCGAGCACGAGCCCTACGAGGAGAGGCTGAGGGAGCTAGGATTGTTTAGCCTGGAGAAGAGGAGGCTCAGGGAAGACCTCATTGCTCTCTACAACTTCATAGTTTCATAGTTTCATAGTTTCAGTTAGGGTTGGAAGGGACCACAAGGATCATCTAGTTCCAACCCCCCTGCCATGGGCAGGGACACTCTACCCTAATCAGCTGGACAGAGCCTCGTCCAGCCTGGTCTTAAACACCTCAAGGGACGGGGCCTCAACCACCTCCCTGGACAACCCATTCCAGGCCTTCACCACCCTCACGGTGAAGAACCTCCTCCTCACATCCAGCCTGAATCTCCCCACCTCCAGCTTCATTCCATTCCCCCTAGTCCTATCACTTCCTGATAGTCTGAAAAGTCCCTCCCCAGCCTTCTTGTAGGCCCCCTTCAGATACTGGAAGGCCACGATGAGGTCACCTCGGAGCCTCTCTTCTCCAGACTGACAGCCCCAACTCCTTCAGTCTGTCCTCATAGGAGAGGTGCTCCAGCCCTCTGATCATCCTCGTGGCCCTTCTCTGGACACGCTCCAGCACCTCCATATCCCTCTTGTAATAGGGCTCCAGAACTGGACGCAGTACTCCAGGTGGGGTCTCACCAGAGCTGAGTAGAGGGGAGAATCACCTCCCTTGACCTGCTGGCCACACTTCTCCTGATGCAGCCCAGGATCTGATTGGCTTTCTGGGCTGCAAGTGCACATTGAGAGCTCATGTTGAGCTTCTCGTCCACCAGCACCCCCAAGTCTCTCTCCTCTGGGCTGCTCCCCAGCCAGTCACTGCCCAACCTGTATTTGTGCCTGGGATTGCCTCGACCCAGATGCAGGACCCTGCCCTTGGTCTTATTGAAGCTCATGAGGTTGGCCTGTGCCCACCTCTCCAGCCTGTCAAGGTCCCTCTGATGGCATCCCTTCCCTCCAGCGTGTCTGCTGCACCACACAGCTTGGTGTCATCAGCAAACTTGCTGAGGGTGCACTCAATGCCACTGTCCATGTCACCCACAAAGATGTTGAACAAGACTGGTCCCAGGACTGATCCCTGAGGGACTCCGCTTGTCCCTGGCCTCCACTGGGACATGGACCCATTGACAGCCACTCTTTGGGTGCGGCCATCAAGCCAGTTCTTTATCCATCTTGTGGTCCATCCATCAAACCCATGTGTCACCAGCTTGGAGACCAGGATGTGGTGTGGGACAGTGTCAAAGGCTTTGCTCAGGTCCAGTAAACGACATCAGTTGCTCGCCCCTCATCTATTAATGCTGTCACCTGTTCATAGAAGGCCACCAGGTTTGTCAGGCAGGATTTGCCCTTGGCAAAGCCATGCTGACTGCTCCCAATCACCTCTTCACTACTCTTCTGAGTCAGTAGTGCCTCCAGGAGGATCTGCTCCATGATCTTTCCGGGCACAGAGGTGAGACTGACCGGCCTGTAGTTCCCTGGTTCCTCCTTCTTACCCTTTTTGAAAATGGGAGCAATATTTGCCCTTTTCCAATCTGTGGGGACTTCCCCAGTCTGCCATGACTTTTGGAATATATAGAGAGGGGCTTAGCAACCTCATCTGCCAGTTCTCTCAGCACCCGTGGGTGTATCCTGTCGGGTCCCATGGACTTGAACACTTTCAGGTTCTTCAGGTGATCACGAACCTGAGCTTCACTTATGAAGGGCAGTTCTTCCTCCCCGTCCCTGGCATCGTCTGCCATGACTCCAGGAGTGTGGCTGGAGGCCCTTGCAGTGAAGACTGAGGTAAAGAGTTATTGAGTACCTCAGCCTTTTCCATATCACTTGTGACCAATTCACCAGTTTCCTTTCTGAGGGGGCCCACACCTTCCCTACTCTTCTTCTTACCATTCATATACCTGTAGAAGTTCTTAGTGCTCCCTTTAACCTCCCTGGCTAGATTCAATTCAAACTCTGCTTTGGCTTTCCTACCAGGCCTCTTGCTGCTCGGGCAGCTTCCTTATATCCCCCTGTTCTATCTGTCCTTCCCTCCACTGCCTGTAGAGTTTCTTTTTAAGTAATAGTGTGTCCAGGAGCTGCTTGTTCATCCAGGCAGGCCTCCTAGCATTCTTCCCTGTTTTTTCTCTTTGTTGGTATACATAGCTCCTGGACACAGAGGAGGTGGTCCTTGAATACTGACCAGCTGTCCTGGGTCCCTCTTCCCTCCAGGGCTTTGTCCCATGACACTGTGGCTAGCAGATTCCTGAAGCGATCAAAGTCTGCACGCCTAAAGTCTAGGGTCATAAGCTTAGAATAGGTCCTCCTGATAGCCCTGTGGAGATTAAATTCAACTGCTTCATGATCACTGCAGCCAAGGCAGTCTCTGAGCCTCACATTGGTTACCAGCCCTTCCCTGTTGGTGAGAACAAGGTCCAGCAGAGCACCTTTTCTTGTTGGTTCCTCTACCATTTGGAGGAGGAAGTTGTCTTCTACGCAGTCCAGGAACATCCTGGATTGCTGGTGCCTTGCTGTGTTGTCCCTCCAGCAGATGTCAGGGTGGTTGAAATCACCCATGAGGACCAGGGCTTGTGACCTGGAAGCCGCTTCTATTTGCCTGTGGAGGTTGTAACCTACCTGAAGGGAGGTTGTAGCCATGTGAGGGTTGGTCTCTTCTCCCAGGCAACCAGCACCAGAACAAGAGGACACAGTCTCAAGCTGCACCAGGGGAAATTCAGGAAGTTCTTCCCAGAAAGAGTAATTGGCCATTGGAATGTGCTGCTCAGGGAGGTGGTGGAGTCACTGTCCCTGGAGGTGTTCGAGAGGGGATTGGATGTGGCACTTGGAGCCATGGTTCCCCAGTCTGCCATGACTTTTGGAATATAATAGAGAGGGGCTTAGCAACCTCATCTGCCAGTTCTCTCAGCACCCGTGGGTGTATCCCGTCGGGTCCCATGGACTAGTTGTCCTGAGGTGTTAGGTCTTAGGTAATAGGTTGGACTTGATGTTCTCTGAGGTCTTTTCCAACCTGGTTGATTCTGTGATTCTATGAACAATTTTTAAATTAAGTAGTTGAGGCCTTCAGTATCTGGCACTGTGAAAGAGTTTCTCCTTGTGTGTTCTGGGTCATAGCTGCAAGAAGCAAATGCACAGGACACATATGGCTGTGGTCTTCCCTCCACAAGACCTCTTCAGGAATGGTTCTGTTTCTGGAAGAAATCAACAGAGTGACATCTTCTGTTTGAGTAAATGGCAACCTCATAAAACAAATGAACAAACCCTTTTAACATTCTTTTAAGTGTTATTGATGCATTTATCGAGATTTCTACTTTCTAACACAGCAGAGATCCTGAAAGTGGCATGCAAAGGGCCTACAGAAACCTGGCAGTAAAAAGAAACTTCAAAGGTCACAATCAGAGGAGCTGTGAATCCTCGCAAGACACCATCCCGTTGCTCCTCGCAAGCTGTATCTTATCAACTGAGAGAGTTTTTCTAGGCTGTGGTGGTTTAAGCCTTAACTAGGAGTTAAGAGCTCAGATGGGGGCAAGGCTGAGGATCTCTCCACCACAGAGAGGGAAAAAAAGGAAAGGAGCCAATCCACCAAACAAAAATTTGGAGTCGGCTTGGAAGTAGAGGGGTAAACAGTTTTTCTTTAAACAAAACAAAACTATATATATATATATCAATAACAGGTAAGGTTCACAAGGGCAAGGGACAAGGGTGATGGGAGAGGGACAAAGAGGAAGAATACGAAACCAGTTTCTCTCTGAAGAGGCACGGAGGCAGCAGGGAGAAGGATCAGGCCCGACCATGTGGCAGAAGAGCAGGAGGGCAGCAGCAGTAGCTCTCATCCAGGAGAGGCAGGAGCCAAAAGGAGAGCTAATGACTCCAATGCCTTCCCTTTTATACCCTAGCTGGGCAGGGAGGAGGGAGTGGAACAGACTCAGTTTCCCAGGGGCAAAATGCCCTGCAGGGAGGGCTGAGCACTCGCAAGCCCTCCACCCTGTTTTCCAGAATAGGCATTAACCCACCACATAGGCTCTGTAAACTTCCTGCACACATAAACATCCAGAAATTACTTATGTGTGCTAAAAATAGCTTAATATGTACACTGAAGCTTTAGAAGAGTATGGGGAATCATTCAATGGGAGTCCCTTCAAAGGTGTTAAATGAAGATAGGTAACCTTAGCTACTTTTTATAGTGTAGAATAGAATAGAATAGAATAAACCAGGTTGGAGGAGACCTTCAAGATCATCATGTCCAACCCATCATCCAACACCACCTAATCAACTAAACCATGCAACCAAGCACCCCATCAAGTCTCCTCCTGAACACCTCCAATGATGGTGACTGCACCACCTCCCAAGGCAGCCCATTCCAATGGGCAATCACTCTCTCTGTGAAGAATTTCTTCCTAACGTCTGAACCTCCCCTGGCGCAGCTTGAGACTGTCCTCTTGTTCTTGAGACTGTGTCCTCTTGTTTTTGGACACTATGTAAATGCAGCTTCACATAAGTAAGGATAAATAGATGTCAGTAGTCTAACTGAAAGAGATTCTAAAGAATTTAACCACAGAATCACAGAGTTATTGAGGCTGGAAATAGACTTCTGAGATCATCCAGTCCAGCCTAAGACCTAATACCACCACATTGATTAGACCATAGAATCATAGAATTATTAGGGTTGGAAGGGACCTCAAGGTATCATCTAGTTCCAACCCCCCTGACATGGGCAGAGACATCTCACACTACATCAGGTTGCTCAGAGACACATCCAGCATGGCCTTAAAAACCTCCAGGGAGGAGGCTTCCACCACCTCCCTGGGCAACTTGTTCTGGTGTCTCACCACCTGGAGAAGAACTTCTTCCTAACATCCAGTCTGAATCTACCCATTTCTGTGGTTTTTTTTCCATTCCCACTACCTGACACCCTAAATGGACTGCCCAGGGAGATGGTGAAGTTGTCATCCCTGGAGGTGTTTCAGAAAAGATTGGATGTGGCTTTGGAATGGCAGCACAGCCTTCCAGTGTTTCAGCCACCCCCCTGCAGTTTCATATCATCAGCAAACTTGCTGAGGGTACACTCAATCCCCTCATCTAGGTCATCAGTGAAGATGCTGAACAAAGCTGGACCCAGTACTAATCCCTGGGAAACACCACTGACCACAGCTTCCAGTGGTCTGTGTGCCACTGCTCACAACTCTCTGAACTCCACTGTTGGGCCAGTTACCAATCCACATCACAGTCCAATCATCTAACCCACTGTTCTTGAGTTTACCTAGGAGGATGTTATGGGAGACAGTATCAAAAGCCTTGCTGAAGTCAAGATAAACAATATTCATCACTCTTCACTTATTCTTGTATCTTTCTGGGTTTTAAAAACTGTTTCACATGTTAGACTCCTCTACACAGAAGAGGAGAGAGCTGATACTTGGGTAGGTGGGACGTACAGCCACAGGGCTGTTCTTCCATCACAAAAGCTGGAGGAGGATGTAGCCTTCTGGGCCTTCTAATATAGCCAACTCTCAAAAGCATATTTGAAATGAACCCAGCAGATGCCAAAGCTGGATCTTGCACTGTTGAGGCACATCACTGGCAGAGAAAACATCTACTGTACCTCATCCACAATGCACCAGAAAGAATTCATATCTTCTGTCTTTGTCAAGAGAAGCAATTTGGGTTGATAGGAGTCACCTCTGCTTATGACACCTGTAGGCTATGACTTCCACAGCTATATAATTCATAGCTCAGATTTTATCCACCCACATCCTCCAACCTTTTGATTTAGAGCTCTGTCATTGGGTGAATGCATCTCAGTCCAAGACAATTGCTGATGTAGGAATGTGATGCTACCCTCTGTTTTGCATAGGGGATGACTGTTGTAATTTGGGGCTTGGAAAGAGAATAGCAATTAGTCAATCTATTGAATTGGATGAAGCCATCCTGGGACAAATTCTGGACAGTGCTGTAGGCTCAAGAATCCTTGGTCTTCCCACAAGCTCCTCAGGAGATGTGGAGAAGTCAGAATTCTTTTTTGGCAACCCAGGTCAGTATGCAATATTACTGTGCTGGGTCAAAGTGAGTCAGTCCTGTGAACAGCCAGCAGCACATCACAGTATCACCAAGGTTGGAAGAGACCTCAAAGACAAGCATAAACTCAGTTCTCTCCTTTCTTTTTGTTTTGTGTTTTGTTTTGGTTTTTTTGAGCTGGGCTGCAAGTGCACATTGAGAGCTCATGTTGAGCTTCTCGTCCACCAGCACCCCCAAGTCTCCTCCTCTGGCTGCTCCCCACCAGTCACTGCCCAACCTGTATTTGTGCCTGGGGATTGCTCGACGACCCAATGCAGGACCCTGCACTTGGTCTTGTTGAAGCTCATGAGGTTGGCCTGTGCCCCCTCTCCAGCCTGTCAAGGTCCCTCTGGATGGCATCCCTTCCCTCCAGCGTGTCTGCTGCACCACACAGCTTGGTGTCATCAGCAAACTTGCTGAGGGTGCACTCAATGCCACTGTCCATGTCACCCACAAAGATGTTGAACAAGACTGGTCCCAGGACTGATCCCTGAGGGACTCCGCTTGTCACTGGCCTCCACTGGGACATGGACCCATTGACAGCCACTCTTTGGGTGCGGCCATCAAGCCAGTTCCTTATCCATCTGGTGGTCCATCCATCAAACCCGTGTGTCACCAGCTTGGAGACCAGGATGTGGTGTGGGACAGTGTCAAAGGCTTTGCTCAGGTCCAGGTAAACGACATCAGTTGCTCGCCCCTCATCTATTAATGCTGTCACCTGTTCATAGAAGGCCACCAGGTTTGTCAGGCAGGATTTGCCCTTGGCAAATGTGGCCGGTTGAGGCTATACCTTTAAGAAAGAGACAGTTGCTGAACACTCTGGCTGAATGTTTTTGATATTTGAACAAAAACAAGATAGTCTAAACTAATTTCATTGGTGGCTTGGAAGGAGCAGAGTTGAGTTTGGGTTCTGTTAGTTCAGTCTGTGTCTGGTCTGGGTTCAGGCTGGGTGCAGTCTGTGCTTCTCTGTCCTGTGGGCTGGACGGCTTTTCTCTCTTTCTGAAGCAGGAACGGCCTTGAGTTAACAGCTAACCAAATAAGAACACTAATTCTTGCATGCACTTTCTGTGCTAACAGAATTTTCCTTCCTTAATTGCCTTTCTCTCTCTCTCTAACTCTTTTTGGGAAAAAAGGGAGGTGGGGAGGGAGAGAGGGGGGTTCAGGGAACCCCCCTGGCCGGCTGGAGAGAAAAGGTTTTTCTGCATTGTGTTCATTGTTATATTTTCCTGTATATATTGTAAATATTGTATATTTGTGTATATATTCATTGCATTCCATTTATGCCTGTAAATATAGCTTTCATCTGCTTTTCCGACTGAGCTAGCTGTGGTTTCTTTCCCTGTGTGTGGGGAGGGAACTTTCTCACCCCACCACAGCAAAGCCATGCTGACTGCTCCCAATCACCTCTTCACTAGTCTTCTGAGTCAGTAGTGCCTCCAGGAGGATCTGCTCCATGATCTTTCCGGGCACAGAGGTGAGACTGACCGGCCTGTAGTTCCCTGGTTCCTCCTTCTTACCCTTTTTGAAAATGGGAGCAATATTTGCCTTTTCCATCTGTGGGGACTGCCCCAGTCTGCCATGACTTTTGAATATTGTAGTGGGTTGAGGCAGCCCCCCTCCCCACCACGGCAAAAATAACAACTCAGACAAACGGATTGCAAAAGTGATGGAAAGTTTAAATGAAAAAAAGCAGTGAATGTTTACAGAGAGAGCCAGAAGCAGTGACAAAAGAAAAATCCCAAAGCATACCCAGAGAGATCCCATCCCCACCTGGGGTACCAAGACCCGACCCAGGCTCCTTCTCCCCCCCCTGTGCTAGGCTAGTCTCAGCTGGCCAGATCTGAGACTGCCCATCCCCCCGTGGCCTTGGCCTAGCCAGGCCCATGGCCGGGAGACAACATCTCCCCCAGTTACCGGGCGATGGCGAGGAAAAGAGGAGGTGCCAGACCTCGCACTGGATCTTATAGTGGTGGTGCAGAGAATTATGTAGAAATACCTAGCTTCCTGTGGTCCACCCACTGGGCTGGACCTCTGCACAGGAAGCACCTCATGTCAGAGGGCACCACCCAAACTGCAACAAATAGATATAGAGAGGGGCTTAGCAACCTCATCTGCCAGTTCTCTCAGCACCCGTGGGTGTATCCCGTCGGGTCCCATGGACTTGAACACTTTCAGGTTCTTCAGGTGATCACGAACCTGAGCTTCACTTACCATGGGCAGTTCTTCCTCCCCATCCCTGGCATCATCTGCCATGACTCCAGAGTGTGGCTGGAGGCCCTTGCAGTGAAGACTGAGGTAAAGAAGTTATGAGTACCTCAGCTTTTTCCACATCCCTTGTGACCATTCACCAGTTTCCTTCTGAGGGGGCCCACACCTTCCTACTCATCTTCTTACCATTAATATACCTGTAGAAATTCTTAGTGCTCCCTTTGACCTCCCTGGCTAGATTCAATTCAAACTCTGCTTGGCTTTCCTAACCAGGCCTCTTGCTGCTCGGGCACTTCCTTATATACCCCCTGTTCTATCTGTCCTTCCCTCCACTGCCTGTATAGTTCTTTTGTCAGTCCTGAGTAGCTCCTTGTTCATCAGGCAGGCCTCCTAGATTCTTCCCTTTTTCTCTTTGTTGGTATACTAGCTCCTGACCAGAGGAGGTGGTCCTTGAATACTGACCAGCTGTCCTGGGTCCCTCTTCCCTCCAGGGCTTGTCCCATGACACTGTGGCTAGCAGATTCCTGAGCGATCAAAGCTGCACGCCTAAAGTCTAGGGTCATAAGCTTAGAATAGGTCCTCCTGATAGCTCTGAGGAGATTAAATTCACCTGCTTCATGGTCACTGCAGCCAAGGCAGTCTCTGAGCCTCACATTGGTTACCAGCCCTTCCCTGTTGGTGAACAAGGTCCAGCAGAGCACCTTTCTTGTGGTTCCTCTACCATTTGGAGGAGGAAGTTGTCTTCTATGCAGTCCAGGAACATCCTGGATTGCTGGTGCTTGCTGTGTTGTCCCTCCAGCAGATGTCAGGGTGGTTGAAATCACCCATGAGGACCAGGCTTGTGACCTGGAAGCCGCTTCTATTTGCCTGTAGAGGGCCTCATCTGCTTGGTCTGCTGGTCAGGTGCCTGTAGGAGACCCCCACAGTAATAGCTCCTTCCCCTGTCTTGCCTTTAATCTAACCCATATACTCTCAACCATCTCATCATCCCTCCCCAGGTGGAGTTCTGCTGATTCCAGCTGGTTCTTGACATAGAGGGCAACACCTCCTCCTCTCCTTCCCTGCCTATCCTTCCTAAAAAGCTTGTACTCATCTATCCCTACATTCCAATCATGGGAATCATCCCACCAAGTTTCAGTATGCCCTATGTCATGGCCTCCCAGCAGCACGGTGGCCATTAATTCATCCTGTTTGTTGCCCAAGCTGCGTGCATTTGCATAGAAGCACTTCAGCTGGGCTGGCCCTGTCATCCTCTTGTGCCAATTCCCCTTGGTTTCCACAGGGTGTCCTGGTGTGTCATCTGTGTCTTGCCTCAGGGCAGCAAGTTGAGAGCCCTTAGCAGCTCTCCATCCCACTGCCTCTGGTGAGCTGCCCCTCTGCTTCTCACAGGCCAGCAGGAGACTATTACCCCCTTGGCTCTTCCTCAGTGTTCCCTCATCCATCGCTGACATTAGAGGGTGTAGTGGATGATGCTTATGGCCAGGATCGTGCCTTAAATATTTCTAGGACGTACTCTTCTGTGCGTTAACCCTCCTTTGTTCCCCCCCCTCCTTTCTGAAGGCAGCAGGGGGATCCTGGCGCCACTGAGTCCAGGTAAACTGCCTGCCTGGGCGTGGTCTCACCCCTGTGGTAGGCAAGGGCCAGGCTATATTTTTGTTTCCCTGTTCAGGCATAAGCTTACACCATATTTGGTAGCTGCCAGTTCATTGGTTAACCTTGGTGTTAGCAACAGATGCTCATTGGACCAGTATTCACTGGGGCAAATGATAAATAGGGGTTGTTTGGTGATTAACCCCCCCACACATTGTGCTCGAGCCTGTATCTGTGTGCGCACCAGTGCTGTTGTGGTTCACCTTACTTGGGACAAACCCAGTGCTCCAAGAGGCTTCGTGGTACTTTGCCACCACCACCCAACTGCGTGCAGTGCCGTGGACAGTACCCCGTGGGATCAACTGCTGCATGATCCATCGCCACAGGAGAGAACCTGGTAACCCGTGTGAACCAGCGCTGCTGAACTGCCGCAGTGCCCCCCCCACCTCGAGTGGGGGAATCTCCGTATCCCGGGAGCAGCAGCCACGTGGCGCAGCCACGCGGTCGGCGCCATTTCCTGTGTTCTCATTACGGTATATCCGTGCCACGTTCTGCGGACTATAAACCTTATCAAGGGAAGATTTCACTAAGTTCTCAGCTTGTGAGTAAGCCAAGCCTTTCTTCATAAAGTTTCAGTTGGGGTAGCGTGCAAATCGCTCCGGGTGAGGATCGCCGTTCACTGACCAACCCCCTCCCCCGCGCTTTCCAAATCAGTTTTGATCCTAAGTTCTGTGAATCATTTAGTTTAAGTGTCTATACCTAAACATTCTGTTAAAGATAGTTTCACTAACCGAATATCGATACCTGTGAAGGGGAACTGTTTATACCCCTTTGCAGAGTGTTGTATATATATAAAATAAACCTAACATATATTTTTCATTGATATCTCTGCCGCTCATTTCTGAGGGCATATTCATAACAGAGGGATAGCAGAGAACACAACCTGAGCTCCTGATCCCTTTAGCAGGTGCCCCAAGGTTCTGAAATCACTTTTAATTGATTGCAAGCCTCTTGTTGTTGCATCGTCACTACCCACCTGAAAGACCACAGTGGGTATAGTCTGAAGGACTCACGAGTTGGGAATTTTGCCTATAATGTCCTTTACTTGGGCACCAGGAGGCAGCAGATCTCCCTATGAAAGGGGTCTGGTCTGCATATTGGACCCTCTGCTCCCTTCAGTAGGGAGTCTCCTATAACAATGACCCTGCGAGGTTTCTTTTCTGGTCTAGTTTTGATAGCTGGCCTGAGGCAACCTGTCATTGGTGCAGCTTCTGCCTTCCTTGAGTCCTCGTCCTCACTTATGACCTGTTCCTCCTGCAGAGCCTCATACCTATTCTGTACCTGCACTGTAGGCAGTGTGTTGCTCAAAGTAGCAGGCTTGCTCCGTCTGCGTTTCTTCCGTCGGGCAGAGACCTGCTCCATTGGCCCTGCCTTGTGGTTTTCTGCAGGGAGGCTGAGAGGCTGCTGATGGAAGGTACCAACCTCCCTGCTCCACTAAGAGTCACCCCCTGTTCTGGTTTAGTAGAGGTTAGATTTTGGAAATAGTCATGTTCCTTTTGCTGTCTCGTACAGCTCTCTAGCCTTTCTACCTCTTCTTTTGTTCAGCCACCATGCTCATCAGATCCCTGATCTGCTCACATCTGACACAGGAGTTGTTCCTTCCATCCTCCATGTCGAGTG
>JAAWVA010000039.1:265300-308026 GCA_015227895.2 Colaptes auratus | reverse complement strand
ACAGAACTGGACGCAGTACTCCAGGTGGGGTCTCACCAAAGCTGAGTAGAGGGGGAGAATCACCTCCTTGACCTGCTGGCCACCCTTCTCCTGATGCAGCCCAGGATCTGATTGGCTTTCCGGGCTGCAAGTGCACATTGAGAGCTCATGTTGAGCTTCTCGTCCACCAGCACCCCCAGTCTCTCTCTCCTCTGGGCTGCTCCCCAGCCAGTCACTGCCCAGCCTGTATTTGTGCCTGGGATTGCCTCGACCCAGATGCAGGACCCTGCACTTGGTCCTTGTTGAGCTCATGGATGTTTGGCTTGTGCCCCCTCTCCAGCCTGTCAAGGTCCCTCTGGATGGCATCCCTTCCCTCCAGCGTGTCTGCTGCACCACACAGCTTGGTGTCATCAGCAAACTTGCTGAGGTGCACTCCATGCCACTGTCCTGTCACCCACAAAGATGTTGACCAGACTGGTCCCAGGACTGATCCCTGAGGGACTCCGCTTGTACACTGGCCCCCACTGGGACATGGACCCGTTGACAGCCACTCTTTGGGTGCGGCCATCAAGCCAGTTCTTTATCCATCTAGTTGTCCATCCATCAAACCTGTGTGTCACCAGCTTGGAGACCAGGATGTGGTGTGGGACAGTGTTGAAGACTTTGCTCAAGTCCAGGTAAACGACATCAGTTGCTCGCCCCTCATCTATTAATGCTGTCACTTGTTCATAGAAGGCCACCAGGTTTGTCAGGCAGGATTTGCCCTTGGCAAAGCCATGCTCTGCTCCCCAATCACCTCTTCACTACTCTTCTGAGTCAGTAGTGCCCAGGAGGATCTGCTCCATGATCTTTCCGGCACAGAGGTGAGACTGACTGGCCTGTAGTTCCCTTTTCCTCCTTCTTACCCTTTTTGAAAAGGGAGCATATTTGCCCTTTTCCCAGTCTGTGGGGACATCCCCAGTCTGCCATGACTTTTGGAATATAATAGAGAGGGCTTAGCAACCTCATCTGCCAGTTCTCTCAGCACCCGTGGGTGTATCCTGTCGGGTCCCATGGACTTGACACTTTCAGGTTCTTCAGGTGATCACGAACCTGAGCTTCACTTATGAGGGCAGTTCTTCCTCCCATCCCTGGCATCGTCTGCCATGAACCCGCAGTGTGGCTGGAGGACCTTGCAGTGAAGATTGAGGTTAAAGAAGTTATTGCGTACCTCAGCCTTTTCCACATCACTTGTGACCAATTCACCACATTCCTTTCTGAGGGGGCCCACACCTTCCCTACTCTTCTTCTTGCCATTAATATACCTGTAGAAACTCTTAGTGTTCCCTTTAACCTCCCTGGCTAGATTCAATTCAAACTCTGCTTTGGCTTTCCTAACCAGGCCTCTTGCTGCTCGGGCAGCTTCCTTATATACCCCCTCTTCTATCTGTCCTTCCCTCCACTTCCTGTAGAGTTTCTTTTTAAGTAATCGTGTGTCCAGGAGCTCCTTGTTCGTCCAGGCAGGCCTCCTAGCTTTCTTCCCTGTTTTTCTCTTTGTTGGTATACATAGCTCCTTGACACAGAGGAGGTGTCTTGAATACTGACCAGCTGTCCTGGGTCCCTCTTCCCTCCAGGCTTTTTCCCATGACACTGTGGCTAGCAGATTCCTGAAGCGATCGAAGTCTACACGCCTAAAGTGTACAGTCGTAAGCTTAGAATAGGTCCTCCTGATTGCCCTGAGGATATTAAATTCAACTGCTTCATGGTCCACTGGGCCAAGGCTGTCTCGGAGCCTCACATTGTTACCAGCCCTTCCCTGTTGGTGAGAACAAGGTCCAGCAGAGCACCTTTTTCTTTGTTGGTTCCTCTACCATTTGGAGAGGAAGTTGTCTTCTATGCAGTCCAGGAACATCCTGGATTGCTGGTGCCTTGCTGTGTTGTCCCTCCAGCAGATGTCAGGTGGTTGAAATCGCCCATGAGGACCAGGGCTTGTGACCTGGAAGCGTTCTATTGCCTGTGGAGGGCCTCATCTCTTGGTTCTGCTCGTCAGGTGGCCTTAGGAGACCCCCTAATATCTCCTTCCCCTGTCCTGCCTTTAATTCTAACCCATATACTCTCAACCATCTCATCATCCCTCCCCAGGTGGAGTTCTGCTGATTCCAGCTGATTCCTGACATAGAGGGCAACACGTCCTCCTCTCCTTCCCTGCTTATCCTTCCTAAAAAGCTTATACCCATCCATGGGACCGGATGGGATGCATCCTAGGGTGCTGAGAGAGCTGGCAGATGAGCTGGCCAAGCCGCTTTCCATCATTTTCCACCAGTCCTGGCTCACCAGAGAGGTCCCAGAAGACTGGAAACTGGCCAATGTAATCCCCATCCACAAGAAAGTTCGGATGGAGGAACTTGGAAACTACAGGCCTGTCAGCCTGACCTCAGTGCCAGGGAAAATTATGGAGCAGATTATCTTGGTGGCAATAACTGTGCACCTGAAGGATGGCCAAGGGCTCAGGTCTAGCCAACATGGGTTTAGGAAGGGCAGGTCCTGCCTCTCCAACCTGATCTCCTTCTATGATCAGGTGACCCGCCTGGTGGATGTGGGGATGTCTGTGGATGTAGTCTACCGGGACTTCAGCAAGGCCTTTGACACCATCTCCCACAGCAAACTGCTGGCTAAGCTGTCAGCTGGTGGCTTGGACTGCAACACTATGTGTTGTGTTAGGAACTCGCTGGAGGGCCAAGCCCAGAGTGTGGTGGTGAATGGTGTTGCACCCAGCTGGAGCCAGTCACCATTGCATCCCCCAGGATCAGTGCTGGGCCCCATCTCTTTATCTTTCATTGATGATCTGGATGAGGGGATTGAGTCAGTCATCAGAAAATTGCAGATGACACCAAGTTGGGAGCAGATTGGTCAGTAGAGGGCAGAAGGGCTATGCAGAGGGACCTCGATCAACTGGACGGATGGGCAGAGTCCAACATGATGGCATTCAACAAATCCAAGTGCCAGGTGCTGCACTTTGGCCACAACAACCCCATGCAGAGCTATAGGCTGGGGGTGGAGTGGCTGGAGAGCTGCCAAACAGAAAGGGACCTGGGGGTGCTGATTGACCACCGCCTAAACATGAGCCAGCAGTTTGCCCAGGTGGCCAAGAAGGCCAACGGCATCCTGGCCTGCATTAAGAATGGTGTGGCCAGCAGGAGCAGGGAAGTCATTGTGCCCCTGGACTCTGCATTGGTTAGGCCACATCTTGAGTACTGTTTCCAGTTCTTGCCCCCCCAGTATAAGAAGAACATCATACACTTGACATACAATACAAATACATACAATACAATACAATACAATACAATACAATACAATACACCAGGTTGGAAGAGACCTTCAAGATCATCACGTCCAACCATCAAACAATCCAACCCACCTAAATACACACAGTGCAATACAGTACATACAGTACAATACAACCCACCTAAACAACTAAAAAACTAAACTGTGGCACCAAGCCACCCATCAAGCCTTCTTGAACACCTCCAATGAAGGTGTCCACCACTTCCACAGGCAGCTGATTCCAGTGGGCAATCACTCTCTCGGTATAGAACTTCTTCCTACATCCAGTCTAAACTGCCCTGGTGCAGCCTGAGACTGTGTCCTCTTGTTCTGGTACTGGATGCCTGGGAGAAGAGACCACCTCTGCCTGGCTACAACCTCCCTTCAGGTAGTTGTAGAGAGCAAGAGGTCACCCCTGAGTCTCCTCTTCTCCAGGCTAGCAACCCCAGCTCCCTCAGCCTCTCCTCATAGGGCTTGTCTTCCAAACCCCTCACCAACTTTGTTGCCCTTCTCTGGCCACATTCCAGCAAGACAACATCCTTCCTAAACTGAGGGGCCCAGAACTGGACACAGGACCAAGGTGCGGCCTTACCTTACAGTGTACAGGGCCAGAATGACCTCCCTGCTCCTGCTGGCCACACTCTTTCTGATGCAGGCTAGGATGCCATTGGCCTTCTTGGCTGCCTGGGCACACTGCAGACTCATGTTCAGCCTACAATCAACCCACCCCCAGGTCCCCTCTGCCATGGCCGCTCTCCAACCACTCTGACCCCAGCCTGTAGCACTGCATGGGTTGTTGTGGCCAATGTGCAGAACCCCGCACTTGGATGTGTTCAATCTCATGCCGTTGGATTCTGCCCATCTGCCCAGCCTGTCGAGGTCCCTCTGCAAAGCCTCTCTGCCCTCCAGCAGATCAACTACTGCCCCCAGCTTGGTGTCGTCTGCAAATTTACTGATGATGGACTCATGCCCTCATCCAGATCATCATAAAGATGTTGAAGAGCATGGGGCCCCACGATCCCTGGGGCACACCACTAGTGACAGGCCGCCAGCTGGATGTGGCACCATTCACCACCACTCTCTGGGCTTGGCCCTCCAGCCAGTTCCTAACCCAACGCAGTGTGCTCCCATCCAAGTCATGGGCTGACAGCTTGGCCAGGAGTTTGCTGTGGGGGACGGTGTCAAAGGCCTTGCTGAGGTCCAGGTAGACCACATCCACAGGCCTCCCCACATCAACCAGCGGGTCACCTGATCATAGAAGGAGATCAGGTTGGTCAAGCAGGACCTGCCCTCCTAAAGCCATGCTGGCTAGGCCTGATCCCTTGGCCATCCTGTAAGTGCTGCGTGATCGCACTCAAGATGACCTGTTCCATAATCTTTGCCTGGCACTGAGGTCAGGCTGACAGCCTATAATTCCCTGCTCATCCAACCGGCCCTTCTTGTGGATGGGCACCACGTTGGCCAGCTTCCAGTCTTCTTGGACCTCTCCAGTGAGCCAGGACTGGTGAAAAAATGATGGAGAGCGGCTTGGCCAGCTCATCTGCCAGCTCTCTCAGCACCCTAGGATGGATCCATCCTGTCCCATGGCCTTGTGGGGGTCCAAGCAGCTCAGAAGAATTCTAACTACCTCCTGGAGCAGCGGGAAACCATGCAGCTCCCTGGCTCCTTCTGCCAGCCTCTGCAGGCCAGCTGTCTGGAAGATGTTCTGCCATGCTAGGATAGATTGAGGCAAAGAAGGTGTTAGTACCTCTGCCTTTTCCTCATCCTTTGTACAACGTTCCCCTCCGTGTCACCAAGGAGTGGAGGTTGTCCTGCCCTTCTCTTGCTATTGATGTATTTATAGAAGGACTTTTTGTTGTCCTTCACAGCAGAGGCCAGTCTAAGTTCTAAATGGGCTTTTGCCTCCCTTTTTTCTTTCTGCATGTCCTAGCAACATCCCTAACATTCCGTAGGTGCCTCCCCTTTCTTCCAGGATGGTACCCCTCTTTTTTTCCTTAGTTCTATTAGAGTTCATTGACCACCATGCTGCCGTCTGCCCCGGCGGCTCATCTTCCGGGACACTGGCACAGCCTGTTCCTGAACCTTCAAGAGTTCTTCTTTGAAGCAGCTCCAGCTCTCCTGGACCCCTTTGTTTTTAAGGGCTGTATCCCAGGGAACCTTCTGAGTTAGTTCCTTGAGTAGCCTGAAGTCTGCCCTCCTGAAGTCCAGAACATGTCCAGAGAAGGTCAACAAGGCTGGTGAGAGGCCAATTCACTTCTACTTCCAAACCAACTCCAAGTTATTTTGTGGTAGATTCACCTCCTTCCCTTTTTTTTTCCTACCCCCTTTTTTCTTTTCCCATTTTCTTTCCCCTTTTTTCCTTATCAGGAATTATCAATTTTTCTACCATCTGAGCTCTTAAATTCCAGTTAAGGCTCAAACCACTACAACAATGCAAGCTATTGGAGAAGCCACAAGCTTAGGAGTCAGAGCCAAGCCTGCTTCCCCTTGCAATTAGGATTTTGCTGTGCCTCAATTCACCCAGGACAAAGCAAGCACCTGTCGTGATAGCATCGTTAACAGCCTGCTGAGTACTGAAGCCAGACAAGCCATCAAAGACTGCGTGGCATTCCTGCTGGCAACCTGCCATGCCTGGTGCATGAAAGCGCCCCAAACCCTCTAATACACAGCAGCACCACTCCCCTCCCTTGCATGGAATTATCTGTAATTAATTCACTGCATCTTTTGCATATCTGTTCTTGTTGAGTCTTCCCCCCACTTAGGCTGCTTTGCCTTATGCTGTTTAACCTTAGGCTGTTTAGCCTCAGGGAAAACCCCAGATGCTGTGTCCTCCGGTATCAGAATCACCTCACTCTCCATCTCCAATGCCCCATACCTGTTTTCCAAGGACAGTGGGGAAGGTGGGGGGAGGCAAGGAGGTTTTAATTTGTGTCTTTTGAGAGGAACCTGCGTCCATTCCCCTCTGCTTTTTGGATAACCAGCCTCTGCTGAGGGGAGCCTGAGGAGCCTGCTTACTCTGGTTCATCTCTTTCCTCCTCTGGCTCGTCTCTTTTCTACATTCCCTTACAGCCCTAAGTCTAGCAACCTCGTCCTTCAGTCTGACCACCAGGTTAAGCAGATAGTCGATCTGCTCACAGCTTAATGCAGGAGTTGCCCCCACTACTCTGCATCTCAAGAGCCTGGCTCCAGCACTCCCTGCAGCCAGAGCGCTGGACAGCTACCTGCTTGTGTTCTACCTCAGTCTGGGTCAACACTGATTTTTTAAAAGGAGTTTTTCCTGCGAGTTACAACCATGCCTGCCCCTGGCCACAGCACCCACTGGTCAAAAAAAATTAGAAAAAGTGCGGCGGTGCATGCGGCTGGCTGCCAGCAAGTGAGAGCACAAGAGAATATGAGAGAAGACGGGCTTCCCGCTGAAATGGAAGCCCCACGAACTGCAGCTGCCTTTTCAAATCTGCCGCTGGTAACACAGGGATCATGAGCAGCAGGCATGTGAAAAGATCCTCGTAGCACGCCTAGGGATCGCTGGGGTCCTGGCGGTTCCTGTAGCCTGAAAAGGAGAGCAGTGGATGCCCTCTGAGGCTGCTGGTCTTGGCGCGGTCCTGAGAGAGCTTCCTGCTGACATTTTAGGCTGGATGTTAGGAAGAAGTTCTATACAGAGAGAGTGCTTGGCCATTGGAATGGGCTGCCCAGCGAGGTGGTGGAGTCACCATCATTGGAGGTGTTTAAGAAGAGACTGGATGGGGTGCTTGATGCCATGGTTTAGTTGGCTAGATAGTGCTGGGTGATAGTTTGGACTCGATGATCTCGATGTTCTTTTCCAACTTGGTCTATTCTATTCTATTCTATTCTATTCTATTCTATTCTATTAACTTGGCACTTAGTGCATGAATCTTTAAGGCAGCTTAAAGCAGATCGAGTCACCACGGTGGCAACAGTGCCTCAGCAGGAGGCTAAAAAGGATCCATTAAGCTTAGACCCCACTGCCATCACCTCCCTCTGTTACTTGCCTGTTACCTTTGGGTGATGATTTCACAGACTTTAGCAAACCTCTAAGACTCTCCATGCCTCTGATAGACCCTGCAGCCTGTCCCCGAGAGAGTACCAGAGAGACACTGTTGATAGATCTATCTTCCCCACAGACTGCAGGTGTCGGGTATGCCCCATCTGGAGCTGTTGCTCAGGATTTGTCAATTGTAGAATCTGCCAAAGTATCAAAGGCCCAGATCCAGGGATATTTGGGAAAAAGATAAAGGATCAGGCATTAAAAGAAGGAGACGTAGACCTATCCACAGCTATCTTTGCTTGCCCAGTGGGCCGGCGGCCTAATGGGCCAGCTGAGTGGGACCAATTCCACAGGAGTGTAATACAGGATCTGCGGAATACAGTGATGCAACATGGGTTTGGCTTCCCGTATGCGCTGTCCTTGCTCCATGGAATCTTCGCAAATGAGTTAACACTGTTTGACATTCAGCAGCTAGGTCAATTAATATTTACTCCAACCCAGAAATTGTTGTTTGAGGCACAATGGTGAAAATTGGTTGGCAAAGCATCCTCAAGATGACCCCAGATTCGGTGCAGTTAATGGGAGACCCTCCAATAGCTACCCCACATTTGCAAGCATGGTTACACCCTCGTGTTTTGCAAAAAGCAAAAGAACTAGCTATCCAGGCACACCACAGTGAATTAAAACTGATAATGGTCCCAGCTATATTGCCTCTAAATCACAAGCATTTTTATGATAACGGAGGGTTCGTCATGTTACTGGCATACCCCGTTCCCCTACAGGACAGGCTATAATTGAACATACCCATCACACTATTAAAACTATGCTTGAAAAAAAAAAAGGGGGAATGTTGGGGGAGGAACCACACAGTAGACTGTGTAAAGCTGTATATAACCTCAATTATTTAAGCATTTCTCAGAATGGTGCAGATCCTGAAATATTAACTAATTTTTGTCATTACAAGTCTGTGAGCGATCCGTTGCCATAAAAGGAAAAAGGCCCCAGTGTGGGTCCACAACTACAACCCCATGATTGGGAAGGCCCCTGGGATCTTGTTATTTGTGACTGTGGGTATGCTTATGTTTCCACAGAAGCCGGGGTCTGGTGGGTTCCAGCTTGCTGTGTTTGGCCTGCTTTAGAGCACGAACAACAGAAACAACACCCTCAGCCCACATCTACTAACTCCATGGGATAGCAAAAATATTTGGGTAACATTGTTGCATGCATTAAATCAAACCCAGAATTTAAATACAATACAATACAATAAACCAGGTTGGAAGAGACCTTCAAGATCATGGCGTCCAACCTATCAACCAATCCAACCCACTCAAACAACTAGATCATGGCACCAAGCACCCCATCAAGTCTCCTCCTGAACACCTCCAATGATGGTGACTCCACCACCTCCCTGGGCAGCCCATTCCAATGGGCAATCACTCTCTCTGTATAGAACTTCCTCCTAACATTCAGTCTAAACCTGCCCTGGGTGCAGCTTGAGACTGTGTCCTCTTGTTCTGGTGCTGGCTGCCTGGGAGAAGAGACCAACTTCTGCCTGGCTACAACCTCCCTTCAGGTAGTTGTAGAGAGCAATAAGGTCACCCCTGAGTCTCCTCTTCTCCAGGCTAAGCAACCCCAGCTCCCTCAGCCTCTCTCCATAGGGCTTGTCTTCCAAACCCCTCACCAACTTTGTTGCCCTTCTCTGGACACGCTCCAGTAAGTCAACATCCTTCCTAAACTGAGGGGCCCAGAACTGGACACAGTACTCAAGGTGCGGCCTAACCAGTGCAGTGTACAGGGGGCAGAATGATCTCCCTGTTCCTGCTGGCCACACTGTTCCTGATGCAGGCCAGCATGCCATTGGCCCACTTGGCTGCCTGGGCACATTGAAGGCTCATTTTTAGCCTACCATCAACCAGTACCCCCAGGTCCCTCTCTGCCTGGCGGCTCTCCAGCCACTCTGACCCCAGCCTGTAGCACTGCATGGGGTTGCTGCGGTCAATGTGCAGAAACTGGCACTTGGATGTGTTAAATCTCATGCCGTTGGATTCCGCCCATCTATCCAGCCTGTCGAGGTCCCTCTGCAAAGCCTCTCTACCCTCCAGCAGATCAACTCCGGCCCCCAGCTTGGTGTTGTCCGCAAATTTACTGATGATGGTCTCGATGCCCTCATCCAGATCATCAATAAAGATGTTGAAGACCATGGGGCTGCAGTGGGGTGAGAAAATTCTCCCACACACACAAAGAAAACCACAGCTAACTCAGTCGGAAAAGCAGATGAAAGCTATATTTACAGGCACAAATGGAAATGCAATGAATATGTACACAAATATACAATATTTACAATATATACTGAAATACACAGCAATGAACGTAATGCAGAAAAGCTTTTACCCTCCAGCCGGCCAGGGGGGTTCCCTGAACCCCCCTCTCTCCCTCCCTACCTCCCCTTTTTCCCAAAAAGGGTTAGAGCGAGTGAGAAAGGCAATTAAGGAGAAGAATTCTGTTAAATCAAAGCGTATGCAAGAATTAGTTTTCTTGTCTGGTTAGCTTTGTTAATTCAAGGTTGCTCCTGTCCGGCAAAGCTGTTGCTTCAGCGAGAGAGAAGCCGTCCAGCCCACAGGAACAGAGAGAACAGACTGAAACCCAGCCTGAACCCAGTCTGAACTAACAGAACCCAAACCCAAAGCTGCACTCCACCAATCCACCAATGACATTGGTTTAGACTATCTTGGTTTTGTTTAAATATCAAAAACAATCACACAGAGTGTTCAGCAATTGTGCCTTCCTTAAAGGCACAGCCTAAACCGGTCACAATCCACCTCTTCTAAACAATTTCATTGGCTATTCGTACTGTCCATCCAATCTAAAACAATATCTACAATTTGCAAGTAAAGTTCATAGTCCATTCTGGCTATCCTCAGGTGTAGATGATTCAGAAGTCCAAGAAACAGGAAAAATGGAAAACAGTTTGTCTCTTCGCAGACGAAGCGAAGAAAAGGGAAACAGGGAAACAGGGCCTCTTAGTTGACTCAGGGCTCCCAGGGTTCTCAGGGTTCGTGCACCATGGATTCCTCATGGATTTTTCCTTTGGGCGCGATGTAGCTGTACAACACTCTGAAATTAAACTCTCTCAGCTAAAGTTAAATTTCATTGTGGAATACACTGAATTTCACCATTCTCTTGCATTACCCAATAAGTGTGACCAGGACCTTCAGCTGAAACCACCCCTCGGACAGGTTTAGCCTCTCCTGAGGGAGAAAATACCCAAATAGTTTTACCTAACAGATTCTTTTCTCTAACAACAGGAACTCTATCACCTTCTAATTTCTGTAGCAGATCCGAGTGTGCAGGTCCAGCTCGGTTCACTGAACCTCTACTATTTATCAGCCAGGGTTGCTTCAGCTAAATGTTTTTCCCTGTTTTTCAAAGATCCAATCCCCATGGCTTTAAGAGTGGTCTTCAGCAAACTGTTGTAGCGTTCAATCTTCCCTGCAGCTGGTGCATAGTAGGGAATGTGGAATATCCACTCAATGCCGTGATCTTTGGCCCAGCTCTTTACAAGGTTGTTTTTGAAATGAGTTCCGCTGTCTGACTCAATCCTCTCTGGAGTTCCGTGTCTCCACAAAATTTTGTCTCTCCAGACCAAGAATGGTGTTGCGTGCAGTTGCATGTGGAACTGGATAAGTTTCCAACCATCCAGTGTTTGCCTCTACCATAGTAAGCACATACTGCTTACCAGAACGAGAACGTGGTAGAGTGATATAGTCAACTTGCCAAGCTTCACCGTACTTGTACTTGGACCATCTGTCACCATATCATAAGGGCTTAAGTCTCCTTGCCTGCTTAATAGCAGCACAAATGTCACAGTCATGGATGACTTGTGGGATAGCATCCATGGAAATGTCTATGGATCTGTCACGAGCCCACTGGTAGGTTGCATCTCTGCCTTGATGTCCTGACGAATCATGAGCACACCAAGCTAAGAATATCTCACCTCAGTGTTTCCAGTCAAGATCAAGATCAGAGTCCATGTCTACTTGAGAAACTCTTGCAGCTAGATCTGCCTGATGGTTGTGTTGCTGTTCCTCAGTAGCTTTGCTCTTAGGGGTGTGAGCATCAATGTGTCTCACCTTCACTGGAATTCTCTTGATTCGATCAGCAATGTCCTACCACAGGTCAGCTGCCCATATAGACTTTCCTTTTCTCTGCCCAACCATTCCTTTTCCAGTCCTTTAGCCAACCCTACAGAGCACTGGCTACCATCCATGAGTCAGTATAGAGATAAAGCTTTGGCCATCTTTCAAGTTCAGCTACGTCGAGATCTAGCTGGACAGCTTTTACCTCTGCGAACTGACTGGATTCTCCTTCTTCATCCTTTGCCTCTGCAACTCGGCGTGTTGGACTCCACACTGCAGACTTCCACCTTCACTTGTTCCCCACAAGACGACAGGAACCGTCTGTGAACAAAGCATATTTCTTTTAATCGTCAGAAAGGTCATTGTAAGGAGGAGCTTCCTCAGCACGAGTTACTCTCTCCTCTGGAGGTTTAGTGCAGTTGATACCTTCAGGCCAACTTGAGATCACCTCCACCAGACCAGGTCTTTCAAGATTTCCCATGCGAACTCTCTGTGTTATCAGAGCCATCCACTTAGACCATGTGGAATCCGTTGCATGATGTGGTGTGGAACCTTTGCCTTTGAATATCCAATTCAAAACTGGTAATCTGGGAGCTAGGAGAAGTTGTGATTCAGTTCCAATCACTTCAGAAGCTGCTTTTACTCCTTCGTAGGCAGCTAGAATCTCTTTCTGTGTTGGAGTATAATTAGCCTCTGAACCTCTGTAACCTCGACTCCAGAAACCAAGAGGTCGTCCACGTGTCTCACCTGGAGCTCTTTTGCCACAAGCACCAGGTTGGACCATTGTCACTTGCAGCCGTGTACAAAATGTTCTTAATGTCTGGACCATCTCGGACAGGTCCCAGACCCATTGCTTGAACCACCTCTTGCTTTATCTGGACAAAAGCTGCTTGTTGTTCAGGTCCCCAGTGGAAATTGTTTCTCTTTCGAGTTACATCATACTGAGGTTTCACAATCTGACTGTATCCAGGAATGTGCAGTCTCCACAATCCCACTCTCCCCAAGAAACGTAGAGTTTCTTGCTTGTTCATGGGATTTACCATGGTAGAGACTCTATTTCCCACATCCACTGGAATGTGTCGGCGTCCATCCTGCCACCGCACTCCCAGAAACTGGATCTCTCTGGTAGGTCCTTTCACCTTGTCTCGCTTGATGGCGAAACCTGCGCTCAGAAGAATGTCAATGATTTTGTTACCTTTCTCGAAGACTTCCTCAGCTGTTTTACCCCAGACGATGATATCGTCGATGAACTGGATGTGTTCTGGAGCACCACCTTTCTCCAGAGCATCGTGGATCACCGCATGACAGATGCTGGAGCTGTGGATCCAGCCCATTGGCAATCTGTTGAAAGTGTACTGGATTCCTCTCCAGGTGAAAGCAAACTGAGGCCTGCATTCCTCTGCTATGGGAATAGAGAAGAAGGCATTAGCAATGTCTATGGTAGCATACCATTTGGCCCCTTTGGATTCCAGCTCATACTGGAGTTCCATCATGTCTGGTACTGCTGCACTCATAGGTGGAGTTATTTCATTCAGGGCTCGGTAGTCGACTGTCAGACGCCAGTCTCCATTCTGCTTTCGCACAGGCCACACTGGACTGTTGAAAGGGGAATGAGTTTTGCTGATGACTTTCTGACTCTCCAACTGACGAATCAGATTCTGAATGGGCAACAAAGAGTCACGGTTGGTTCTGTATTTTCTGTGATGCACAGTCTGAGAAGCAACCGGCAATTTAATGTCCTCAATCTTGTGTTGTCCCACAACTGCAGATTCATCAGAAAGATCAGGTCTAACAGACAGCTTCAGTTTTTGTCCATCAATTTCTACAGATGCTACTCCAAAAGCCCATTTGTAACCTTTACGGTCTTTGAAACGCCCTTCTCTCAGAAAATCAATTCCCAGAATACAAGGTGCGTCAGGTCCGGTCACCACTGTATGCTTCCTCCACTGTTTACCAGTTAAACTTATATCAACCTCCACCTTAGTTAACTCTTGAGATCCACCAGTGACTCCCAGAAGAGTTATAGCTTCTGATCCCTGATAATTTATGGCATTATGGTGCACTGAGCCCCTGTGTCAACCAAGGCCCTGTACTTCTGAAATTGGGAAGTGCCAGGCCACTGGATGTACACATCCCAATAGATTCTGTTATCTCTGTTACCCCTCTCCTCCCCCTGGCGGGAGGCAGGGGCACCCCTACTTATGGGGAACATGCCCACATGTGCAATGAGCACATGGTGCAGTGTTAGAACTGGAGCCACTGTTGGAGCTACTGGAGTTGTCCTGGGGAACTGAGGAAGTAACAGCTACCCTTCTGGTATTGCTACCTCGGGCTCTGCCACTTTGCAGTTCCCTCAGTCTCCTGAAAAGATTAGCAGTTGGTTGACCATCCCATCTGTTCATGTTCTCACCAAACTGATCACGCAGAGTTATCCAAATACTTCCACGTGACTGCCTTGGTGGTCTGTTTTGGTTGGATCTGTTTTGGAATGACCTGTTTTGGAATGACATCCTTGGAGGATGTCTATTCCTCACAGAGGAAACCTGTATCCATCTGGAGGAAGAATTGGAATTATCTCTCTGTGTCAATTGGGAGATGGAATTTATAATTTCATCCTTCATCTCTTTCATGCAATTCTTCATTTCACCAGACAGAGTTTCAATGGCTGAAACCAAAGAAACACGTGTCATGCTATCCTCCAATTGTCTCATCTGATCAGTGAATTGGCCAACCGTAGGAGAAGCTCCACCATAATTTCTTGCCACAATTCTGCTTGCCAGAATATTTGCATAGTTAGGAGGAGCAAGTTTGATGAGCTTTTTAGCAAGACCAGTTCCTACAGGAATTTCATCAGGATTCAGAGTCTCATGGCCACCATAGAGTACCTCTCTAACAGCAAATTCTCTCAGACGCTTAATTCCCTCCTCTATGGTAGTCCAGGGCTTAGGACTCCATGGGAGATCATCTCGGGAAGGATATCTCATGAGGGTTGCCATTAAAAGGCGTATCCACAGAGTAACCTTACCGAGAGTCCTGCCTAGATGTCTATCTATTCCATTATCCTTTGAGAGAGTTCCTAGCTGAGCTGCTGACTTGTCTCCCACTATTAGAGCTGGAGCACCTGTATCGTAGCATCTACCAAGCCAAGCTAGGATTGGCTCCTTATCTGCTCTGATGTAATCTTTATGCACATTACGTAGCTCTTCTCTTGGGGAAGAACAGTCCAGAATATCATCTGACTCCTCCTCTTCCTCCTCTTCCTGAACTTGTTGCCCCATTAATCTTATTGTCACTCTCCTAAGAATCTCTTTAAGGTCAGGAGTACCACCTCTAGTTGTTCTGCTGTCAGCAATTTGCCCTGCATCTCCATCCAGTGATGTTCTCAATAACTCAGCTATATCTTTAAGACAAATCTTCTCCTCTTCCTCAGCAGGGTCTCTTAAAGCAGAAGTTCCCTCACCAGCATCAGCTTCTGAATCAGCTTTGGTCTTTCCACCTCTCGTCTTTAAAAACAGCTACCTGCTTAACTGGAGCTGTGTTTGAGTTTACAGCTGGCTTAACAGAAGCTGACAGGTTTTTGAGACAGATCAGCTGCTGTGGAGGACACTTCCGGTCCTGCTGAAGAAGAAGGAGGAACTTGCTTTGCCGCATTAATGGCTGCCGAGGACGTGGGAGCCGCCATATTAGGCGCTGCCGCTGGCTGATTGCCAGAACCACCAACAGCACCGTTCAGAGCAGCCTTTCCGATGGACTTTTTAGCTTTCTCTTTAACTGATACAGATCCTCCATTCTCCTCATCACTAGACATTTCTGGGGTCGAGTTAGAGCTGTTCTTTCTCCTCTTGGGCCTACGCCTAATTACAAAACAGGCCTTAGATACCTTCCGCTCACGGTACAGCATACATAACAAGTACGCAATCACCATCACCAGCAGCAGATTCAAACACATAAAATAAATCACCTTCGGATCCCAGCCATCACTTAAAACAACCCTTTCACCTACTGGGATCTTAAACTTGTTTATCTCTATGGGCAGAGTGGTTGAGGTCACATTCCTGTATCTATTAAGCCAAAAGAATCCCAGGCACCGGTCATAGAGAAGCTGAATCTTATACTTAAACCATAAATACAATTTATACATCAAGTACCTGCCTAAGCGATCGCAAATCAATCCTAGGACATGCTTATAGATAAGGACCCCAAAAATTGAAAAAAACAGACGCTCTAAAAGCCAAAACACTTTCATCCTTGCAACTCCGACCTGAGCAGACAATAAATCAAGCAACTTTTGCTCTGCTTCTGGACAGCAACTATCCACAAGCCGCGCGTTGGGCCGCCAATTAAAAATATGTGGTGGGTTGAGAAAGTTCCCTCCCCACACACAGGGAAAAGAAACCACAGCTAGCTCAGTCGGAAAAGCAGATGAAAGCTATATTTACAAGAATAAATGGAATGCAATGATTATGTACACAAATATACAATATTTACAATATATATACAGAAAAATACAGCAATGAACACAATGCAGAAAAACCTTTTCCCTCCAGCCAGCCAGGGGGGTTCCCTGAAACCCCCTCTCTCCCTCCCCACCTCCCCTTTTTCCCAAAAAGGGTTAGAGAGAGAGAGAGAAAGGCAATTAAGGAAGAAAAATTATGTTCGCTCGAAAAGCACATGCAAGGATTAGTTTTCTTATCTGGTTAGCTGTTAACTCAAGGCCGTTCCTGCTTCAGAAAGAGAGAAGCCGTCCAGCCCACAGGACATAGAAGCACAGACTGCACCCAGCCTGAACCCAGACCAGACACAGACTGAACTAACAGAACCCAAACTTAAAATTGCATTTTACAATCTACCAATGAAATTAGTTTAGACTACCTTGGTTTTGTTCAAATATCAAAAACATTCAGCCAGAGTGTTCAGCAACTGTCTCTTTCTTAAAGACACAGCCTCAACCGGTCACAATTGCCTAATTTCCTGCCTGGTTGCATTTGCTGACTGTATGTCATCCTTATCATCTTCATCAACATCCTCATGTTTGGGGTCAGGGGCATAGGTAATTTTTTCATCAATATCCATAGTTGCAGGAAGGAGTACTGACAGGAACAAGAAAGCAGCTGTAATTAAAAAGTGGCTCAGAGGCTGCTGCCACCAACATAATTTTGTTTTTTTTTGATCTTGGGGAACTTTATATGGCACCAGGACTGCTAAAAACAGATGGAGTACATCCATCCCGGAGGGGGGGGAAATCCTAGAACATGAGAATGGCCTATCCCACAGAGGGCATTGACGTTATATAACCAGACTGCTTGCTTATTGGGTATGAACTATAGAACATATGGAGTGTTTGACAAAAATGCTATATAAGCTGACTAAAATTTTGTCTCAAAGTTGCATTTTGTAAAGGGTGTGGACCCTATGCTCTCCCCACTAGCAAAATAAAGGCACTTTGGCTTACAGTTTGTGAGTCAATTCCTTTGAATCACTTTGTCCTACACTAGTGAAGGAGAGTTTTTATATTACAGTATCACAGTATTGCTAAGGTTGGAAGAGACCTCGAAGATCACCGAGTCCAACCTGTCACCACAGACACCATGACTAGACCATGGCACCAAGTGCCACGTCCAATCCCCTCTTGAACACTTCCAGGGACAGTGACTCCACAACCCCCCCGGGCAGCCCATTCCAATGACGAATGACTCTCTCAGTGAAGAACTTTCTCCTCACCTCGTGGTCCCCTCCAACCCTGACTGAAACTATGAAACTATGTGTATGAACTCTGTAGAACTTGCGTTTATATGTTTGGAGGGGAAACCCCCCCAGTGTGTCCAGTGCTGTGTCTAGCACTGTACATAAATTATTAAAGAATAGCTACTGAAAAGTCTTAACTGTTGAGTTTTTCCATTTCTTTTTATCACTTGACATGAAAGGGACTACACTGCACTCAAAGCTATCCATGAATAAGATACTATAGATCAGAGATTAGCCATGCTGTAAAAACAGGGATAACCACACTAGCTGCATACACAACCACAAAATATTAACATAAACACCATTTCAATGCATCACTTATCAATCCATCAATGATTCTATGATTTGAGAAAAAACATGCCCTTGTCAAGATTTCAAGAAATTCATACATCAACTGTGAATTCTCACTAGATGCATTTTCATGCTTCACTCATTTGTCACAAAAAAAAAAATCCAACAAAACTTGGAAGCTTTTGAGTTGACATTCAGGCTGTTGCTGAAATTAAAAAGATACAAAGATGGCTTGTGAAAACTCAATCATTTGTTACACAGGTTAATAAAAAAAAAAAAAAAAACAACAAAAAAAACCCCCACCCCACAGACTTCTGCATCATATGAATTTCATAAAGCCAAATTTTAAGGTCAGGGTAAAGTGCGACACACGTTTTGAATGCTTTCAAAATTCTTATTTCACCTTTCAGAAAAATAAATCTTTAGGATTAAAATATACAATTCAGTAACAAATCCAGATACTCAGATCTTTGTTAGTAGAAATTACATAGTTTCATAGTTTCAGTTAGGGTGGGAAGGGACCACAAGGATTGGACTTGTTTTGTTGATATTGCTTGTTTTGCGTATTGCATATGGATGTATTATGAGAAGTGTAAATGAGGTAACATCTCGAGAATTTTTTGTACAAAAGAAAAAGGGGGGAATTGTTGTAGAATGGCTTAAATCTAAGGGACATGACTCTGTGGAACAGCTACTTGAGCAGAATGTGTAGGCCTTACTCCATCTTGTTGTTTACTGCTCATAGTTAGCTGACTTGGTGAAGCAGCAAGGTGACTACAGCCTCGTAGCTGTTCTCGCAGCTGTGTGTTTGTAAGATAACTGGATGGGAAAGGAAGAGCTAGGTAAGATAATTGCATGGGAAAGGAAGAGCTAGTGCGAAGGGAGTATTCTGAGAATGTACACAGACCCTGTGATATTGTACACAGACCTAATTGCAAGTGGGCAGAATATTAAAATGTTGCCTTCAGTCAGAGACCAATATAATAGTGACGCTTGTGCATATTTAGCTGAGATGCTATATAAACTGTGAATCCAGGCAATAAAGTCGAAGTGTGGTTATCAATCACATTGATTGCTGCTATCTTCCCTCGCCGCACTCCGATAGAGATACATGGAGTTATGTGTTATGCCGAGTGCACGTTTCTGTGACACTTCGATTCTCAGCAAAACATTGTTGGGGTGAAAGCTAAAGGGGAAAAGCCTAGCACCAAATTGCTTCATTGATTTGATCTCCCTTCTGGAGGGAGTCCAAATCACCCTTTGAATTCTGGCCTACCTCTTTCCTGTGCTGAGATACATGCAGTTCAGAGTGCATGCACACTGCGCGTTTCTGTGGCACTTCGATTCTAACCAAAACATTGTTGGGGTAAAACCTAAAGGGAAAAGCCTAGCACCAAATTGCTTGATCCATTTGATCTCCCTTCTGGAGGGAGTCAAAATCACCCTTTGAATTCTGGCCTACCTCTTTCCTGTGCTGACATACATGCAGTTCAGTATATTGCTGAGTGCAGGTTTCTGTGACACTTGGATTCTAACCAAAAAATTGTTGAGGTATAACCTCAAACTCAAGCTTCAAACTCCTGGCCAAGCAATCAACCCATGGCTTGGACAGGACCACACTGCGTTGGATTAGGAACTGGCTGGAGGGCCGAGCCCAGAGAGTGGTGGTGAATGGTGCCACATCCAGCTGGCAGCCTGTCACTAGTGGTGTGCCCCAAGCATCAGTGCTGGGCCCCATGCTCTTCAACATTTTTATTGATGATCTGGATGAGAGCACTGAGTCCATCATCAGTAAATTTGTGGAGGACTCCAAGCTGGGGGCAGGAGTTGATCTGCTGGAGGGTAGAGAGGCTTTGCAGAGGGACCTCGACAGGCTGGACAGATGGGCAGAATCCAGCGGCATGAGATAGAACACATCCAAGTGCCGGAGCTGGCAGATGAGCTGTCCAAGCCGCTCTCCATCATTTTTCAGCAGTCCTGGCTCACTGGGGAGGTCCCACAAGACTGGAAGCTGGCCAACGTCATACCCATCCACAAGAAGGACCAGTTGGAAAGGACAGGGAATTATAGGCCTGTCAGCCTGACCTCAGTGCCAGGCAAGATTATGGAACAGGTCATCTTGAGTGCGATCACACAGCACTTCCAGGATGGCCAGGGGCTCAGGCCTAGCCATCACGGATTTAGGAAGGGGAGGTCCTGCCTGACCAACCTGATCTCCTATGATCAGGTGACCCGCCTGGTGGATGTGGGGAGGCCTGTGGATGTGGTCTACCTGGACCTCAGCAAGGTCTTTGACACCGTCCCCCACAGCAAACTCCTGGCCAAGATGGCAGCCCATGGCATGGACAGGAGCACACTGCGTTGTGTTAGGAACTGGCTGGAGGGCCGAGCCCAGAGAGTAGTGGTGAATGGTGACACATCCAGCTGGGGGCCTGTCACTAGTGGTGTGCCCCAGGGATCGGTGCTGGGCCCCATGCCCTTAACACAATACAATAATAATACAATACACCAGGTTGGAAGAGACCTTCAAGATCATCGCGTCCAACCTATCAACCAATCCAACCCACCTAAATACAATACAATACAATACAATACAACCCACCTAAACAACTGAAAAATTAACCGTGGCACCAAGCACCCCATCAAGCCTCTTCTTGAACACCTCCAATGAAGGTGACTCAACCACCTCCACGGGCAGGCGATTCCAGTGGGCAATCATTCTCTCAGTATAGAACTTCTTCCTAAGATCCAGTCTAAACCTGCCCTGGCGCAGCCTAAGACTGTGTCCTCTTGTTCTGGTACTGGCTGCCTGGGAGAAGAGACCAACCTCTGCCTGGCTAAACCCTCCCTTCAGGTAGTTGTAGAGAGAAATAAGGTCACCCCTGAGTCTCCTCCTCTCCAGGCTAAGCAACCCCAGCTCCCTCAGCCTCTCCTCATAGGGCTTGTCTTCCAAACCCCTCACCAACTTTGTTGCCCTTCTCTGGACACATTCCAGCAAGACAACATCCTTCCTAAACTGAGGGGCCCAGAACTGGACACAGGACTCAAGGTGCGGCCTTACCAGTACAGTGTACAGGGCCAGAATGACCTCCCTGCTCCTGCTGGCCACACTCTTTCTGATGCAGGCCTGGATGCCATTGGCCTTCTTGGCTGCCTGGGCACACTGCAGGCTCATGTTCAGCCTACAGTCAACCAGCACCCCCAGGTCCCTCTCTGCCTGGCTGCTCTCCAACCACTCTGACCCCAGCCTGTAGCACTGCATGGGGTTGTTGTGGCCAATGTGCAGAACCCGGCACTTGGATGTGTTAAATCTCATGCCGTTGGATTCTGCCCATCTGTCCAGCCTGTCGAGGTCCCTCTGCAAAGCCTCTCTGCCCTCCAGCAGATCAACTACTGCCCCCAGCTTGGTGTCGTCCACAAATTTACTGATGATGGACTCGATGCCCTCATCCAGATCATCAATAAAGATGTTGAAGAGCATGGGGCCCAGCACCGATCCCTGGGGCACACCACTAGTGACTGGCCGCCAGCCGGATGTGGCACCATTCACCACCACTCTCTGGGCTCGGCCCTCCAGCCAGTTCCTAACACAACGCAGTGTGCTCCCGTCCAAGCCTTGGGCTGCCAGCTTGGCCAGGAGTTTGCTGTGGGGGATGGTGTCAAAGGCCTTGCTGAGGTCCAGGTAGACCACATCCACAGGCCTCCCCACCTCCACCAGGCGGGTCACCTGATCATAGAAGGAGATCAGGTTGGTCAGGCAGGACCTGCCCTTCCTAAATCCGTGCTGGCTAGGCCTGATCCCTTGGCCATCCTGTAAGTGCTGTGTGATCACACTCAAGATGACCTGTTCCAGAATCTTCCCTGGCACTGAGGTCAGGCTGACAGGCCTATAATTCCCTGGCTCTTCCAACTGGCCCTTCTTGTGGATGGGCACCACGTTGGCCAGCTTCCAGTCTTCTGGGACCTCTCCAGTGAGCCAGGACTGCTGAAAAATGATGGAGAGCGGCTTGGCCAGCTCATCTGCCAGCTCTCCCAGCACCTTAGGATGGATCCCATCCGGTCCCATGGCCTTGTGGGGGTCCAAGCGGCTCAGAAGATCTCTAACTTCCTCCTGGAGCAGCGGGAAACTATGCAGCTCCCTGCCTCCTTCTGCCAGCTCTGCAGGCCAGCTGTCTGGAAGATGCTCAGCCATGCTAGGATAGATTGAGGCAAAGAAGGCGTTAAGTACCTCTGCCTTTTCCTCATCCTTTGTTACAACGTTCCCCTCCGTGTCAACCAAGGAGTGGAGGTTGTCCTTGCCCTTCTTCTTGCTATTAGTTTCGTAGTTTCAGTTAGGGTTGGAAGGGACCACAAGGATCATCTAGTTCCAACCCCCCTGCCATGGGCAGGGACACTCTACCCTAGATCAGGCTGGACAGAGCCTCGTCCAGCCTGGTCTTAAACACCTCAAGGGACGGGGCCTCAACCACCTCCCTGGACAACTCATTCCAGGGCCTCACCACCCTCACGGTGAAGAACTTCCTCCTCACGTCTAGCCTGAATCTCCCCACCTCCAGCTTCATCCCATTCCCTCTAGTCCTATCACTCCCTGATAGTCTGAAAAGTCCCTCCCCAGCCTTCTTGTAGGCCCCCTTCAGATACTGGAAGGCCACAATGAGGTCACCTCAGAGCCTTCTCTTCTCCAGACTGAACAGCCCCAACTCCTTCAGTCTGTCCTCATAGGAGAGGTGCTCCAGCCCTCTGATCATCCTCGTGGCCCTTCTCTGCACACCTTCCAGCACCTCCAGATCCCTCTTGTAATAGGGACTCCAGAACTGGACGCAGTACTCCAGGTGGGGTCTCACCAGAGATGAGTAGAGGGGGAGAATCACCTCCCTTGACCTGCTGGCCACACTTCTCCTGATGCAGCCCAGGATCTGATTGGCTTTCCGGGCTGCAAGTGCACATTGAGAGCTCCTGTTGAGCTTCTCGTCCACCAGCACCCCCAAGTCTCTCTCCTCAGGGCTGCTCCCCAGCCAGTCACTGCCCAGCCTGGATTTGTGCCTGGGATTGCCTCGACCCAGATGCAGGACCCTGCACTTGGTCTTGTTGAAGCTCATGAGGTTGGCTTGTGCCCACCTCTCCAGCCTGTCAAGGTCCCTCTGGATGGCATCCCTTCCCTCCAGCGTGTCTGCTGCACCACACGCTTGGTGTCATCAGCAAACTTGCTGAGGGTGCACTCAATGCCACTGTCCATGTCACCCACAAAGATGTTGAACAAGACTGGTCCCAGGACTGATCCCTGAGGGACTCCGCTTGTCACTGGCCCCCACTGGGACATGGACCCGTTGACAGCCACTCTTTGGGTGCGGCCATCAAGCCAGTTCTTTATCCATCTAGTGGTCCACCCATGAAACCCGTGTGTCACCAGCTTGGAGACCAGGATGTGGTGTGGGACAGTGTCAAAGGCTTTGCTCAGGTCCAGGTAAACGACATCAGTTGCTCGCCCCTCATCTATTAATGCTGTCACTTGTTCATAGAAGGCCACCAGGTTTGTCAGGCAGGATTTGCCCTTGGCAAAGCCATGCTGACTGCTCCCAATCACCTCTTCACTACTCTTCTGAGTCAGTAGTGCCTCCAGGAGGATCTGCTCCATGATCTTTCTGGGCACAGAGGTGAGACTGACCGGCCTGTAGTTCCCTGGTTCCTCCTTCTTACCCTTTTTGAAAATGGGAGCAATATTTGCCCTTTTCCAGTCTGTGGGGACTTCCCCAGTCTGACATGACTTTTGGAATATAATAGAGAGGGGCTTAGCAACCTCATCTGCCAGTTCTCTCAGCACCCGTGGGTGTATCCCGTCGGGTCCCATGGACTTGAACGCTTTCAGGTTCTTCAGGTGATCACGAACCTGAGCTTCACTTATGATGGGTAGTTCTTCCTCCCCGTCCCTGGCATCGTCTGCCATGACTCCAGGAGTGTGGCTGGAGGCCCTTGCAGTGAAGACTGAGGTAAAGAAGTTATTGAGTAGCTCAGCCTTTTCCACATCACTTGTGACCAATTCACCAATTCACATTTTAGCACTAATCTGATCAACACAAAACAGCATATCTGAAGTAGGCAAATTAGCTCCCTAATAACTTACTTCAATACAACAAAAAGTATAATAAACTGGAGTCCTTCACATGAACTATTCTGAAAACCAAACATGAGTAACAAAGATCCAAAATAATTTCTGTACCTAACAAAGTGATTTAACATTAGTTCAAACAAATTACATTTTCGTTTTCACCAATAAAACCAGTGTGGCATTTTAGGCTGATGCCTAGGAAATTTTCCACAGATCTTGAGTAGAAAGTGGTAGAATGTAAATAAATTACCATTGGATGCAAAAGAAAAATAATGATAAGGTCTAAATAATCCCATTGGTCTGATAACTAACATAGAGAAAAAGTTAGTTTATACAATTATCTTTTTCTCGTCTCTTCGCTCTAGCAGATACTAGCTGGTTGCTTTTGCTTGTTTGTTGCTGACCTTGGCTGTGTTCTTGTTGCAGCTAAGTACTAACAAGCAACTCTCTGCTCTTTTCTCTTTTCCCTTGTTCGGGGGGGGAGAGGGTGAAGCTATTGGTAGCCCCCGGTTTTGTCCAGGGGGGTTCTTGTGTTGTTTATAAATGGTAAATACATGTAAATATTGTATATTTTGTACATATTCATTGCATTTCATATTTCTAGGCTGTAGTTTTGCTTGTAAATATAGCTTCATTTGCTTCCAACTGAGCTGGTCTGGCAATTTTATTTTGGGGGGGAAATTTCTACCCACCACAATCAGAAATATTTACTGTTGCAGTAGACTGCAGTACATGATGAATATTTCAGCATACATTACGTGAGTTTTCTTTTGGCAAATAAGAAATTAGTTACAGATAAAAAATAAGTATTCTATCTTACTAAATTATCTGAACTACAGAAGTAGGTGCTGTCTCTCTATAACTGCTTCAATTTGTTATGTTGTGGTATATTGTATAGAGGACAGGATCAGCTGTGTCCATTGCTGTATTTTAGTAGATTCTCGTAATGAGAAAGAATTCAAAGAACCAACCCACCCACCACCAAAATCAATCATAAAAATCCCTACATGTACAAAAAACTTAAATGGAGCAACAGTTATAGAGCACATCCACCTAGTAACCTCTCTATTTTCTATGGGACTGTGTTACAGGATGTCTGGAAGAGCTATAATGAACAAATTGGCTTGTACTCATTTCTTAGCTGTTGTTTTTCCACAGAATCAGAGAATGGTAGGGATTGGAAGGAACCTCTGAGGATCATCCACCCTAACCCTCCTGCTGGAGCAGGTTTGCCTACACCAGGTTGCACAGGAACATGTCCAGGCAGCTTTGTTAAGTCTCTAGACAAAGAGACTCCATAATCTCTCTGGGCAGCCAGGTCCAGGGCTCTGTCACTTTTAAACAAACTAACTTAATATTTATCACTCCCATCATGAGAGCGATGACCTCAGATGCATCAGTTTTTCTGCAGAATAACCTCCCTTTTGCTGTGACCTTGACCTATCCTACTGCAATAGTATTTTTAAGCTAATACAGAAAAGTATTTTATGTTGGTAAGCATTTTTTATCCCTATAGCAACAGGCTATTGCTCTATTCTAAATAGATGAATATTATTCCCTTTTCCAATTACATTTCTGAAGGGTTTCCAAATAATTTGTAGGTGTTCTTGTGATGCTCCTTTTGTTACAGTATATTACTTGCTTCTGCAAGGACACTACATCTGTCATGTTATGCAAGCATGCACATATTTTAACACATAGTACTTAAAGCCCATCTTGACCTTGGAATACAGAAATAGATATGTATACACAGAAGATACAAATGGAAGAGGAATAATTGGTGGAAAAAAGAACAACCAGCCCCCCCAAGACAACCATGTCCAGGAAGCACGTGTAAATGCAGTTGTGTTCAAGCATTAAGAATGGGATTAAATAGAATAGAATTAACCAGGTTGGAAGAGACCTTTGAGATCATCAAGTCCAACCTATCATCCAATACTATCTAATCAACTAAACCATGGCACTAAGTGATGGACTGAATTTAGGGAGTAGAACCTCAAGCAATGTTCAGCTGATAGAAGGACATGTTTTAGCTCTTGTGGGCCACAAGCCTTGGGAGCAAACTTCAGCTGTGTAGAGAGAAAAAAGTATTTAGCTAATTACCAACGACCATTGTGACTCAGGGAAGCCACACAACGACCTGAGAATTAGAGCTGGTAAACATTGCAATAGAGTCTTTTGTCTTCTCTCTGAACTTAGATAAGAGATGTGTGATCGTTTGTCTTTTGTCTAACACCTGCCTGAGCCTTGCCAAGGGATGCGTGTTCCCTGGCATTTTCTCGGCAGCCAATCACGAATCTGTAACTGTCGCAAGGACACATCTAACTACCAATCACGAGTTGCTTTTGATTATGTTAGCCTATATAAAGAAAAGACTTTATTGTACAAAGTAGACACTTTGCTTGCATCAAGCTTTGTCTCCATCTCTCAATCGCAGTAACCAAGCACCACATCCAGTCTCTTCCTAAACACCTCCAGTGATGGTGACTCCACCACCGCCCTGGGCAGCCCATTTCAATGGCCAATCATTCTTTCAGTGAAGAATTTCTTCCTAACATCCAGCCTGAACCTCCCCCGGCACAGCTTGAGACTGTGTCCTCTTGTTCTGGTGCTGGTTGCCTGGGAGAAGAGACCAGCCCAGACCTGGCTACAACCCCCCTTCAGGTAGTTGTAGACAGCAATAAGGTCTCCCCCTGAGCCTCCTATTCTCCAGGCTAAGCAACCCCAGTTCCCTCAGCCTCTCCTCATAGAGCTTGTGCTCCAAACCCCCTCACCAGCTTTGTTGCCCTTCTCTGGACACATTCCAGCAAGTCAACATCTTTCCTAAACTGAGGGGCCCAGAACTGGACACAGTACTCAAGGTGTGGCCTAACCAGTGCTGAGTTCAGGTGCAGAATGACTCCCTGCTCCTTGAGGAGTGCTATGTTTGTTTTAGGGCAGATGGATGTTCCTATAACTGAACCCATACTGCAGCATCAATCAGGCAACAACTCAAAAGTTTTGCTGTGGTGGTTATAACTATTGCACTATGCTGAAAGCAGGATTCACATAACTAACAATTTTCTAGAAATCCTAAACTTATCAATCCATCACTGAATCTTGCTGAAAAACTCTCTCCTATGAGTGAAGGTTCTGCCATCTATACTTAAAAATCATAAATGATAGTTCCTTATATGTGTGGGATAATTGCCTATCTTACAGTGGGACAGAAAGGCAAGCTGATTTAGTATGTTTTGGGAACAAGGTCATTCACAATCAACAGATGTTTGTGTTAAATGAAGGTCTGCAAAGCTGGCCTGCCAAAGAGCTATGGAGGGAGTCTTATGAAGATGGCCCTGCTTCAGCTAAAACTGATGAAGCAGAGATCAAATAACATAAACACACTTCGAAGCAGATTTTGAGGGCCAGGGTGCCCAAGTAAAGACCTTTGTCTAATTAACTGCAATTTTAATATTAAGGTTACCACCCCTCAGTATGCTAATGAGCCAAAATAAATGCCTGCTAAACCTGTTTTTTTGATGGTCATTCAACTCATATATCATGCTAAACGTCACCTAGAAAGCAAGGACAGCAAGGGCTATGGTATAAAACTCATGAGAGGAACATCTCTCATTATGCAGGGGCACCAGCAGAGGTGCAGAGTAGGCTATCAGCAAAGGTGTAGAGTGGCCAGCATCAGAACCAGCATCAGCAGATGGAAGGAAAAGACAAAGACTGTTGATGGGCTCTGCTCCTTTTCCTCCACCCAAAACAGGGACATCCTTTCTTGGTGAGAACTGTACTTTCAATATACAGCTTAACTCTTTCTAGTATTTCTATTTTATATTAGAGCTATTGAAAAGTTTTGTGCCTCTGACTGTGTCAGATGTTACCCAAGATTTATTAACCTGAGATCATCTTGCAGTTAGTACATTTATCACCAGCAATCCCAAACCTGTTATATCTGTCACTTTATTAAACCATTAGATTATTTCAACTTGCTGAACCTGTGTCAGTGAAAAAAGAAGCAAACTTTAATTTTGTCAAATAGTACCAGTAAGAGTACTGGACTCTGAGACACACATTGGGATCTTACCTGTAACGCAACATTTTTTCCAATATAGTTTACATAGTGTTAAGACATATTCACCAGTGTTTAATATTAGAAATAAAATTACCTCCAAAACCCCTTAAAGTTATCAGTGCAGTGAGTTTTCTGAAAAATAAGCTATTTTTAGAAAAACATGTTCTTAGGCCAATTCAGACTATTTTATTTTAAACTCAACACTAAATTATTATATCCTGTTGCAATAAAAAGGTAGGATGTTATCAGTTTTAAGTTTACTGGGTTTCAGCTGAGCTTATAGCTCATATACCTGCCTCTGACTTTCCCTTACATTTTGTGTAGTTTCACAATTATATTTTACAGATCCTGTATTGCTTTTCACCACTTGCTGTTATGACTAAACCTCACACATCATAAGAAATCAATTCTATTGGAAGTAAAAATTTTAAAAAAGCATTTCCAGATGCATAAATTACCTAAGTTTTGCTTACTTATCATTACAATAGAGAACAATAATAACAAAAAACACTCTTTCTTTGAAAATTAATTTATCATTTTATTTTCCATTTTAAAAGGGGAAAGACTGTGGAGGCAAAGTGGTTTAGAGTAAGAGAGAAGGGTATAAGCAGACATAAAACCAAACTTCATGTCTAACAAAGCTCGGAAATGGTGTATACTGCAGTTTGTGCACGTAAGCACCCTACCATATACGTCTATCCCCTACCAATAAGATGATGTTATCACTCTTTGTCTGACATTTATTTCAACTGCAAAATCCTGAGGGAGCCATGAATATCTGTGCCACTGTAATCACTTAGTTCCTTTTTCCATACTAAGTAAATATTAGATTATGTGCAGTGTTTGCCAACTGCTGCACTTAGCAAAGTTGGATGACTTACCAGTGCAAAGCAGAATTTTTAGGCCAAATGTTAATTATTAACTTTTTATATGCCAGGAATATTTTCACCATATAATCTATCTAGGCAGACAGAACGTTCCTCGACCACAAATTCAGAAGATTTAGCACACAAACATGGGGGCTGGGGGAAAGCTGAAAGATCAGCCAGTCTATCCCAACTTCCGCAAGGCCAAACCTCCTAAGCAATCCTGCCAAATATCCATCTTGTCATGCCTCATTTGCTTTCCTGCAACTATTCAGGTATGTAGAAAGAGAAACGTGCATACACACAAGTCTTCAGATTCAACAGGTGGAAGAACACAACATTGTGGACTATCTACTGACTTTTTTTAGGATATCATGGTAAGGTCCATCTGAAAAAAAAATAAGATTACAGAAATACAGTCTAAAATACACAACTTGAGAGAGAAATAAAACGTTATTGTGGCAGGTATATATACAGATATACCCACACACATTAAAAAACAAATGCTAATTAGGAAAACTACTCTATCCTATTCATTATCAACCAGCAAATTTATTTTAGATGCAATGTACAGTTGAAAAACATACAACTTTGCAGCTTTCCCCCCATTATTCTGTGCTCATGAACATGCAGTTTTAAGACTTCCACCCAAATAAATGAACTCACTTTGTTAGTTCACTTATCACTTAAAAAAAAGCAACCTGCTTTATTTTAATTAAATTCACATTACAACTATCTAAAATAAAGGCATATTATGTTTCACCATACATCACATCAAACTAAACTGACAGGACTAACTTTATGCAGCTTGCATGCTTTTCATATTGATTACCTCTTTCAAATGAAAAACTATCCAGCACACTGGTAGAAGCACACCTTCCACAATGATGGTTATTCACAGTATCATGACATAAAATTAAAGTATAAATTACACAATAATACCATTCCCTCATTTTGACACATTTCTCATTATATAAGGCCCATTTTAGTCAAATGTATCTCCCTGAAGTTTAACACACTTTTAACATGCATTAGTCGGTAAAGTCTTATTAAAAAGGGCTGCTAAGCATCCTAAAGCACCTGAGAACCCCACTAGTACCGTATAGTTGTGTCTGACAAAATACATAATAGCGAACAAGTCTTCCACGTGAGAGCTATGGGTAAGTACAAATCCTGCATCCAAAGGGCGATTCAGAATCTCTACCAGGTTCCCTTTTGCCCAACATCCAAGCACCTTCCCCACCTCCTACAAAATTTCGAAGCTGTTCCACATGTGCCCCTACCCCAGCAAAACCTATGCCCCAAACCCACAGCAACATTCACCCAACAGCATCCTTGCCTCCATTCTATCCTCACCCTAGCGCCACTTAGGCTCCCCTTCCCCATCAACGACCTCCATAAGCCCCCCAATAACTAGTGTCCCCACAGGCACTCCCTCTCCAGGACCACCCAGCACTACTGGGACTCCTCAGCCACTCCCTATCCAACGCCCCACCGCCACAGCCACGGTCGCACCTCACGGTCCTTGAGGCCCAGAAGCAACACCTCTTCCATGAGGGTGAGCCGCGTTTCCTTGGAGTCACCATTTTCTTCGTCGCCGGACTCGTCTCGGCGACCTTCATCCTCCGGGCTGCTCTCCGCTCCCCGCTGCTTGTCGGCAGCGGCACTGCGGGAGGCCTCTGTCCGGCGCTGTACCAGGCTGGAGCTACGTTGGGTCAGGGAAGTCATATCCGGAGACGGAGAAAGGGCAAAAGCTCGGCACGGGATGAGGGGCTTGGCGACAGCTCGGGAGAAGAGGAAAAGGAACCGTAGCCGCTCCCACCCCTGCCCTACCCACACCAGAGCAGTGGCCAGCCGAGAAGAATCATGGGAAGCAGGGCTCAGCCGGGTCAAGGGAGGCGGAGGCGGAGGCGGAGGCGGAGGCGGAGGCGGAGGCGGAGGCGGAGGCGGAGGCGGAGGCGGAGGCGGAGGCGGAGGCGACCAGTATCCCGCCCTGCGGCAACCAAGCTAGCAGAACCGGCTTTTCCTCCAATATGGCGGGGCGGGCTGATGTCAGCGGAGGATGTGGCAGCGGGGGGTGGGGGAGCACAACCGGAAAGAGCCGTGAGCGGGAGGTGGGGATGAGTTCATTTCAGTGTCGAGGGAGTGCGGATGATGCTGGCTGTTGCTGTCTGTTGCTGACTGTTAGTAACCGTTACCTGGGGCTGCGTAGGACGATTAATCTAACAATCCGGACGGGGCTGGGTAGTACAGACTCTTAGTTATTTTATTTTATTTTTCTTAAAATGTGCCTCGTTTATAACTTTAGTTCTGCTTGATTTCATTTTTAACCACAAGACCATGTCTGATTCTTAGTACAGCCCCCACCCCCAAAATATATCTTCATGTATAAATATATATATGCTCATCAACTAAACTCAGGTGAGCACACGGAGCTTTCAACAGTCTTAACTTTAAATTGAGTATATGGAGTCCCTTGTCTTTGCTGTTGATGAGGTATTTTCTCAAACCTTTAGCCCTTTGGGGCATGGCACACAAAACCCCTCAAAACTACTTATCAAGGCTAAATCCCATATATGTTTCCAGGTAACATATTTTAGTTAAAAATAAAAAGAGGCTTAAGATGCAAGGATGGCCTATACTTTTTAGTCCACAATTAGGATATCGCATTTGGCCATAGAGGTATATTTAGATATTTTTATATAGTGTGTATCTAAGATATAAATATTTGTATAAATATATACATAAGTGCACCCTGTTTACCAAGAGCCCCAAGTCACTTTGTAAGTGACTCCACTATTTCCCACACCCCCAATTCTTGCATAATGTACTGTGACCTGGTTGATAATGCAGTATAGCTTCTTCAAGCTCATGGGTAAAAAAAAAAAGGCACGTGGACAAAATGGATCCCTGAAGCATCTGAATCACTCACACAAGTGTATTCTGGAAATATCTTTTCTGAGTAGTAATTATACTCAAATCTTCATTAATTTAGTTATATATCTGAAGGTGCGCAAGTTACCACCTAAAGAATCTGAAGGTGTACAAGTCCATAGGATCTGACAAGATACATCCATGGGTCCTGAGGGAACTGTCAGATGAAGTTGTCAGAAAACTCATTTGAAACCTCATGTCAATCTGGTGAAATTCTGACTGACTGGAAACAGAACCCTCATTTTCAAAAAGGAAAAAAAAGAAGACCCAGGGAACTACAAACCAGTCAGTGTCACCTCTGTGGCCACCAAGATCACGGAGTAGATCATCCTGGAAACTATGCTAGGGTACATCAAAAACAAGGAGGTGATTGGTGGCAGCCAACATGGTTTCACCAATGGCAAAGGAATTGGCTTGATAAGGATAATTGGTTTGATGACTGCACGCAAGAGAGTGATGGTCAATGACTCGATGTCTAAATGCAGAAAAGTGACAAATGGTTTTCTTCAGCGGTCTGTACTGCCCAATGTACAGCTCAAAAAGCAAGCTGTCTTAGTTAAGACAGTTGATTTTGGCAGGAGACAAAAGTGTTGAGATATCGAGAAAAAGAGAGGATTCAATTAAGGCTTAAGGTTTGTTGAGAGAATTTTATATACACGTGTTTTTTTCTGTGGTATGTTTGCTATGTTGATGCATTTGTTTTCTGGGGGTGGCTGGGGCCAATGTGCTGGGGTCCTGTGTGTGCTCTCTCTGGAGCTATTTGTCACCTCAGGGAAATGGCTTAGAGTTGTGCTGTTGCTGTGTTGGTTGCTGGCATGTTATGGTTATTTCACTGGACATCAGGTTTAGGTGTAATCTCACACAATTGATGGGACAGGTTTTGTCCAGAGCAATACACATCTCTCCCACCTGGAGATCTGCCTGGATAATTATAAGTGGCAGGGGGTGTGGGGAGAGTATAGGAAATGCCTAGGATGGTGGTCTGTTGTGGTTTGAGCCTTAACTGGAATTTAAGAGCTCAGATGGGGGGGGGGGCAAGACTGAGAACAACTCCCACACTCCCCCTTCCTCTTTCCCGATGGAAAGAAAAAGGGAAGGGGAAAGAATAGGGAAAGATAAGGGAAGAAAAAAAAGGGAAAGAAAGGGGGGTAAGAAAAAAGGGAAGGAGGCAAATCTACCGAGAAACAATTGGGAGTTGGTTTGGAACTAGAGAGGTAAAATTTGCTTTAAACAAAAAAAAAATTAAAAAAAAAAAAATATATATTGTTGCAGTTTGGGCTGGGTGCCCCCTGCTACATGAGGTGCTTCCTGTGTCCAGAGGTCCAGCCCAGTGGGTGGACACAGGAAATTAGGTATTTCTACCATAATTCTCTGCACCACCACTATAAGATCTAATGCGAGGTCTGGCACCTCCTCTTTCTTCCTCGCCATCGCCCGGTAACTGGGGGAGATGTTGTCTCCCGGCCATGGGCCTGGCTAGGCCCAAGGCCACGGGGGGATGGGCAGTCTCAGATCTGGCCAGCTGAGACTAGCCTAGCAGTGGGGAGGGGGGAAGAAGGAGCCCTGGGGGTCTTGGATGTACCCCCAGGTGGGGATGGGATCTCTCTGGGTATGTTTTGGGATTTTCTTTTGTCACTGTGCTTCTGGCTCTCTCTGTAAACGTTCACTACTTTTTCATTTAAACTTTCCATCACTTTTGCAATCCGTTTGTCTGAGTTGTTATTTTGCCCGTAGTGGGGAGGGGGCTGCCTCAACCCACTACATTATTGGTAGCAGAGGATGGTTACGGTGGGGAGGGGGTCTGCCCTCAACCCCTTTGCATTCCTGGCGAGCCAGCCAGGAGTAGGAGTTTGTTGTTGTGGTCACTCTGCAGATCGGATTGCAAAAGACGGAGAGTTTAAATCTAGTTCTGGGCGTCGGTTTTGGGTTTTAGAAATTGGGGCTCAAGTTTTGTTGCTGGGGCGATTGTGTGAGTTCTTGTGGATTGCAGGGGGACATCTGGTGCGTGGCCGGTGGCACAGAGCCCCCTCCTGCTGTTTTATGCAGGGGTGGTTCTTGACCATCGGAATTGGGGTACAGCTTAAGAAGGCGGAACCTGCCCTTCCTCCACCTTTATTCTCTGCGGAGCGACAGAAGCGGCGGGGAGTGAAGCGGGGGAGGGGCAGCGGCGAGCAGATCAAAGTCAGGTCCGTTCTCGCTGCGGGGATAGAGCCAGCCGTGGCAAGCGGGCGAGCCCAGCTCCCGAAACTCAGGAGGGCGAACGGGGACCCCAGTTGGAAAGCCGTTCTCAAGGGCTCTGAGAACGCATTTATGGCTTTCGCTGGAGGAGCTGTTTGAATGCCCGAGGGGTGGAGGTGATTTTGATTCTGTACCGCGGCGATAGAGGTGGCTGGAGCCCTGCTGTATGCTCGGGCTGCGGCGGCGGTGGGCTCGGCCGTGCGCTCTGAGTGGCGACGGCGGCCTCGGCCGTCCACTCGGGCTGTGGCGCGGTGGCCCGGCCGTGCGCTCGGGCTGTAGCAGGGACGGCCTGGTCTCTTCCCGATCTTTCGGACGAGTTCCGAAAATGGCGCCAAGCACCTGGTACTACCTCCCTTCTTCTCAGTAGGTTGTGGAGCAGTCCCTCCCTCTTTTTGGGGGAGGGTTGTGTAGTCTGATGCTGTCACGCCTTGGTACGCGAACGCCCAGCGGGAGGGCGGTGTACTGTGACATGCATCTGTAGAGCCTCGGGCCGCGGCTGGAAGCGGTCAGCACTGGGCTTGGGATAGGTCCGTGCAGGGTTGTGGAAGGCTCAGCGTGCTATTTTCCTGGAGGGTGGAGAAGCAGTTAGAGCCTGATTGTTCTGACTGGCTTGCCCAGGGGTGGAAATATGCCGCTGAGTAAATAGAGATGGAAATAAAGGGGTGAGGAGTTGTGAGGTTTTTCCAGGTGACCAGCATGTCCAACGGATCCATGAAGAACTTGCACCGCAGAAGAGTGAACTCTGCATCGCCGGGAGGTTCCATTAGATGAGAGAAGAAGAATGGAATGGACTGATGCTTGAGCCTGAATGAGAGACTGTTTGGGTGGGACGCCCAGATGAAGATACAGACTTCGCTGGACATGTCATCAGAAGATTTCTGATTTGATGATATGTTTGGGGTGCAGAGATTATGGTATGAAATAAGGGGTGGCATGTTGCAGTTTGGGCTGGGTGCCCCCTGCTACATGAGGTGCTTCCTGTGTCCAGAGGTCCAGCCCAGTGGGTGGACACAGGAAATTAGGTATTTCTACCATAATTCTCTGCACCACCACTATAAGATCTAATGCGAGGTCTGGCACCTCCTCTTTCTTCCTCGCCATCGCCCGGTAACTGGGGGAGATGTTGTCTCCCGGCCATGGGCCTGGCTAGGCCCAAGGCCACGGGGGGATGGGCAGTCTCAGATCTGGCCAGCTGAGACTAGCCTAGCAGTGGGGAGGGGGGAAGAAGGAGCCCTGGGGGTCTTGGATGTACCCCCAGGTGGGGATGGGATCTCTCTGGGTATGTTTTGGGATTTTCTTTTGTCACTGTGCTTCTGGCTCTCTCTGTAAACGTTCACTACTTTTTCATTTAAACTTTCCATCACTTTTGCAATCCGTTTGTCTGAGTTGTTATTTTTGCCCGTAGTGGGGAGGGGGGCTGCCTCAACCCACTACATATATATATAACCCACTATATATATATATAAAACAATAACAGGAAGGGTTCACAAGGGGTGAGGAACAAGGATGGATAGAGAGATATACAAAACCAACAGTCCTTTGGAGAAACATGGATGTGGCAGGGAGAAAGATCAGGCCTCCAGGGGAAGGAAGGAACCAAGTCCACCTGGATCAGGTTTCCTTAACCCCTGAGGAGAGCAGAGCTCTCACAACCCCTCCCCCATCTCAGGATGGGCTAACCCACAACATGGTCCCTTCTGGCATTTTGGAATTTCACCCCTGAGCAAATGAAAAACCATGACAAGCTGGTGAAATGTTTGAAAAAAGTATGTTGTCAGCCTGCAAGTTCCCAAGAGACAGAATTCACTGCGTTGTGTTGGGTTCTGGCCCCATGCCTATTGAACCCTTCTTCATCACTGTTCAGAGTGTTCGGGAGCAAGAGACGGTCTCTGGGCCTACAAACATACCAACAGGTATGGCAGCTCCAGCACAGAACCAGCCTGTGCCAGTATCAGCTGCACTTGTATGGAAAAAGAATGATACAAGGAAAGCAGTTTACCTGGCAAAGGATAAAGATGAATCAAGGTCATCATGGGAACAAGAGAAAGAGAAAGAGAAAGGGATGCTTGCTTGGTCTTTATCTCTGGCTTTGGAAGATGGCTGTGGTGGTGAGAGTAAGTTCTCCACACACACACAAAAGAAACCACGGCTAACTCAGTCGGAGAAGCAGATAAACAAAGCTGTATTTACAAGCAGGAATGGAATGCAGTGAATATGTACGCAATATACAGTATTTACAATATATACAGAAATATACAGCAATGAACTTAATACAGAAGACCTTTTCCCTCCTCCAGCCAGGAGGGTGTTCCCCCTTGGCCCTGTACCCCTCTCTCCCCGTACCTCCCTTTTCCCCCAAAAGGGTTAGAGAGAGAGAAAAAGGTAATTAAGGAAGAAATTCTGTTAGCTCAAAGCATATGCAAGAATTAGTTTTCTTATCTGGTTAGCTTTGTTAATTCAAGGTTGACTCTGTCCAGCAGCTGTTGCTTCAGAGAGAGACAGAAACAGACAGGCCGAAAGGCACAGACAGAAATGAACTGAGATTCAAACTGAACTAAAACTTAAAGTTGCATTCTACCAATCTACCAATGAAATTCGTTTAGAATATCTGAATGTTTTTCAAAACATTCAGCCAGAGTGTTCCAGCAACTGTCCCTTTCTTAAAGGCACAGCCTAAAATGGTCACAATCCACCCATTCTAAACAATTTCATTGGCTGTTCGTACTGTCCATCCAATCTAAAACAATGTCTACAGTTTGTAAGTAAAGTTCATAGCCCATTCCGGCTAGCCTCAGATGTAGATGATTCAGAAGTCCAAGAGAATCAGGAAACAAGAAAATGGAAAACAGTTTCTCTCTTCGTAGACGAAGCGAAGAAAAGGGAAACAGGGAAACAGGGAAGCAGGGACTCTCAGTTGACTCAGGGCTCTCAGGGTTCTCAGGGTTCATGCACTATAGATTCCTCACGGATTTTTCCTTTGGGCGCGATGTAGCTGTACAACATTCTGAAATTGAACTCTTTCAGCTAAAGTTAGATTTCTTTGTGGAATACACTGAATTTCACCATTCTCTTGCATTACCCAATAAGTGTGACCCGCACCTTCAGCTGAAACCACCCCTCGGACAGGTTTAGCCTCTCCTGAGGGACAAAATACCCAAACAGTTTTACCTAACAGATTCTTTTCTCTAACAACAGGAACTCTATCACCTTCTACTTTCTGTAGCAGATCTGAGCATGCCGGTCCAGCTCAATTTACTGAACCTCTACTATTTACCAGCCAGGTTGCTTGTGCTAAATGTTTTTCCCAGTTTTTCAAAGATCCACCCCCCATGGCTTTGAGAGTGGTCTTCAGCAAACCGTTGTAGCATTCAATCTTCCCTGCAGCTGGTGCATAGTAGGGAATGTGGAATATCCACTCAGTGCCATGCTCTTTGGCCCAGCTCTTGTTTTTGAAGTGAGTTCCGTTGTCTGACTCAATCCTCTCTGGAGTTCCGTGTCTCCACAGGATTTGTCTCTCCGGACCAAGAATGGTGTTGCGTGCAGTTGCATGTGGAACTGGTTAAGTTTCCAACCATCCAGTGTTTGCCTCTACCATAGTAAGCACATACTGCTTACCAGAACGAGAACAGAGAACGTGGTAGAGTGATGTAGCCAATCTGCCAAGCTTCACCATACTTGTACTTGGACCATCTGCCACCATACCATCAGCAAATTTGCAGATGACACCAAGTTGGTAGCAGATGTTAATCAGTTAGAGGATAGAAGGGCCCTTCAGAGGGGCTTCGACTGACCTGGACAGATGGGCAGAGTCCAATGGGATGGCATTCAACAAGTCCAAGTGCCGGGTGCTGCACTTTGGCCACAGCAACCCCATGCAGAGCTACCGGCTGGGGTCGGAGTGGCTGGAGAGCTCCCAAACAGAGAGGGACCTGGGGGTGCTGATCGACAGATGCCCTGAACATGAGCCAGCAGTGTGCCCAGGTGGCCAAGAAGGCCAATGGCATCCTGGCCTGCCTTAGGAATATCGTGGCCAGCAGGAGCAGGGAGGTCATTGTGCCCATGTACATTGGTTAGGCCACACCTTGAGTACTGTGTCCAGTTCTGGGCCCCTCAGTTTAAGAAGGACATCGAGACACTTGAACGTGTCTGGAGAAGGGCAACAAGGCTGGTGAGAGGCCTTGAGCACAAGCCCTATGAGGAGACGCTGAGGGAGCTGGGATTGTTTAGTCTGGAGAAGAGGAGACTGAGGGGCGACCTCATTGCTCTCTACAACTACCTGAAAGGTGGTTTTAGCCAGGCAGAGGTTGGCCTCTTCTCTCTAGCAACCAGCACCAGAACAAGGGGACACAGTCTCAAGCTGCGCCAGGGGAAGTTTAGGCTCAAGGTGGGGAGAAAGTTCTTCACCGAGAGAGTATTTCGCCATTGGAATGGGCTGCCCGGGGAGGTGGTGGAGTCACCGTCCCTGGAGGTATTCAAGAGGGGATTGGACGTGGCACTTGGTGCCATGATCTAGTCATGGGGTCTGCGGTGACAGGTTGGACTCGATGATCTTCGAGTTCTCTTCCAACCTTAGTGATATAGACGACAGAGAGGAGTATCAATACGGATGATCAATATGATCTAGTATTGCTTCCTTTATTATTCCAGCGTTGTACGAATACAGTGCAAGCATAATACAGTTCTAAATAGTGCAAATAGAAGGTTCAGACCACTGATACGATACGATACGATACAATACAATACAATAAAACCATGTTGGAAGAGACCTTCAAGATTGTATTGGGTTGAATTGAGATGGAGTTAATTCTCCTCACAGCATCTGAAAAGAAATGGGGAGACTCAGTGTGTGCCTCAAAGGGATCTAACACTGGGGGAAAGGTACTTTGAAATGTGAATAATGTGAGTTGCATGTTGCAGAAAGTAATGAAGTAAGAAGAATCCTGACTGATGAAGGTTTGCAAGGATCAAGAGCAACACAATGGTTGAGACCAGCTGGAGTTGGTGTCCAAGAACAGAATAAAAAAACCAACAAAACAAACTCTCTTTAATAGAGGACTGAGACATTGATATAAATCTCTATATGTTGGAGTACTGAGATAGTTTAAGTATGTAGATCAGGTTGTGAATATAAGCAAGAAATTATTGTTTTGGTGTTTTGGTGTAAGAATCAAATGAGATGATTAAATGTATTGAAATGTGTAAAACCTGAGCATGATGCAAATGGTATGGAATAAGGGGTGGAGATTGTATTGGGTTGAATTGAGATGGAGTTAATTCTCCTCACAGCATCTTTCTAGTGCTGTGGGTTTTTTTGCAGCAGTAGCTGATAACACGGCAGTGTTTTGGCTACGGCTGAATCCAGTATCCAGGCTGTGTCCTTTCAACATTTCCCTGCTCCAAGAGTAGATCAAGGGGCGGGCAAAGTCTTGGGAGGGGACACAGCTGAGCCAGCTGACTTAGACTGGCCAAAGAGGTATTCCATACCATATGACATCAGCTCAGGGATAAGAATGAAATGAAAGAAGGAAAGTGGTGGGGCTTCGTCCATGGCATTCATCCTCCAAGGAAACACAAAGCTAGAGAAGCCTGCTTCCCGAGACCACCGACCATCGTCTGCTGCTGGGAAGTAGAGACTAACATCTCTCTCTGTTTTTCTGCTTTCCGCGACGGTCTATTGCCATTGATTATAGTGTTATTAAATTGCTCCTATTTTACCTCTGGCTTCTGTTATATTTTGCTTCCCTTCTTCCCCGTTCACTAAAGAGGGGGAGTGATAGAGCGGCTTTGGTGGGCATCTGCCCCCAGGCAGGCCAAACCACCACAAAGATCAGCGCGTCAACCTATCAACCAATCCAACCCACCCAAACAACTAGATCATGGCACCAGCACCCATCAAGTCTCCTCCTGAATACCTCCAATGATGGTGACTCCACCACCTCCCCGGGCCCAGACCATCCAATGGGCAATCACTCTCTCTGTATAGAACTTCCTCCAACATCCAGTCTAAACCTCCCCTGGCACAGCCTGAGACTGTGGTCCTTGTTTGGTACTGGCTGCCTGGGAGAAGAGACCAACCTCTGCCTGGCTACAACCTACCGTCAGGTAGTTGTAGAGAGCAATAAGGTCACCCCTGAGGCTCCTCTTCTCCAGGTAAGCAACCCCAGCTCCCTCAGCCTTTCCTAGTAGGGCTTGGGTTCCAAACCCATCACCAACTTGTGCCCATTCTCTGGACACACTCCAGCAAGACAACATCCTTCCTAAATGAGGGGCCAGAAACTGACACTACTCAGGGCGGCCTACCAGTGCAGTGTACAGGGCAGAATGACCTCCCTGCTCCTGCTGGCCACACTGTTCATGATGCAAGCCTGGATGCCATTGGCCTCTTGGCTGCCTGGGCACACTGCAGGCTCATGTTCAGCCTACAATCAACCAGTACCCCAGGTCCCTCTCTGCCTGGACTCTCCAGCCACTCTGTCCCCAGCCGTAGCACTGCATGGGTTTGCTGTGGCCAATGTGCAGAACCGGCACGGATGTGTTAAATCTCATGCCATTGGATTCTGCCCATCTGTCCAGCCTGTCGAGGGTCCCTCTGCAAAGCCTCTCTACCCTCCAGCAGATCAACTCCTGCCCCCAGCTTGGTGTCGTCTGAAAAATTTAATGATGATGGACTCAATGGCCTCATCCGATCATCAATAAAGATGTTGAAGAGCATGGGGCCCAGCACCGATCCATGGGGCACACCACTAGTGACTGGCCGCCAGCCGGATGTGGCACCATTCAACACTACTCTGGGCTCGGCCCTCCAGCCAGTCCTAAACCCAACGCAGTGTGCTCCTGTCCAAGCCATGGGCTGCCAGCTTGGCCAGGGGTTGCTGTGGGGGACGGGGTCACAGGCCTTGCTGAGGTCCAGGTAGACCACATCCACAGGCCTCCCCACCTCCACCAGGCGGGCACCTGATCATAGAAGGAGATCAGGTGGTCAGCAGGACCTGCCCTCCTAAATCCGTGATGGCTAGGCCTGATCCCTTGGCCATCCTGTAAGTGCTGTGTGATCGCACTCAAGATGACCTGTCCATAATCTTGCTGGCACTGAGGTCAGGCTGACAGGCCTATAATTCCCTGGCTCGTCCAATCAGCCCTTCTTTTGGATGGGCACCACATTGGCCAGCTTCCAGTCTTCTGGGACCTCTCCAGTGGGGCAGGACTGCTGAAAAATGATGGAGAGCGGCTTGGCCAGCTCATCTGCCAGCTCTCTCAGCACCCTAGGATGGATCCCATCTGGTCCCGCCTTGTGGGGGTCCAAGCGGCTCAGAAGATCTCTAACTTCCTCCTGGACCAGCGGGAAACTATGCCGCTCCCTGGCTCCTTCTGCCAGCTCTGCAGGCCAGCTGTCTGGAAGATGCTCTGCATGCTAGGATAGATTGAGGCCAAGAAGGCGTTAAGTACCTCGCCTTTCCTCATCCTTTGTTACAACGATCCCCTCCATGTCAACCAAGGAGTGGAGGTTGTCTGGCCTTCTCTGCTATGGATGTATTTATAGAAGGACTTTTTGTTGTCCTTCACAGCAGAGCCAGTCTAAGTCTAAATGGGCTTTTGCCTCCCTAATTTTCTTCCTGCATGTCTAGCAACATCCCTAAACATTCTGTAGGCTGCTCCCCTTTCTTCAGAGATGGTACCCTCTTTTTTCCCTTAGTTCTCATTAAGAGTTCATTGACCATCCAGTGGCCGTCTGCCCGGCGGCTCATCTTCCGGCACGTTGGCACAGCCGGTCCTGCACCTTGAAGAGTTTTCCTTGAAGCAGCTCCAGCTCTCCTGGACCCTTTATTTTTAAGGGCTGTATCAAGGAACCTTGAGAGTTCCTTGAGTAACCTGAAGTCTGCCCTCCTGAAGTCCAGAGTTGAGGTTTCTTGCTACCCCTCTTGGCTTGGCTGAATACCAAAAACTCAATTATCTCGGGTCACTGGTGCCTAAACACCCTCCGACCACCACATCACCCACCAGCCCTTCCCTGTTGGGAAGAGGAGGTCAAGCAGAGCCGTACCCCGTAGGTTTCAGCAGCACCTGCGATAAGAGCTGGCCTCCATGCACTCCAGGAACATCATGGACTGCATCTTTGTTCTGCGTGTGAGATCCAGCATATATCTGGCAGGTTGAAGTCACCCATGAGAATGAGGTCAGCGATCTTGAGACAGCCTTAAGCTGCTATAGAATGCCTTGTCGACATCTTCATCCTGGTTGGGTGGTCTATAACAGACTCCAACCAGGAGTCTGCCATGCCGATCTTCCCTCTAATTCTCACCCACAAGCACTCAACCCGATAATCCCGATCTCCATCTCAACAGCATCTAGTGTCTCCCTGATTACAGGGCCACCCCTCCACCCCTTCTTCCTTGCCTGTCTCTCCTGAACAGCTGTAGCCGTCAATTGCAGCGCTTCCAGTCATGTGAGTCGTCCCACAACGTCTCTATGATGGCAAATACTCATAACTTTCTGCTGCAAACAAGGCTTCTAGCTCCTTGGTGTTACCCATGCTTCGTGCATTAGTGTACATGCACTGCAGCTGGGCTGCTGGTTTCGCCTCTAGCACTAGCTTATCACCCCCAGAACCTGCCTGAGGGGACTGATTCCAGACCCTTCCCCCTTCAAGCTAGTTTAAAGCCCTGTCAATGAGACTGCCAATTCCCTTCCAGAATCTTTTCCCTTTGAGGGACAGGCCATTCTCGTGTACAGTGACCTTTCCCCTCCTCTGGAACAGATGTACTCCATCTGTTACCAGATGACCTGGTGCAGTAGAAAGTTTTTCAAGATCGAAAAACCCAAAAGTCTTCTGACTGCACCAGCCTCTAAGCCACTTGTTGATACAGCTGCTGTCTGTTCCCTTCTTGTATTCCCTCCTGCAACTAAGGGTACAGACATAAAAATTATTTGTGCACCTGACCCACACCAGATTCCCCAGGCCTGAAGTCATTCTTGATAGCCCTGGGAGTTCTGGTTGCAACATCATCATTCCCTAACTGCAGCAGAACCAATAAGGGCTAGTAGTCAGAGGGCTGTACCAG
>JAAWVA010000039.1:179432-264800 GCA_015227895.2 Colaptes auratus | reverse complement strand
TCATATTTTCATAGTTTCATAGTTTCAGTTAGGGTTGGAAGGGACCACAAGGATCATCTAGTTCCAACCCCCCCTGCCATGGGCAGGGACACTCTACTACCCTAGATCAGGCTGGACAGAGCCTCGTCCAGCCTGTCTTAAAAAACCGCAAGGGACGGGGCCTCAACCACCTCCCTGGACAACCCATTCCAGGCCTTCACCACCCTCACGTGAAGAACTTCCTCCTCACATCCTGCCTGAATCTCCCCACCTCCAGCTTCATCCCATTCCCCCTAGCCTATCACTCCCTGATAGTCTGAAAAGTCCCTCCCCAGCCTTCTTGTCGGCCCCCTTCAGATACTGGAAGGCCACAATGAGGTCACCTCTCGAGCCTTCTCTTCTCCAGACTGAACAGCCCCAACTCCTTCAGTCTGTCCTCATAGGAGAGGTGCCCAGCCTCTCTGATCATCCTCGTGGCCCTTCTCTGGACACGCTCCAGCACCTCCAGATCCCTCTTGTAATAGGGGCTCCAGAACTGGACGCAGTACTCCAGGTGGGGTCTCACCAGAGCTGAGTAGAGGGGGAGAATTCACCTCCTTGCCTGCTGGCCACACTTCTCCTGATGCAGCCCAGGATCTGATTGGCTTTCCGTGGCTGCAAGTGCACATTGAGAGCTCATGTTGAGCTTCTCGTCCACCAGCACCCCAAGTCTCTCTCCTCTGGGCTGCTCCCCACCAGTCCCTGCCCCACCTGTATTTGTGCCTGGGATTGCCCTCGACCCAGATGCAGGACCCTGCCCTTGGTCTTGTTGAAGCTCATGATGTTGGTCTGTGCCCACCTCTCCAGCCTGTCAAGGTCCCTCTGGATGGCATCCCTCCCTCCAGCGTGTCTGCTCCACCACACAGCTTGGTGTCATCAGCAAACTTGCTGAGGCTGCACTCAATGCCACTGTCCATGTCACCCACAAAGATGTTGAACAAGACTGGTCCCAGGACTGATCCCTGAGGGACTCCGCTTGTCCCTGGCCCCACTGGGACATGGACCCATTGACAGCCACTCTTGGGTGCGGCCGTCAAGGCCAGTTCCTTATCCATCTGGTGGTCCACCCATCAAACCCGGTGTCACCAGCTTGGAGACCAGGATGTGGTGTGGGACAGTGTCAAAGGCTTTGCTCAGGTCCAGGTAAACGACATCAGTTGCTCGCCCCTCATCTATTATGCTGTCACCTTGTTCGTAGAAGGCCACCAGGTTTGTCAGGCAGTTGCCCTTGGCAAAGCCATGCTGACTGCTCCCAATCACCTCTTCACTACTCTTCTGAGTCAGTAGTGCCTCCAGGAGGATCTGCTCCATGATCTTTCGGGCACAGAGGTGAGACTGACCGCCTGTAGTTCCCTGGTTCCTCCTTCTTACCCTTTTTGAAAATGAGCAATGTTTTGCCCTTTTCCAATCTGTGGGGACTGCCCCAGTCTGCCATGACTTTTGGAATATATAGAGAGGGGCTTAGCAACCTCATCTGCCAGTTCTCTCAGCACCCGGGTGTATCCCGTCGGTGCCATGGACTTGAACACTTTCAGGTTCTTCAGGTGATCACGAACCTGAGCTTCACTTATGAAGGGCAGTTCTTCCTCCCCATCCCTGGCATCATCTGCCATGACTCCAGGAGTGTGGCTGGAGGCCCTTGCAGTGAAGACTGAGGTAAAGAAGTTATTGAGTACCTCAGCTTTTTCCACATCACTTGTGACCAATTCACCATTTTCCTTTCTGAGGGGGCCCACACCTTCCCTACTCTTCTTCTTACCATTAATATACCTGTAGAAATTCTTAGTGCTCCCTTGACCTCCCTGGCTAGATTCAATTCAAACTCTGCTTTGGCTTTCCTAACCAGGCCTCTTGCTGCTCGGGCAGCTTCCTTATATACCCCCTGTTCTATCTGTCCTTCCCTCCACTGCCTGTAGAGTTTTCTTTTTAAGTAATAGTGTGTGCAGGAGCTCCTTGTTCATCCAGGCAGGCCTCCTAGCGTTCTTCCCTGTTTTTCTCTTTGTTGGTATACATAGCTCCTGGACACAGAGGAGTGGTCCTGAATACTGACCAGCTGTCCTGGGTCCCTCTTCCCTCCAGGGCTTTGTCCCATGACACTGTGGCTAGCAGACTCCTGAAGCGATCGAAGTCTGCACGCCTAAAGTCTAGGGTCATAAGCTTAGAATAGGTCCTCCTGATAGCCCTGAGGATATTAAATTCAACTGCTTCATGGTCACTGCAGCCAAGGCAGTCTCTGAGCCTCACATTGGTTACCAGCCCTTCCCTGTTGGTGAGAACAAGGTCCAGCAGAGCACCTTTTCTTGTTGGTTCCTCTACCATTTGGAGGAGGAAGTTGTCTTCTATGCAGTCCAGGAACATCCTGGATTGCTGGTGCCTTGCTGTGTTGTCCCTCCAGCAGATGTCAGGGTGGTTGAAATCACCCATGAGGACCAGGGCTTGTGACCTGGAAGCCGCTTCTATTTGCCTGTAGAGGGCCTCATCTGCTTGGTTCTGCTGGTCAGGTGGCCTGTAGGAGACCCCCACAGTAATATCTCCTTCCCCTGTCTTGCCTTTAATTCTAACCCATATACTCTCAACATCTCATCATCCCTCCCAGGTGGAGTTCTGCTGACTCCAGCTGGTTCTTGACATAGAGGGCAACACCTCCTCCTCTCCTTCCCTGCCTATCCTTCCTAAAAAGCTTGTACCCATCTATCCCTACATTCCAATCATGGGAATCATCCCACCAAGTTTCAGTAATGCCCACTATGTCATGGCCTCCCAGCAGCACGGTGGCCATTAATTCATCCTGTTTGTTGCCCAAGCTGCGTGCATTTGCATAGAAGCACTTCAGCTGGGCTGGCCCTGTCGTCCTCTTCTGCCAGTTCCCCTTGGTTTCACAGGGTGTCCTGGTGTGTCATCTGTGTCTGGCCTCAGGGCAGCAAGTTGAGAGCCCTTAGCAGCTCTCCATCCCACTGCCTCTGGTGAGCTGCCCCTCTGCTTGTCACAGGCCAGCAGGAGACTATTACCCCCTTCCCCCTTCAAGTCTAGTTTAAAGCCCTATCAATGAGCCCTGCCAATTCCTGCCCCAGGATCCTTTTCCCCCTCTGGGACAAGTGTGCCCCATTAGTTGTTTGCAGCTCTGGTGCCTTGTAAACCAAGCCATGATTGTAGAACCCAAATCCCTGTCGATGGCACCAGCCCCGGAGCCATGAATGACCTGTTGGCTCTTCCTCAGTGTTCTCTCATCCATGCTGACATTAGAGGGATAGCAGAGAACACAACCTGAGCTCCTGATCCCTTTAGCAGGTGCCCCAAGGTTCTGAAATCACTTTTAATTGATTGCGAGCCTCTTGTTGTTGCATCGTCACTACCCACCTGAAAGACCAGCAGTGGGTAGTAGTCTGAAGGACTCAGGAGTTTGGGAATTTTGCCTATAATGTCCTTTACTTGGGCACCAGGGAGGCAGCAGATCTCCCTATGAAAGGGGTCTGGTCTGCATATTGGGCCCTCTGCTCCCTTCAGTAGGAGTCTCCTATAACGATGACCCTGCGAGTTTCTTTTCCGGTCTAGTTTTGATAGCTGGCCTGAGGCAACCTGTCATTGGTGCAGCTTCTGCCTTCCTTGAGTCCTTGTCCTCACCTATGACCTGTTCCTCCTGCAGAGCCTCATACCTATTCTGTACCTGCACTGTAGGCAGTGTGCTGCTCAAAGCAGCAGGCTTGCTCCGTCTGCGTTTCTTCTGTCGGGCAGAGACCTGCACCCATTGGCCCTGCCCTTGTGGGTTACTGCAGGGAGGCTGAGAGGCTTGCTGATGAGAAGGTACCAAACTCCCTGTTTCACTAAGAGTCACCCCCTGTTCTAGTTTAGTAGAGGTTAGATTTTGGAAATAGTCAATGTTCCTTTTGCTGTCTCTTACAGCTCTTAGCCTTTCTACCTCTTCTTTTAGTTCAGCCACCATGCTCATCAGATCCCTGATCTGGTCGCATCTGACACAGGAGTTGTTCCTTCCATCCTCCATGTCGAGTGCCAGATCCCAGCACTCACTGCAGCCACCCACCTGAACACTTGCATGCTTGAGTGTGGCCTCTGTTTGGGTGCCCACTGTTCTTCTACTAGCCTTACTTCTAGTAGTAACCATGTTGGTGTAATGCTGCTGTAACCACCCTCTTAACCACCCTCTCCACCCGGCGCCTTTTTTTTTTTTTTTTTTTTTTTTTTTTTTTTTCTTTTTTTTTTTTTTCCCCTCCCTCAGTGAGAAGGCTCTCAGAGCCGAGCGCCTCCCCGCTGCCTGCTCTCAGAGCCGAGCGCCTCGCCGCTGCCTGCTCTCAGAGCCGAGTGCCTCGCCGCTGCCTGCTCTCTCAGCCACGCGCTGGGGTCTGTTGGTTTGCGCACGGTTTCCGCGGCAACCCCTCCCCCTGCTAGCACGTAGGCAACCCGAGCCTGCTGCCCCTCCTCCCCTCTCCAGGAGGTCCCGAGCCACCAGCCCCCTACCTCCTGAAAAGCAAGGAAAGCAAAGCCAAAAGCAAGCTCTCAGAGCCGAGTGCCTCGCCGCTGCCTGCTCTCTCAGCCACGCGCTGGGGTCAGGTGTGAGCAGGTGAACTTTCTCCTCAGCCTGGTGGCTGACCTGAAGGATGAAGTGGCCAAGCTGAAGGAGGAGGTGTCTAGGCTGAGGTCAATAAGGAAGCGAACGGAGTTAGACTTGTGGGAGAAGGCTCTGCAGATCTCCCCTGCTGAGGGCCGGGCCCCTGAAAACGGAGAGGGATGGACACAGGTCCCTGCCAAGGGTGGCAAGAGAAATCCACCCCGGCCCTCTCCTCCTCCTCTGCTGCCCTTGCGTAATAAGTATGAGGCCCTGCAGGCTGAGGGCAGTGGGGATGAGAGGGCTGAGGAGCAGCCATCCAGAGGGGAGACCAGGGCCAAGCGGTCCCTGCCGGCTGTAACGACCAGCTCTAGGGAGCAGCCTAAGGCCAAGCCTAAGACCAAGCGGCCACCACCAGCTATAATGACCGGCTCCACAAAGAGAAGGAGAGGGTTATAGTTGTTGGGGACTCTCTCCTGGGGGGTACTGAGGGACCCATATGTCTCCCGACCCATCCCACAGGGAGGTCTGCTCTCTACCTGGGGCGCGGATATGGGATATTGCAAGGGGAATCCCCAAGCTCATCAGTCCCTCTGACTATTACCCTCTACTGGTAATACAGGCTGGAGTGATGAGATCGACAGGAAGGGCACCAGGGCAATTAAGAAGGAGTTCAGGGCCCTTGGACAATTGATTGATGGGGCAGGCGCGCAAGTGGTGTTCTGCTCAGTTCCCTCAGTGGCAGGGGAGTACACTGAGAGGAACGGAGAACCCACACCATCATAAGTGGCTCAGGGAATGGTGCCAGCGGAGGAACTTTGGTTTCTTTGATCATGGGCCTACTTTTACAGCACCTGACCTGCTGGGTCCTGATGGGGTGCATTTATCTAGAAGGGGCAAGAGAGTCCTAGCACTAGAGTTGGCAGGGCTCATTAGGAGGGCTTTAAACTAGGTCTGAAGGGGGTGGGTGAAGACATCGGTCCCTCTGCAGAGGTAAGAGTAGGGCACAAGGTAGGGTCAACTGAGAGGTCGGGAGCCAGCTGCAGTGCATGTACACCAATGCACGCAGCCTAGGCAATAAGCAAGAGGAGCTGGAGGTCCTAATCCACCAGGGCAACTATGATATAGTTGCCATCTCAGAAACATGGTGGGACAACACGCACGATTGGAGTGCTACACTGGGGGTTTACAGGCTCTTTAGGAGGGATAGGAGAGGGAGAAGAGGAGGAGGGGTGGCTTTGTATATTAGGGAGACACTTTCTGCCTCAGAACTTGAGGTGGAAGATGAGGGAATTGAGAGCCTGTGGGTTAAAATCAAGGGCAGCCCAACAAATCTGACATCCTGGTGGAGTCTGTTATAGACCACCCAACCAGGATGAGGAGATGGATGAATTATTCTATAAACAACTGGAGGCTGTCTCAAGATCATCAGATCTTGTCCTCGTGGGTGACTTCAATCTGCCAGATATCTGCTGGGAACTTAATTCAGCAGAGAGAAGGCAGTCCAGAAGATTCCTGGAGCGATAGAGGACTGCTTCCTAACGCAGCTGTTAAGCGAGCCTACCAGGGGACAGGCTCTGCTTGACCTGCTGCTCTCCAATAGGAAGGGCTGGTGGAGATGTGACCGTGGGAGGCTGCCTAGGGTGCAGTGACCACGAGATAGTGAAGTTTTCAATATGCAGGGAGATAGGGAGGAGTACCACAGAACCTTCACCCTGGACTTCCGGAGGGCAAACTTCAGCCTCTTTAAGAAACTTATTTGTAAAGTTCCCTGGGTACCAACCCTCATGAACCGAGGGTCCAGGAGGGTTGGACCTACTTCAAAAAGGAGCTCTTGAGGGCACAGGAACTGGCGGTCCCCATGTGTCGAAAGATGAGCCGGCGGGGAAGGCGACCGGCCTGGATGAGCAAGCAGCTCCTGGGGGAATTAAGGGAAAAAAGAGGCTGTATCACCTTTGGAAGGGGGGAAGGCTTCTCGAGGTAGGTTCAAGGAAGTGGTTAGATTATGGTAGGAATAAAATTAGAGAGGCAAAGGCCCAGTTAGAACTGAAACTGGCCACCTCTGTGAAAGAAAATAAAAAGCAATTTTACAAATATATCAACGCTAAAAAGAAGGGCAAGAAGAACCTCCACTCCTTACTGGACCTGGAGGGGAACACGGTGACCGAAGATGAGGAAAAGGCTGAGGTCCTGAACGCCTTCTTTGCCTCCATGTTTAACAGCAAGACAGGAGTCCAGGATGAGTGGCCTCCTGAGCTGGGTAATAGGGTCGGGGAGCAGTGTAATGCCCCAGAAATCCATGAGGAATTAGTTCGGGACCTGCTGAGCCACTTGGACACCCACAAGTCCATGGGACCGGATGGGATCCTGTAGTGGATGATGCTTATGGCCAGGATCGTGCCTTAAATATTTCTAGGACGTACTCTTCTGTGCGTTAACCCTCCTTTGTTCCCCCCCCTCCTTTCTGAAGGCAGCAGGGGATCCTGGCGCCACTGAGTCCAGGTAAACTGCTGCCTGGGCGTGGTCTCACCCCTGTGGTAGGCAAGGGCCAGGCTATATGTTTGTTTCCCTGTTCATGGCATAAGCTTACACCATATTTGGTAGCTGCCAGTTCATTGGTTAACCTTGGTGTTAGCAACAGATGCTCATTGGACCAGTATTCCCTGGGGCAAATGATAAATAGGGGTTGTTTGGTGATGAACCCCCACACACATTTGTGCTCGAGCTTGTATCTGTGTGCGCACCAGTGCTGTTGTGGTTCACCTTACTTGGGACTAAACCCAGTGCTCCAAGAGGCTTCGTGGTACTTTGCCACCACCACCCAACTGCGTGCAGTGCCGTGGACAGTACCCCGTGGGATCAACTGCTGCATGATCCATCGCCACAGGAGAGAACCTGGTAACCCGTGAACCAGCGCTGCTGAACTGCCGCAGTGCCCCCCCCTCAAGCGTGGGAATCTCCGTATCCCGGGAGCAGCAGCCACGTGGCGCAGCCACGCGGTCGGCGCCATTTCCTGTGTTCTCATTACGGTATATCCGTGCCACGTCTGCGGACTATAAACCTTATCAAGGGAAGATTTCACTAAGTTCTCAGCTTGTGAGTAAGCCAAGCCTTTCTTCATAAGTTTCAGTTGGGTAGCGTGCAAATCGCTCCGGGTGGAGGATCGCCGGTCACTGACCAACCCCTCCCCGCCGCTTTCCAAATCAGTTTTGATCCTAAGTTCTGTGAATCATTTAGTTTAAGTGTCTATACCTAAACATTCTGTAAAGATAGTTTCACTAACCGAATATCGATACCTGTGAAGGGGAACTGTTTATACCCCGTTGCAGAGTTTGTATATATATAAAAATAAACCTAACATATTTTTCATTGATATCTCTGCCGCTCATTTCTGAGGGCATATTCATAACAGATCCATCCTAGGGTGCTGAGAGAGCTGGCAGATGAGCTGGCCAAGCCGCTCTCCATCATTTTCCTCCAGTCCTGCTCACTGAGAGGTCCCAGATGACTGGAAACTGGCCATGTGATCCCCATCCACAAGAAGGGACGATGGAGGAGCCCGGAAACTACAGGCCAGTCAGCCTGACCTCAGTGCCAGGGAAAGTGATGGAACAGATTATCCTGGAGGCAAAACTGCGCACCTGAAGGACGGCCAAGGGCTCAGGTCCAGCCAACATGGATTTAGGAAGGGCAGGTCCTGCCTCTCCAACCTGATCTCCTTCTATGATCAGGTGACCCGTCTGGTGGACGTGGGGAGGCCTGTGGATGTAGTCTATCTGGACTTCAGCAAGGCCTTTGACACCGTCCCCCACAGTAACTGCTGGCTAAACTGTCAGCTCGTGGTTTGGACCGCAACACTCTGTGCTGGGTTAGGAACTGGCTGGAGGGCCGAGCCCAAGAGTGGTGGTGAATGGTGCCGCGTCCGGCTGGCGGCCAGTCACCAGCGCGTCCCCCAGGGATCGGTGCTGGGCCCCATCCTCTTTAACATCTTCATTGATGATCTGGATGAGGGGGTTGAGTCAGTCATCAGCAAGTTTGCAGATGACACCAAGTTGGGAACAGATGTTAGTCAGTTAGAGGGTAGAAAGGCTCTGCAGAGGGACCTCGACTGACTGGACAGATGGGCAGAGTCCAATGGGATGGCATTTAATAAGTCCAAGTGCCGGGTGCTGCACTTTGGCCACGGCAACCCCATGCAGAGCTACAGGCTGGGGTCAGTGGCTGGAGAGCTGCCAAACAGAGAGGGACCTGGGGGTGCTGATTGACACCCACCTAAACATGAGCCAACAGTGTGCCCAGGTGGCCAAGAAGGCCAATGGCATCCTGGCCTGTATTGGGAATAGTGTGGCCAGCAGGAGCAGGGAGGTCATTCTGCCCCTGTACTCTGCATTGGTTAGGCCACACCTTGAGTACTGTGTCCAGTTCTGGGCCCCTCAGTTTAAGAAGGACATCGAGATACTTGAACGTGTCCAGAAAAGGGCAACAAGGCTGGTGAGAGGCCTTGAGCACAAGCCCTATGAGGAGAGGCTGAGGGAGCTGGGATTGTTTAGCCTGGAGAAGAGAAGGATCAGAGGTGACCTCATTGCCCTCTACAACTACCTGAAAGGTGGTTGTAGACAGGAGGGGGTTGGTCTCTTCTCCCAGGCAACCAGCACCAGAACAAGGGGACACAGTCTCAAGCTGTGCCAGGGGAGGTTTAGACTCGAGGTGAGGAGGAAGTTCTTCACTGAGCGAGTCATTCGTCATTGGAATGGGCTGCCCAGGGAGGTGGTGGAGTCACCGTCCCTGGAGGTGTTCAAGGGGAGACTGGATGTGGCACTTGGTGCCATGGTCTAGTTGTGAGGTCTGTTGGGACAGGTTGGACTTGATGATCCTTGGGGTCTCTTCCAACCTTGGTTATACTGTGATACTGTGATACTGTAAGCTGAATAAAAATGAGTAATGTATCTATTAAAGTTTCATAACTGGAGCTACAGTCAGATTTTATGAAGTTTTCCCTTATACCAAAGGATATTTGTGGCAATTTAAGGCTGATGCCTAGAAAATTTTCTACATATCTTGAGCAAAACATGGTAGAATGTAAATAAATTACTATTGGCTGTAAAAGGGAAAATAATGATAAGGTCTCAATCATAGAATCTTAGAATCAATAAGGTTGGAAGAGACCTCAAGGATCATCAAGTCCAACCTGTCACCAGCTGCATGACTACTAAACCAGGCACCAAGTGCGCATGTCCAATCCCCTCTTGAACACCTCCAGGGACGGTGATTCCACCACCTCCCTGGGCAGCACATTCCAATGGCTAACAACTCTCCCTCACCTCCAGCCCAAACTTCCCTGGTGCAGCTTGAGCCTGTGTCCTCTTGTTCTGGTGCTGGTTGCCTGGGAGAAGAGATCATCCCCCAACTGGCTACAACCTCCCTTCAGGTAGTTGTAGACAGCAGTAAGGTCTCCCCTGAGCCTCCTCTTCTAAACACCCCCAGCTCCCTCAGCCTCTCCTCACAGGGCTGTGCTCAAGGCCTCTCCCCAGCCTTGTTGCCCTTCTCTGGACACATTCAAGAGTCTCAATGTCCTTCTCAAATTGAGGAGCCCAGAACTGGACACAGTACTCAAGGTGTGGCCTAACCAGTGTTGAGTACAGGGGCACAATGAGTTCCCTGCTCCTGCTGGCCACACTATTCTTGATGCAGACCAGGAGGCCATTGGCCTTCTCGGCCACCTGGGCACACTGCTGGCTCATGTTCAGCCAGCTGCTAATCAGCACCTCCAGTTCCCTTTCTGCCTGGCTGCTCTCCAACTACTCCGACCCCAGCCTGTAGCTCTGCATGGGGTTCTTGTGGCCAAAGTACAGCACCTGGCACTTGGACTTGTTGAATGCCATCCTGTTGGACTCTGCCCTTCTGTCCAGCCTGTCAAGGTCCCTCTGCAGAGCTCTCCTATCCTCTAACAGATCAACATCTGCTCCCAGCTTGGTCTCATCTGCAAATTTACTGATGATGGACTCAATCCCCTCACCCAGATCATCAATAAAGATATTGAACAAGATGGGGTCTAGCACTGATCCCTGGGGCACACCACTAGTGACTGGCTACCAGCTGGCAGTGGCACCATTCACCACCACTTTCTGGGCTCAGCCCTCCAGGCAGTTCCTAACCCAGCAGAGAGTGCTGCTGTCCAAGCCATGGGCTGAGAGCTTGGCCAGGAGTTTGCTGTGGGGGATGATGTCATATTCCCATTGGTCTGAATAACTAATATAAAGTTAGTTGTGTACTAATTTTTTCTCTTTGGGCTTCTTCACTCTAGGAGATGCTAGCTGGTTGCTTTCTGGCTTGCTGCTCTTGGCTGCATTCTTTGTTGTGGCTACCAACAAGCTACTCTCTGCTTCTCTCTTTGACCTTGTATAGATGGTGAAGGGAGCAGGGAGGGGACAAGCTAGAGCAGCCCCCTTTTGTGTCCAGGGGGTTCTTATGTTGCTTATAGTTTCATAGTTTCAGTTAGGTTGGAAGGGACCACAAGGATCATCTAGTTCCAACCCCCCTGCCATGGGCCAGGGAAACCCCACACTAGATCAGGCTGGTCAGAGCCTCATCCAGCCTGGGCTTAAAACACTCAGGGACGGGCCTCAACCACCTCCCTGGACAAACCCATTCCAGGGCCTCACCAACCCTCACGGTGAAGAACTTCCTCCTCACATCCAGCCTGAATCTCCCCACCTCTAGCTTCATTCCATTATAAATTATAAATATATGTAAATATTGTCTATTTTGTACCTAATCATTGCATTCCACATTTCTAGGTTGCAGTTTTGTTTGTTAATAGAGCTTCGTTTGCTTCCACTGAGCTACTCTGGCAATTCTATTTTGGGGGTAAATTTCAACCCACCACAATGTTCAAGATTTTCATGCATGAATCCTGCCTTAATCAGAGTTCAGAACTCTCTGTGCCCTTCAAATAGAAGCTGCTATCTAGGAGTGTCTGAAAGAATACATGGGTGGCTTCAAAACCTAGAGTACTAATGCTTTACAAAAATTATTTTGGAGATAGGAAGACAGAAGAAACAGCAAAATATCATGGAATCATAGAATCAGAGTTGGAAGGGACCACAAGGATCATCTAGTTCCAACCCCACTGCCATGGGCAGGGGCACCTCACACTAGATCAGGCTGGCCAGATATCAGTGAGAGAAAGATTTTAAGATAAAGATTTTCCCCTTATTCAGCAATTATACAGCCCATCTTTTCATCACTAAGTGAAAAATATTTCATTGAGGGCTAAGATTTTCATTTCAGAGTTCTGCTAGGCCTTGATCCATGTACATCAAAGGCAACACAAAGGATCCCACTGATCTGGCTCTGAGCAACCTGATGTAGTGTGAGGTGTCTCTGCCCATGGAAGGGGGGCTGGAACTAGATGATCTTTGAGGTCCCTTCCAACCCTAACAATTCTGTGATTCTATGATTTAAGTAAATGCTGGAGTAAGCTTCTGTGTCTCTCTTAGAGCAAGTAAATTAAGGCCATGGAGCAAAAGAAGGAAGGCTGCCTTCATTATCGAAGGGTCTCTCTAACAGCTTCTCAGGCTCCTAGCTTAGAAATTTTCCTGTTTGGAACCAAGATCATTTGGGTGCAAAGTAAAACAGCTGGTGAAAGAGCACATTTTTTCATCTCAAGCAATCTCACACAACTACTGCAAAGGATGTGGGAAGTGATTTGTGCTACCATTGCTGTCAACCTGAGGGAGGATCATTGCTGATGGCCTGTAGCAAGCAAAACCTTTTCCCAGCTGTGTCTGTGCAAGTCCATCACTACCAATGTTCCCCTCCACTGCAAATAACAAAGTGTTTTGAATACAGCTGTGAAAGAAGAACCTTCTCATCCACTGCCATTCCAGATTTCAAATGTTTTTCACTCCATGCTGGTGTGAAACAAAAACTCCCTGAAGGTTTTGACAAAGAGAAAGCCTCTTTTCCCTGGCATTCCCAAATCAAGTTCCATGTGCTGTACAAGGGATGTAAAGCTAAGCCTTTTATCTAGCATAAAATGAATACTAGGCTGTATTGGGGTGGATTTTATTTTTTAACATTGGAGCTGTTACATATATATGCTATCTATAAACACTCCTGCATTTTATTGCAGCCAGGCTCTCGTCCCCCTCTACTCTGCCCTGCTGAGGCTGCATCTGGAATATTGTGTCCAGTTCTGGGCCACTCAGTTCAGGAAGGATCTGCTTGAAAGAGTCCAGTGCAGAGCTACAAAGATGATTAAGGGAGTGGAACATCCTCCTTATGAGGAGAGACAGAGGGAGCTGAGGGTTCTTTAGATTAGAGATGAGGAGCCTGAGGGGTGGCCTCATTCATGTTGATAAAGATGTGCAGGGTGAGTGCCAAGAAGATGGAGCCAGGCTCTGCTGGGTGATGCCCAATGACAGCACAAGGGGCAATGGTGGAAGCTGAGGCAGAGGAAGTTCAGTGGAAACATGAGGAAGAATTATTTCCCTGTGAGGGTGGCAGAACACTGGAACAGGCTGCCCAGGGGGGTTGTGGACTCTCCCTCTCTGGAGATTTTCCAGACCCACCTGGATGTGTTCCTGTGTGATCTGCTCTAGGTGATCCTGGTCTGGCAGGAGGATTGGACTGGATGAGCTTTCGAGGTCCCTTCCAGCCCCTAACATCCTGTGATTCTGTGACTCTGTGTGATTCTGTGACTTGATCCAGTAGTTTATGAATATGATTGCTGTGTTTTGGGACTACATTTATTTGCCCTTTGGGACCACATTTGCTTTACTCTCTTCAGCATGAGGTCAACACAGTTGTCCCAAACAAAGGTAAATGACAGATAGTCCTTTTATGACAAAAGTAATCTCAGTAAAATATGCCCAACCAGTGGCAATAACACTTCTTTTGGAAGAGGTTCTACACAGCAATGAGCATGACCAGCATGACCTTGTCTGAAATCTGCTTGGAACAGGTTAAGCTTACATGACAAGAAAGCAAGAATGCAGCCTGACATGGCCTGTATTTTCTACAGACATTTTTAGATAAAATGCTCTTTAATAAGGGTCTGATGCCCTTATATGCATAGAATAACAGCTTGGAAGGGACCTCAAGGATCATCTGGAGGAACAATTTCTTTGCAAATGCACCGTCTACACAAGGTGGCCCAGCAGCCTGTCTGTCTGAATCTTAAAACTGGCCAGTGCTGAGAATCCACCACTCCTCTGGGAAACTGTCCCAGTGGCTGATTGTTCTCTCTGTGTATACAAACAGTGCAGTCTCCTGCTCAGAGCAGCACGTAATTGTGTCATTCACATTAAGTGAGTGGGACTCAAGCACATACTGTTACATACATGTGGTCCTAAGCACAGATTAAATAATCATTGTTCCTTGGGAATTATTCTATATTGGCATAGAATTAAGAAATGCAAGCAGATGTTCTGTGGTGCTTTAGTCTCAATAGCATAAATAACTTTGTTTACAATGTTTTTAAGGTAACAAGACCATATCCCTCTTTCTATATGCTGTTCCACTCACCATCCTAGCAAAATAAAAGCAAAAAGCTAAAATACTTCTCTCTATACAATTTCAAACCAGGAACACTCAAGCAATTCTGAACAGTTCAGTTGCTTGTAGTACAACAGGCACCAGTACAGGTCAAGCAGCTCCACTGAGAAAGACCTTGGAGAGATGGTGGACAGCAAGTTCTGCATGGGACACCAATGTGCCCTTGTGGCCAAAAGAGCCAATGGGATCCTGGGGGACAGCAAGAAAATTGTGGCCAGCAGAGCTAGGGAGGTTCTTCTCTCCCTCTATTCTGCCCACACCTGCAATACTGTGTCCAGTCTTGAGCTCCCCAGCTCAAGAGAGACAGAGACCTGCTGGAGAGAATCCAAGGGAGAGCCACGAGGATGATTAGGGGACTTGAGCATCTCCCCTGTGAAGAGACACTGAGAGCTCTGGGGCTGTTTAGTCTGGAGAAGAGAAGGCTGAGAGGGGATCTGATCAGTGTCAATCAATATCTGAGGGGTGGGTGTCAAGTGAAGGGGGCCAAGCTCTTTTCAGTGGTGCACAATAAGCTGCCAAGGAACACCAGGTACAAGCTGGAACATAAATGATTTTGCCTCAACATGAGGAGAAACTTCTTTACAGTGAGGATGAGAGAGTCCTGGAGCTGGCTGCCCAGAGAGGTTGTGGAGTCTTCTTCTCTGGAGACTTTCAAAACCAGCCTGGATGCATTCCTGTGCAGACTACCCTGGGTGATCCTGCTCTGGCCAGGGGGGTTGGACTCGATGATCTCTGGAGGTTGCTTCCAACCTCTAATGTACTGTGATACTTGGCAGAAGTGCTTGTCAACATTTAAGCAGGCAAAACTTGCCCGTTTTTGGTTCCTTCAGCATCCCTTCTTCAGCATGCATGTCAGGACACAGTGTGAGTTTAAACATTACCCTGAAAAGATTTAATTATCTGCTGCTTTCATCACCTGTCTCCAGCCTACACCTTGCTGTCCAAGCTATTAAATGAAAATCTGGAATACAATTAGAGAAGAAAATGGATTTGATTAATGTGTGTGTACAAGTGTGGGTTCTCTTGTGAACTATTCAAGTGTTGAGTTTAATTGAGCTACAGCTGGTGCTGACTTTGTTTTCAGAGAGTAGGGATTTGCTGACTGATTGACTCTCTCTCTCCCTTTCAACTTGAAGATGCGTTCAGTAAGAAGTGACATTTCCTGATGTTACAAAACCACAGGGAGAAAGACTGAACAGAAATAAAAGCACAGAAAGTCAAGTGGTTTACACAGAAGGAAGGAAACTAAACTAGGCATAGCAGTTAGAAAAGGCATTAAATCATGGATTTTATTTGTGTCTCTCTAACTCAACCCTTTTGGGGGGAGAAGGGGTAGTGTTCCAATGGCAACAGAAATTTCCTTTGGAGAGGTGGAATAAATTAAATTCATGAACTTTTAAAACTCTTCAACTGAGAACTTCGCTCCCTTGTTGCCAGCATTAGATACTGTTGGAATGGCATTGCTCTTTGTTAAGGAATATTGGTTTAATTTATGAACAATATGGCTAATGGATATTAATAAAATATTAACAACTTGTATTAATATGGAAAATTTGACAAAATGTACTAAATAGGTTCAATGTATGGTTAGAATATCTATTTACAGTGGGAATATACAGGATTTAGGCAACAAAACAATTGTAACCATTCTATGCAAACCGGGAGGAATATCAGAAAGAGATCAATCCCCAGGAGCAAAAACAGCTCTCAACCACACAGAGGGAGACTCGACCAGAACTGTTAAGCCTAAGAGGCAATTAATTAATTACTCACAGCTGGTTCCACCCAAGCAGGGAGTGCTGCTGCTTGTGTATAGCTGTTGAGGCTTTGGGGCACTCTCATGCACTAGGCACGGCAGGTTGTCGGCAGGAAGGCCACGCGGCCTTCAATGGCTGGTCTGGCTTCAGCGGATGGTGGGCGGTTCATGAGGTGTTCTTTGTGACGGGCACTTGCTTTAACCCTGGGGAAACTGAGGCACAGCAAAATCCTGGTTGCAAGGGGGAGCAGGCTCCTAAGGTTTGTGACTTCTCTAGCTTGAAGTGTAGGCTCATGGCTTTATCCCAGGCTCTGGACCAGGCACTTGAGGCAATGCAACTTCAAGCCAGACAGGTCCAAGCAGGTTCAAGCAAGGCAAGGCTTAAGCAAGGCAAAGGCAACTAGAGATCAGCCTGTAAATAAATTTTGCCTGACACTCGATTGGGCCAACAGGGCAGCTGAAGCCAGCACATAGTTACCCAGTGAGCAGGGCTTCTGCCAGGCTGTGGCCATGAAAAGCAGAACCATAGGCCTGGTCAGGCAGGAGCAGTGGGCAGTACACATGGCTCTTACCCCAGGAGCAGAGCTGTTCACCAGACACACACGGTCCTGTCCCCTTTGTTCCTTTTCCCACATTACCCTGACTTTCTGCAGGAAGGAGTGAGGAGAGTGGGACCATGTCTAGACACATCAGGGTCTGTCTGGGTTTGTGCTGGGGCTCATTTGGCCCTACCATGACACTGTTCAAATGGAATCACACAACGGGAGGGGGGATGGATATCATAAAAAATATATATTTTTTTAAAGACACTAAAAATTTGTCTTTCTTGTTCTCACAAGTCAAGTATCATCTGCCTGACCTTCTGCAGCTGGGAAAGTCACTTCTGCATTTCAAGTAATTTCTCCTGTTTGGCCTTTCCCCTTTTTCACCAGAAACTGTTGCTAGGCATTTTATCTTTTAACCTGTTTTTTAAAGCACAGAGCCCTCTGTCTGATCTTAAGATCCACTCCCTCAGTGTTGTGGCTTCTCTCCTATTCTATAATCCCACTGGCCAAACATATCTGTCAACACCTGGCTGATTAGGCCAACCAGATCCTTCTGGCACATGCGGTCACCAAGCAGGAGAGAGGCATGTGCTCAGTATATTAGGAAATAAAATAAGAGGCTAGAGATCAAATGACAGCCTGTTCCCAGTAAATGAGAGGTGACAAGACTATCCTGAAAGTGTAAGACTTTACTCATGTTAGTCAGACCAGCTCCTCAAAGCTATCTGTCCTTATCCATCTGTTTTGAAGGAATCCAGTGCAAAGAAACACTAAATAATGAGGAGAAAGAAGCAAAGCAAAATAAAACAAACTGAAACGAAATGCCAGAAAACAAAGCTCAACAAGGGCAAGTTTCTTGCACCTGGGAATGAACAACCCCAGGCATCAGTATAGGCTGGGGACTCACCTGTTGGAGAGCAGTGAAGGGGAAAAGGACCTGAGGGTCCTGGTGGATGGGAGGCTGACCATGAGCCAGCAATGCACTCTTGTGGCCAAAAAGGCCAATGGCATCCTGGGGTGGAACAGACGTGATGTGGTTAGTAGGGTTGAGAGAGGTTCTCCTCCCCCTCTACTCTGCCCTGCTGAGGCTGCATACGGAATAGTGTGTCCAGTTCTGGGCCACTCAGTTCAGGAAGGATCTCGGGGAACTGCTTGAAAGAATCCAGCACAGAGCCACGAAAATGATGAGGGGAGTGGAACATCTTCCTTATGAGGAGAGCCTGAGGGAGCTGAGGGCTCTGTAGCTTGGAGAGGAGGAGCCTGAGGGTGACCTCATTCATGTTGATAAAGATGTGCAGGGTGAGTGCCAAGAGGACGGAGCCAGGCTCTGCTGGGTGATGCCCAATGACAGCACAAGGGGCAATGGTGGAAGCTGAGGCAGAGGAAGTTCAGTGGAAACATGAGGAAGAATTATTTCCCTGTGAGGGTGGCAGAACACTGGAACAAGCTGCACAGGGGAGTCTCCTTCTCTGGAGATATTCAAGAGCCACCTGGATGCATTCCTGTGTGATCTGCGGTAGGTGATCCTGTTCTGGCAGGAAAGTTGGATGGGATGATCTTTCAAGGTCCCTTCCAGCCCCTAACATCCTGTGATTCTGTGACTCTCTGTGAGTCTGTGATAAAACACACACTCCCAGCAGTAACCTTTGGTGACTATCATGAGAGCAGAGAGCACCCCAAATTTGCTTAACTCTTTGTTACAGTATGCACGGCAAATACAATGCAGAATGAGTAGGTGCTCCTACTGCTAACACTTTCTTTAAACAGTCCCATCCTTATGGATAGAAAAGAAATAAATTGTGAGAATTCTCTATACTCAGCAGAGTATAAAGAAGATGTTCACAGCTTGGTATCCTCTCCTTGTTTTCTTCTAAGAATGCTCTGTTCTTTACACCAGAAATAGAGCAGGTGCCCTTCCCATTTTGTTCCAGATAAAGGAGATAGCCTTCGCCTCAGCCAGCAAGCTCTTGACTTCACATGTGCTAGAGTAATTAATAGCACAGCTATAAACTTTCTAATTCCTCTAAGGAGTTCTTGAAATCCCACAAGTGTTTTTATTATCTTTCTTCAGGGGACTATTTATAAATCCTGCCTTCGAGACCTTTCTTGTGCAAGCTGTTTGTAAAGCACACTCAAATTTGTGGAGTAATCTGGCTCCACCAAGTGATGATTGCTGTGATTGCTAGCCTGCACTTAGATAATATAACTGGGTAGTAAGCATTAAATTGATTTGATAACATTAGGATTTTGTTTAAGAGCTCTGAGCTTCAGTAATTCATGCATTTGAAGTGTATTATTTTGTCATAGCACAGATGGTCAATGAAAGCACTGAAGCACTGTAAAGAATTTCTTTGCCCTAGCTCTCCTGGATGATGCTGAAATACTGTTTTACAAAAGTACCCCTAATGAGTACCCATATTATTAGTAATTCCAGCAATACCTATGAGATTAATTGTAGTAGTGTAAGAGAGGGCCAATGGGATCCTGGGGTGCATTAAGAGGAGTGTGTCCAGCAGATCCAGGGAGGTTCTCCTCCCCCTCTACTCTGCCCTGGCAAGGTCACACGTGGAATACTGCATCCAGTTTTGGGCTTCCCAGTTCAGGAGGGACAGGGATCTAAGAAAGAGGGCCCAAGGGAGGGCTATGAGGATGATTAAGGGACTGGAGCACTGTCTGGTGAGGAGAGGCCTGAGAGCCCTGTTTAATCTGGAGAAGACTGAGAGGGGATTTAATCAATGTTTCTAAATATCTGAGGGCTGGGTGTCAAGAGGGAGGAGACAGGCTCTGCTCAGTTGCAACCTCTGATAAGACAAGGGGCAATAGATAGAAACTACAGCACAGGAGGTTCCACCTCAACATGAGGAGGAACTTCTTCACTCTGAGTGTACCACAGCACTGGAACAGGCTGCCCAGAGAGGTTTTGGAGTCTCCTTCTCTGGAGACTTTCCAGACCCATCTGGATGTGTTCGTGTGCGACCTGCACTAGATTGTATGGTCCTGCTCTGGCAGGGGGGTTGAACTCAATGATCTCTGGAGTTCCCTTCCAACCCCCAACATTCTGTGATCCTGTGAAGAGGAATGACCAAATCATTGCAGGAGACCAAATTATTTTCTCCAAAGTAATTCCACAGCTGTGCACACAGATAATGAGAGAAAGTCTGCTGGGAATGTGTGTGAGTGAACTCACTGTGCAGCCGTTAACACAAGGTTTGAAAGAATATGCTTCGGAAGGCTCAAACAACGTGGATGAAAGCCACAAGCATAATGAAGAGTATTTTATTATGTTTTCTGCAACACTATTTTTGAAAGGCAGCAAAAGGGAAGTTTTTTAAAGCTTTCCTGAGAGAGAGTAGACTGAAGGCCAGGGATATATCATGCCAAGCCATATAGTAAAACTCAGATTGCTTTAGATGCTGCCTGTGTCAGCTTTCTGAACTTACTCAAAAGATCTTGCCTTAGCTTTTGCAAGGTCACAGCAGTATGAAAAAGTCAATCTGATGAAACTTGAAATTTACCATGATGCAGTTGATAGTTGACAGTTCAGTGGTGCCCAGTGATAGGACATGGAACAACAGGTACAAGCTAGAACACAGGAGGTTGCATATCAAAAGGAGGAGACACCTCTTTACAGTGAGGGTGATGGGTCACTGAGTAGGCTGCCCAGAGAGGTTGTGGAGTCTCCTTCTCTGGGTACATTCAAAACCCACCTGGATGCATTCCAGTGTGGACTACCCTGGGTGATGCTGCTCTGGCAGGGGGGTTGAACTTGATCTCTGGAGGTCCCTTCCAACCTCTAATGTGCTGTGATACTGTGATATAATCTAGTGCAGGTCGCACGGGAATGCATCCAGATGGGTCTTGAAAGTCTCCAGAGAAGTAATGGGACTCAAATACAGCTAATAAACTCTAGCAGAGAATTATTTTCATCTTGACTCGCTCACTGGAAGTCAAATCACAAAAGACAATCTCCATAAATCCTTCCAAAACCCACCTGGAAAGGTTCCTGTGCAGCCTGGCCTACCTGATCCTGCTTTGGCAGGAGGTTGGACTCAATGATCTCTAGAGGTCCCTTCCAACCCCTAACATTTTATGATTCTGTGATATTTTTAAATGTCATTGTTAGCTGTAAATTTTGCCTTTATCATCATCTGTTCTGTCATGTCAACTTGCCTAAGTTTTCTTTCTATTAAAAGCCAGCAGAAATGCAACTTTTTGTTTCAATTAAGTGTGGATTCTTTTAAGTTTAGAGGGGTTTTGGGTCTTTTGGGGGAGTTCATTATAAGATGAAAGTCTGAGGCATTTCCACATCAAAGCTCTACTCTGCTTTGCATCTTGTCACAGGAGGAAACAGACAACCTTGCAGACCAATAGAAGCAGTCAGTGTCCTAGATCCTGATGTTATTCTGAGGAAGAGCAGGGAGCAGTGAATAAAATAACAGGGGAAATGACCTTAGGATTTGAACTGATTCCATTTGGGACACATGTTGTGGTGCTTCTTAAAGCCAGATTTTTGCCTAGATTCTTTGTCATCTTTTGTTACTCTCTCACTGAACATAAAAGAAAATAAAATTTAATAAAAAAAAAAAAAAAGAGAAAGGGTTACTCTTACCTTGCTAAAGATCAGGAGGTAAATAAAGAAAAAGCTTTGCTTTTTGTCCCCAGCTTTAGACCAGGATTCCCTCCTCTGCATTCTAAGACTTTATTCATTTGGAGTTATAAACTCTGTATGATTTATGCACTTAATTATCAATCAAAGGAAAAAGCAATCTTTGAAATGGGCCCAGTCCTGTTTAATATCTTTATGAATGATCTGCATGAGGGGATTGAGTCTGTCATCAGTAAGTTTGCAGATGACACCAACTTGGGAGCAGGTGTTGATCTGTTAGAGGGTAGAAGGGCTCTGCAGAGGGACCTTGACAGGCTGGACAGATGGGCAGAGTCCAACAGCACGGCATTCAACAAGTCCAAGTGCCAGGTGCTACAGGCTGGGGTCAGAGTGGCTGGAGAGCAGCCAGGCAAAAAGGGAACTGGGGCTACTGGTTGACAGTATTGGAACATGAGCCAGCAGTGTGCCCAGGTGGCCAAGAAGGCCAATGGCATCCTGGCCTGCATCAGGAATAATGTGGCCAGCAGGAGCAGGGAAGTCATTCTGCCCTGTACTCAGCACTGGTTAGGCCACACCTTGAGTCCTGTGTCCAGCTCTGGGCTCCTCAATTTAAGAAGGATATTGAGACTCTTGAACGTGTCCAGAGAAGGGCAACAAGGCTGGGGGAGAGGTCTGGAGCACAGCCTTCTGAGGAGAGGCTGAGGGAGCTGGGGGTGTTTAGCCTGGAGAAGAGGAGGCTCAGGGGAGACCTTATTGCTCTCTACAACTACCTGAAAGGAGGTTGTAGCCAGCTGGGGGTTGGTCTTTTCTCCCAGGCAACCAGCACCAGAACAAGAGGACACAGTCTCAGGCTGTGCCAGGGGAGGTTTGGGCTCAAGGTGATGAGAAAGTTCTTCCCCAGAAAAAGTAACTGGCCATTGGAATGTGCTGCCCAGGGAGGTGGTGGAGTCACCATCCCTGGAGGTGTTCAAAAAAGGATTGGACGTGGCACTTGAAGCCATGGTTTAGTTGTCATGAGGTGTTAGGTGTTAGGTAATAGGTTGGACTTGATGATCTCTGAGGTCTTTTCCAACCTGGTTGATTCTGTGTGTGAAATTTTAAACAATTTGTGTTAGTACTCTTGTCTCTGTTGTAATAAATACTAGCAATACCCAATTAGAATGACCCCCTAAGAAGACACTCACTGTAGGTTTAAAACCTCCTGTATACCAAATAGCAAACTCACTGTCCAGCAAATAGCAACATAGAGGCATTCTATAGGCAGCTTAAGGCTGTCTCAAGGTCACCTGACCTCATTCTCATGGGCGACTTCAACCTGCCTGATATCTGCTGGGATCTCAACACAGCAGAAAGAAGGCAGTCTAGGAGGTTTCTGGAGTGTATGGAGGACAGCTTCTTATCCCAGGTGCTGCGTAAACCTACCAGGGGTAAGGCCATGCTTGACCTCCTCTTCACCAGCAGGGAAGGGCTGGTGGGTGATGTGGTGGTCGGAGGGTGTTTAGGCACCAGTGACCACGAGATAATTGAGTTTTCGGTATTCAGCCAAGCCAAGAGGGGCAGCAAGAAGACCTCCACTCTGGACTTCAGGAGGGCAGACTTCAGGCTACTCAAGGAACTAACTCAGAAGGTTCCTGGGATACAGCCCTTAAAAATAAAGGGGTCCAGGAGAGCTGGAGCTGCTTCAAAGAAGAACTCTTGAAGGTTCAGGAACAGGCTGTGCCAGTGTCCCAGAAGATGAGCCGCCGGGGCAGACGGCCAGCCTGGTTGGTCAATGAACTCTTAATAGAACTAAGGGAAAAAAGAGGGTGTACCATCTCTGGAAGAAGGGGAGGCAACCTACGGAATGTTTAGGGATGTTGCTAGGACATGCAGAAAGAAAATTAGGGAGGCAAAAGCCCATTAGAACTTAGACTGGCCTCTGCTGTGAAGGACAACAAAAAGTCCTTCTATAAATACATCAATAGCAGAGAAGGGCAAGGACAAGGACACTCCACTCCTTGGTTGACACGGAGGGGAACGTTGTAACAAAGGATGAGGAAAAGGCAGAGGTACTTAACACCTTCTTTGCTTCAATCTATCCTAGCATGGCAGAACATCTTCCAGACAGCTGGCCTGCAGAGCTGGCAGAAGGAGCCAGGGAGCTGCATGGTTTCCCGCTGCTCCAGGAGGTAGTTAGAGATCTTCTGAGCCACTTGGACCCCACAAGGCCATGGGACCGGATGGGATCCATCCTAGGGTGCTGAGAGAGCTGGCAGATGAGCTGGCCAAGCCGCTCTCCACCATTTTTCAGCAGTCCTGGCTCACTGGAGAGGTCCCAGAAGACTGGAAGCTGGCCAACGTGGTGCCCATCCACAAGAAGGCCGGTTGGATGAGCCAGGGATTATAGGCCTGTCAGCCTGACCTCAGTGCCAGGCAAGATTATGGAACAGGTCATCTTGAGTGCGATCACGCAGCACTTACAGGATGGCCAAGGGATCAGGCCTAGCCAGCATGGTTTTAGGAAGGGCAGGTCCTGCCTGACCAACCTGATCTCCTTCTATGATCAGGTGACCCGCCTGGTGGATGTGGGGAGGCCTGTGGATGTGGTCTACCTGGACCTCAGCAAGGCCTTTGACACCGTCCCCCACAGCAAACTCCTGGCCAAGCTGGCAGCCCATGGCTTGGATGGGAGCACACTGCGTAGGGTTAGGAACTGGCTGGAGGGCCGAGCCCAGAGAGTGGTGGTGAATGGGTGCCACATCCGGCTGGCGGCCAGTCACTAGTGGTGTGCCCCAGGGATCGGTGCTGGGCCCTATGCTCTTCAACATCTTTATTGATGATCTGGATGAGGGCATCGAGTCCATCATCAGTAAATTTGCGGACGACACCAAGCTGGGGGCAGTAGTTGATCTGCTGGAGGGCAGAGAGGCTTTGCAGAGGGACCTCGACAGGCTGGACAGATGGGCTGTGGTGAAGGCACATTCTGCCCAGATACTAGGGTCCCTTGCATGTGGACAAGTTTCCCCTCCTTCAGGAGGAGAACAAAAGCCAAGGCATTAGCCAGGCCAGCACGCACTGAGCGTATGCAGTGCGTGTGCAAACACCAAGTATGGGCATATTTCCAGCTTCACGCTTTCTATAGGCTGAAGCCAGTTGCCTATGAGAGTGCCCATTGGCCAAACCCAGCCTCGAGGAATCTATAAGTATTCCCCCTGTGGGTAAACAACTTGCCCCCTCGTTCACTTTGTCTCTGTACTCGCTCGAGAGAGAAGCTCTCGAGCCACAGCCTCTGCCATTGAGCTCATTGTTATTAGCTTCTGTCACACATGCACGCATACTGAAGCCTCTGCATCGTGAGAAGCACTCTGATCGTGAGGATCACCCCAGAGGGAGGACCTTCGCTGAGCCGAGAAGCCAGCGTCGTTACAGCCAGTCGTACCGACCGGAAAGCCCACCGTGCTACCGGAGGACTGGACCAGCCCCCGAGGGTAAGATCTGCCCAGTTGTCGGGGAGAAGGGACTTTAGTACTAGAGACTAAGTCCGCATATACCTAGCCCCGCTATAGCGGGAGGAGAGCCGCCACGTGTGCCGCTCCAAGCCCTGTAACCGCAGGGAAGACTAAAGCATTGTTTCGTGCTTATACTGCACCAAACCCGGGACTGCCCCGATCGTCCCGCTGTTGCTTTAAGTCCAAAACCGGAGAAGCCGCAGCTCAGCGCAGCCGCATTCTCTCTCCGAGGCTGTTTACCTCAGCCCCGCGATCCGTCGCCACGAGGCCGACCCCATAGCTATTGTTGCCCGACCGCGAACCTCTGACCCGCCTACCGGCAACCGTCGCCCCGCCCTGCCGTGCGAGCCGACTCCCAGGACCGACCGAGTCCTGAAGGGAACCTGCTCCAAGCCAAGCCCAGGTTCCAGCATTCCTTCTCCACTGCTGAGGAGAGAGGAGATAATACCCAACACCACCGTTTCAAGTCTACTAGGAATCAGTCCAGCGGCAGTCGTCAGCCGGACCCTCACCTCGCTACAAACAACAGCTACCGAGTACCTTTCACGTGCTTTCCACCCACTAGCACTCAGTTCAAAGCATCCGCGTGTAGCAGTCATCGCTGACGCACAGAAAGATCGCAATATTGTTGTATATAGCCAGAAGCCGCCCGCGTCCGCCGAGTCGCCACTAGTGGCCAAGCGGCGGAACTGCACTCTTCACTATATAAACATACAAATAGTCTGTAGATAGTTTAATTAAGTTCTGATCACACACTAAGCCATTTATGGAAATGTATTCACGAACGTGCACTAGAACATGTATATAAGTTGTTGATTTATCGGTTATTAATAATTTGATAATTAATAAATTAATATTTTCATAATTCATATTTCATATTCAATAAATTTAATAACCTCTTCACAACAGAATGGCGCAGCGAGCAGGGTGCACAGCTGTGAAATATTTCCATAATTTGGGATACAAATTACAGCCCCAGACTTGGAGTGGGCAAAATCAAATTGTAAAATATCGATGGCATTTTCGCAAAGTTAAGCGAACCCAGCAGCGAACACGCTGTCCTGATGGCATCTTGTATTATACAGATGCAGGAGGAAATTAACTTCTTTGATCAAAAGGTTTCCCAATTGGAAAGTGAACTAGCAAAGTCAGAGGCACAAAGTCAGAGACTTCATGATTTATTTGAGCTGCACATAAAAGAGACCATGTCTGTCTTTAAGTCTCAATGGCAATTACATGCTACCCATGAAGTAGCCAGGGCACATGATCCACGAGAGCCAGGCTCTCCTATTCTGCCTGTTTCAGCTGACAAGCAGAAGCCAGCTGACTTTGATTCAGCAGCTGCCCAGTGTCAGCACCTGAGCAATGTTAGCTCACCCACATCAGACAGGTCAGCAGCTACAGTACCGGTGCAGCAAGCCAAGCCAGGCTCCACATCACCGGGTGATAACAATGAAGCTACCAGCTTCAACCAGCAACGAATCCCCAAGAAGAAGGTGAGATTCAACTTAGCATCGCTGGATGACTCCCAGGCCAGCAGAGGACCAAGCTTCCCACAGCATGGCAGACCAAGAGGTAACCAGGGAAATAGAAGCTCCTGCAATAAGGTAGCCAAGCTGACTCAACAACAGCTTGCACAGCATCCCAGCAAGAGAGCTTACTGTGATCCCAGAGACACACAGAGCACCACATCAGACTCAGATTCTGGATGTGAGTCTAGCTCACAGCATCACCGCAAACTGCGGAAGAGCCAAGCTGCCACAGAGGCCAATAAGGATAAACCTCGCAGCATCCTGAAAGCAAAGCTCCAGGAAAAGACCTCCGAAAGGGAGAGTTCCAGAAGGGACCACAGACCCAGCAAGGAGGGACACCGGCAAAAGGTATATACTGCCAGCCATAAAGCGACATCGCATGGCCAGGGAAGGGAAGAGCAACGCTCTCAAGCATCTCCTTCCACCAACCCAGGCAGACACAAACACTGCACTGGAAGACAACGCTCACGAGGTTCCTGCAGCCCCAGTAGAGGGAAAGGAAACACACAGAGTGACAGGGAATGCTCTAATTCACGAGATTCGCCTGACTCAGACCCATGGTATGAGCTACTCCTCGACATGGATTGGACCGAGGAAGCTGCATTGGCTATGAAACCAAAGATGAGGAAGGAAGTAGTGAAAATTGTAATCTCTGGCCTGATGAAAGCAACAGAGGAAAGGTATTGTTCCTCATCTCAATACTGAGAAAGTCCTGTCATAATGACAGAGCCCATCCTATCAAGGGGGTGGGAAATTGACAAACCCTGCAGACACTTTGATGGCTTCAGTGTCATATGGAGTCAAACCCCATCACTCAGTCAAGGGGTGGTGGGAGATATCAAGAGTACCAATATTGGTTTTGGAGCAAACATTTGTTCCACACTGCTAAGGCAGCATTCTCTGTTAGAGTACAGTTTAAAGTTTGTATACTGTTCATATAGTGCTAAGGTATTGTAAGTCACTATGTTTGAACGTGTAATCTATCAAGCAGGTATGAGATAGCTTAACCTGTATGTGATGAACCTTGTTAAGGGTAATTCATACTCGAGGCTTATATATGCCCATGGGCAAGGGGGTGGTAATGTGGTGAAGGCACATTCTGCCCAGATACTAGGGTCCCTGCATGTGGACAAGTTTCCCCTCCTTCAGGAGGAGAACAAAAGCCAAGGCATTAGCCAGGCCAGCACGCACTGAGCGTATGCAGTGCGTGTGCAAACACCAAGTATGGGCATATTTCCAGCTTCACGCTTTCTATAGGCTGAAGCCAGTTGCCTATGAGAGTGCCCATTGGCCAAACCCAGCCTCGAGGAATCTATAAGTATTCCCCCTGTGGGTAAACAACTTGCCCCCTCGTTCACTTTGTCTCTGTACTCGCTCGAGAGAGAAGCTCTCGAGCCACAGCCTCTGCCATTGAGCTCATTGTTATTAGCTTCTGTCACACATGCACGCATACTGAAGCCTCTGCATCGTGAGAAGCACTCTGATCGTGAGGATCACCCCAGAGGGAGGACCTTCGCTGAGCCCGAGAAGCCAGCGTCGTTACAGCCAGTCGTACCGACCGGAAAGCCCACCGTGCTACCGGAGGACTGGACCAGCCCCCGAGGGTAAGATCTGCCCAGTTGTCGGGGAGAAGGGACTTTAGTACTAGAGACTAAGTCCGCATATACCTAGCCCCGCTATAGCGGGAGGAGAGCCGCCACGTGTGCCGCTCCAAGCCCTGTAACCGCAGGGAAGACTAAAGCATTGTTTCGTGCTTATACTGCACCAAACCCGGGACTGCCCCGATCGTCCCGCTGTTGCTTTAAGTCCAAAACCGGAGAAGCCGCAGCTCAGCGCAGCCGCATTCTCTCTCCGAGGCTGTTTACCTCAGCCCCGCGATCCGTCGCCACGAGGCCGACCCCATAGCTCTTGTTGCCCGACCGGGAACCTCTGACCCGCCTACCGGCAACCGTCGCCCCGCCCTGCCGTGCGAGCCGACTCCCAGGACCGACCGAGTCCTGAAGGGAACCTGCTCCAAGCCAAGCCCAGGTTCCAGCATTCCTTCTCCACTGCTGAGGAGAGAGGAGATAATACCCAACACCACCGTTTCAAGTCTACTAGGAATCAGTCCAGCGGCAGTCGTCAGCCGGACCCTCACCTCGCTACAAACAACAGCTACCGAGTACCTTTCACGTGCTTTCCACCCACTAGCACTCAGTTCAAAGCATCCGCGTGTAGCAGTCATCGCTGACGCACAGAAAGATCGCAATATTGTTGTATATAGCCAGAAGCCGCCCGCGTCCGCCGAGTCGCCAACTAGTGGCCAAGCGGCGGAACTGCACTCTTCACTATATAAACATACAAATAGTCTGTAGATAGTTTAATTAAGTTCTGATCACAACACTAAGCCATTTATGGAAATGTATTTCACGAACGTGCACTAGAACATGTATATAAGTTGTTGATTTATCGGTTATTAATAATTTGATAATTAATAAAATTAATATTTTCATAATTCATATTTCATATTCAATAAATTTAATAACCTCTTCACAACAATGGGCAGAATCCAACGGCAGGAGATTGAACACATCCAAGTGCCGGGTTCTGCACACTGGCCACAACAACCCCATGCAGTGCTACAGGCTGGGGTCAGAGTGGGTGGAGAGCGGCCAGGCAGAGAGGGACCTGGGGGTGCTGGTTGATTGTAGGCTGAACATGAGCCTGCAGTGTGCCCAGGCAGCCCAAGAAGTCCAACGGCATCCTAGCCTGCATCAGAAACAGTGTGGCCAGCAGGAGCAGGGAGGTCATTCTGCCCCTGTACACTGCACTGGTTAGGCCGCACCTTGAGTACTGTGTCCAGTTCTGGGCCCCTCAGTTTAGGAAAGATGTTGTCTCTTCTCCCAGGCAACCAGCACCAGAACAAGGGGACACAGTCTCAAGCTGTGCCAGGGGAGGTTTAGACTCGAGGTGAGGAGGAAGTTCTTCACTGAGCGAGTCATTCGTCATTGGAATGGGCTGCCCAGGGAGGTGGTGGAGTCACCGTCCCTGGAGGTGTTCAAGGGGAGATTGGACGTGGCACTTGGTGCCATGGTCTAGTTGTGAAGGTCTGTTGGGACAGGTTGGACTTGATGATCCTTGGGGTCTCTTCCAACCTTGGTTATACTGTGATACTGTGATACTGTGGTCGTTTGCTATACATCAACACCTCCCCTAACAAGTTATCAGTTCCACATTCTTTAGCCACATTCCTTAACCACAACGTCCTGTTATTCAGCCCCCGGGGACTTTCCACTCCACTGCTCTTCAAGGACATAAATAACTCCAGGGCTATTCATCTGCTCCTTAGGCTCAGTTCTCTTCTTTTGCAGGTCCTTGGTTGTAATCTGAGTGAGCATGTCCAGACCCCGTTTTATAGCCCAGTCATCCACAATTCCCCCATTTTTTTTAATGACTACAAAACTCCCAGTCATTTGATTAACTTTCCTCATAATACAATTATACTCTGTTACCACACGAGTGACCACACATAGCGCTATTACAGGTTGTTGATGCAGGTGCGTGTCCTGTTACTCCCAGATAATCAATGTGATTGATAAGCACGCTTCAACGTTACTACCCGGATACACAGCTTATATAGCATCTCAGCTAAGTATGCACAAGCGTCACTATTCTATTGGTCTCTGACTGAAGGCGACCTTATATAATATCCAGCCCACCTGCAATTAGGTCTGTGTACAATATCAAAGGCTCCGTGTACATTCCCAGAAAACTCCCTTCTCACTAGCTCTTCCTTTCCCATCCAATTATCTTACCTAGCTCTTCCTTTCCCATCCAGTTATCTTACAAACACACAGGTGCGAGAACAGCTACGAGGCCATAGTGACCTTGCTGCTTCAGCAAGTCAGCTAACTATGAGCAGTAAACAACAAGATGGAGTAAGGCCTACACATTCTGCTCAAGTAGCTGTTCCACAGAGTCATGTCCCTTAGATTTAAGCCATTTTCCAACAATTCCCCCCTTTTTCTTTGTACAAGAAAAGCTCGAGATGTTACCTCATTTACACTTCTCATAATACATCCCTATGCAATACGCAGAACAAGCAATATCAACAGAACAATACCAATCCAGCATAAACCTTCCTTAAGCAGACCTAATAACCAAGGAGACATATTTCCAAACCAAGATTGAAACCATTGATCAAAAGGATTTACATTTTTAACAATTGATTGTGATTTTCCAACCAAGCAATCCTTTTATAAATTGATTGACTGTGATCAGACAAATTAAAACAAGACATGCCTTCAAAATCCTCACAGCCATGACCATTAGCTAAAAGCAAAAAATCAACAGCAGCTCTATTCTGTAAATATGCATGCCTTAAACTATTTTGATCTAAAAGCAACTGATCTAAAATTACAGTAGTAACATTAGCCTGTTTAGCTGACCAACAAGATAACTTCTCAATTTGCTTTAAAGCCTGATTAGCAGCAAGACCAGGAATAAAAAGAGAAGCAAAGAGATTTGCTGCAGCTGACCAACAAGATAACTTGCTGTGTTTGTAGCTACCAGTGTCCTGCTTTAGTTACACGGTGCAGGCACAGCGCTGTTTTGCTACACTGATAGCAACTTTTGCACTTATGCTGAGCATGGCCTACCACCATATCAGGCTCTAAGCCTACACTGCCAGATTGCTCACACTGCTCGTCACCAGCATTGCCACAAATTCCCCTTTTTGTTTTTGTGAGCGCACTGCTCATGGGAGTTGTTCTCATCCCATACAAGATACTCTTGCATACACAGAAGCAAGTTAAAGCTAAGCTATATAACAAAAGCAAAAGTTTTATAACACAGCATGTCTAACAGACTGATGTAACCCATACAAGGCACAATGCTCAAGTTCAGCTAATTAAAATGTTCTAGCAGAGTTGGCATAATATGTGGTCAAAGACAGCAAACATTGTAAAGAACTCAGGCCGTAATAGTTCCGATCTCCACATTTCACTCTTCTTATTGACAGAGAAGACCTGATTATGCCTAAACACAATACACACAGAGATTAAAACACAAATACAATCCTTAGCACTGTCTTTTACAATCTGCTTTAGTGGTATGTTGCATCTTTATTTTATCTAGGGTGGTCAAAAATCATGAATTGTGTTATGGTAGCAAGATTTCTTTAATCTGTAAAGGTCGATCTGGCCAGGCTCTAGCTTCACAGAGAGAAAACTTGCGGGCAAACAGCAAGAGCAAAATGGCTTCATTGCTTTACCCAATAGAAAATTACCCATAATAATGTGTTTTTGCTCATCCTAGTAATACTGATCTCTTAATGTTCACACAACAGTTAAGCAGTCATGACACTCAGTTATAAGTTAGATACTTTCTGTTGACATCTTGGATTATTGTGACAGGCGTTGAGGTCAGCGCTGGGCAGCCCTGCTGACCGTCACCTTCATGACAGCCGTGCCACGTTCGTGCTGTCTTGTGGTGAGAGGGTTGCAGCACTTTGCAAAGTTTATGTTTCTAGGTGTTGACATGAACTATTTCTTGTTGGTACCATAAAAAATCTTCTTTGCTATGGGGTGTTCTCTCTTTCCCTCTTTTTTTTTTTTTTTTTTTTTTTTTTTTTTAACATATTCAAAAAATATTTCATTTGCAGATGTCCATTATATGTGTTAAATTCTTGGTTACAGCAAAAAGATTGTAACATACAGTAACATGTAATCCAGATGTAACTGTGCCGTTCATTACAACTGTGTAAACAACAAAGTACTTCTGTAATGGCACTCTTGAACCAAATTCTGGCATACAGAATCTGAACAGAAGTCAGAAGACAGAATCTGAACAGAAGTCAGAAGAAACATTTTAAAAGAAAAGAAAACCCCAGCCTGAAGCACAGACATGAACCTGGCCAAAATGGCCCAATTTTGTGAGAGAAAAAGTGCCCTCGGAATTTTTGCTTGCTTGCTTTCAAGGACATTTGATCTCCTTTTGTTTTTTTTCCCAAGGCATCAATCCAGCATGTGAGATATTTTTACTATTATTGAACAATATGAACAAAGAGTAAATGTCTCTTAATTATGAGCATGTGAGTACCTCCTACTGTGCCATTATTAAGAAGACAAGAATGAATGGAATGTTACTGCCTGTATAGCGTGACACTTGCAGAAGGTATTCCATAGGAAATAAAAGTAAGTTCTGGAGAAATCAAATCCAACATGCTCTTGCATCTTACTTCCCTGTAACAGAAGCAAACTATTTGAGTACAAGACATTGCACACACGAAATGTAAGATGAGATTTGAACTTGAAACATACTAATCTCAACAGATTTTGATATTAGCACCTAAAATGTAATGTTCAGATGTAAAGGATCTTAGTAGCCTTCAGGTCATGCTTGAGTTATGGCTTGCTCGACAGACATAATTTTGTCAGCAATGTTTTAGTGTTCCATGAGATCCTTTCAAAAAAGCCACACAGGTCCGAATGCCACCACCTTTTGCCATGTGCCTTTCATACAGGAAATTTTGCATATGTTCCATCTGTAGGGAGAAGGCCCACAGTAGCAGGAGGTTAGAGACAGAGCAGAAGAAGTTAGTTATTACAAAATACTGGAAAACTGGGAGTAGGTGACACAATCACAAGCTGGTATCTTCAACTTAACAGAAAGCTATAAATTCTCTTCTTTAAAAAAAGACATTCAATGTGCTTACTCACAAGGTGACACAGAGTTCATGCAAGCTATTAAAAAGCAAACCAAACCAAACCAAACCCACTCTAAATTTTACCCTTCAGAAATGCTGCATATATTTAATCCTGAAATAAACAGAGGCCCCTCCCTTCTTTTTTTTCTTTTTTTTTCTATCTTTTTTCTACTTTTTTTTTTTTTTTTTTCTATTTTCTCTTTTTTTCTAATTTTTTTCTTTTTTTTTTCTATTTTTTTTCTTTTTTTTCTATTTTTTTTCCTTTTTGGCATGCATGTGTTTGTTGCAGTCTCCAGCCTAAGAGAAAATGCATGTTGTGTTATAATGAATTTTGATTTCCCTCTAAGTGTGTAATATTATAACAAACTGGTGAGATAACATATAAGTTCATATGAACATTTTCTCTAATCACACAACAATCAACCAACCATAATATTCAGTCCAAATTCACATGGTGCTGTGGTACATTCTTCTGATCGATGCTTTTGATGCAGATTACCATAACAGTTATTGTGATCGATGTTCAACTTCATGGAACTGCTGGTTTCCTCATAGTCTTCTGATTGTTCTACACATTAGCTAAGGAATACTTTTAAAAATAATAGCTATGTACTACAACCTTAACTATGTTACTATTTACTACAAACCTTAACTATATTACATGGAGCTCCTTGAAATGCCTAGGCACACAACTAGAAGGTTCGAACCATAAGAAATCTGACAATGTGAACTCATTACTAAGTCCTTATCCTTGCTACAATTACTATGTACTAAGTACCTGTAAATACCAAATAGCTTACTATCATGTGCTTACTAGGAAAACTTAACAAAACTCTAATAACCGAACTCTGAAAGACATACAATCAGAAATTATGAAAAGAGACGGGGGGGGGGGGGGGGGGGGGGGCTAGCAAGGTGTGCAGTAGTTGCAATTGTTTCTGCAGTAGGGTCTTAACAACTTGCAGCCTATCATGCCTGAGCGACCACTGCTCCACCCATACTGCATTAGCTGTTTTCCATTTTATTGCGGGTTGGTTGCTGAACAGTAGCCGCCACAGAAAAGGAACAGAAACAAGTTTTGCTCCTAGCTAACTTAAGTGGTTCAACCCAATAGAGTAACTGGAAGGGTTAACACGTACGGTCTTACAGTGATGATTTGCCGTCGTAAAAGCTAATGCACTGGCTCTTTGCTGACCAGGTTGTTTGGATACATTTAAAACCTTTAACCTTTTAAACTCGAGACCATTCCATTGATGACGAGATAAATAGTGACACAGCTCCTGATAGTCACAATCTGTTCTAGTTTTCCTTAGCCTTCTTATCCTCAAATCCTGTTAAAAGTTTAGGCACTAGGACTCAGATGGTATAGCTGAACAATTTCGGTTCCCAACAAGAGGCTATAGAGCATACTTTCTTAGCCCAATCATAATCAGAATCTATTGACCAGGAATTATAGGATGCCCTGTCTAGAGGTAGACGATCTGCCAACTAACAGAGCACAGGGTTGGTGACCCAGAGGACCGTGTTGAGGGGACTCGACAACAACATTTGTGGACTCAAGAATGACTATTGGTTAAAATGCTGAGAACCTGTTTAGCTTTTTCGTAGCATTGTCAAATGCCAGAATAAGAATAATACCACAGGAGGTGCATGTACAGGAAAATCTACAGATTCCTTCTATTACTGCATTTTCACAATAACTTTCCAGCGGCGCAGCAGGACAGTTCCCGTCCCTTCCACCTTCCGATCTAGTCCCATCGGAATTCGATTGTAGCCTCCGTCGTAGTGATGTTTTCTGTGACAATGTCTTGGGGCTATGGAGGCGGGGGGATGGTGAGGTGACCGTGGTGCTGGCCGCTGCCGGGCCGCCGCCGGGGCGCCGCCATGGGGACGGCCGCTGGGGCCGCTGCCGTGGCTGCTGCCGTGGGGGCCACCGTGAGGGCCGCTACAGTCCGTACTGCCGGTGTCGGTGGTGCGTCGGTCGGTGCCGCCTCGGTCGGAGCCGTTGGTGCCCGTGGGGGCCGTCGGGGCTCGCGGAAGGGGTGCGGTCGGAAGAAGGCTGTAAACCGCGAGCTCCAAGCGCTCCATTTTTCTAAGAGGGACTGTGAAAACAAAGTGGCACTGTTTGATTTCTCAGCGTCGGTGTTGTATCTCCGAATCCGAGCTGTCGTTGGCGATATTAGGAGATGTTGATGAATGGGATCAAACACGCTGAACCACAAGTTTCGCTGCCTTTTTATCGCTTTCTCTGCCTTTTTATCGCTTTCTCTGCCTTTTTATCGCTTCCTCCCTGCTGGGGTGGTGGCTGGTGTTTAGCACCTCATCCCACAGCTGGGCTCCAGTTTGTCCCGTGCTTCGGTAGTAAAAGCTTCGGTGGCTCTGGGGATAAAATCATGATCCGGGCCCATGCTAATAGCCTTTCAAAATCCCAGTACTTCAGTAACACCTCTCACGGAGAGGATAGTTAGCCCGTTCAAAATGCCAGAATTGTCAGTAATACCTCTCTCGGAGAGGACAGTTTGGAGGGCATTTAGCACAGCTCTTCTGTTTCGCGGAGTGCTTCACTGTGCCTCTCCCCGGCCGCTTTTGCAGCTTTATGGCAGTTTTGTCACCATCTATGATCAAGTCCCACAGTTTGTTGCCATATTCTCTCCAACACATCAACACTAGATGCATCTTCTGATGACTTGAAAAAAACATTCTCTCTACCCAACTGTAATAAAAGTTCAGGATACTTCTTTAAATCACATCCTCTACACTGTGTTTCTCAAGGGAACTTAAAAATAAGTCAAGAGCTACTTCGCTTTTCTAAAAAGACCATCATTATACGTTTTATAGCCCAGTCATCCACATCTAATCACAGGGCAGTGCTCCAGTCCCTTGATAGCCGTCCATTGGTAGCCATCCATTGGGCTCTCTCAAGCAGATCCCTGTCCCTCTTGAACTGGGGAGCCCAGAATGGATGCAATATTCCAGGTGGGGTCTCACCAGGGCAGAGTAGAGGGGGAGGAGAACCTCCCTGGTTCTGCTGGACACACTCCTCTTAATGCACCCCAGGATTGCATTGGCCTTAACCATAGAGACAGAAAGTCCTCCAGGGATAGGCAGTCCAGGAGGTGGACCCTGGAATTTTACTGCTTCAATCCATAATTCTGACAATCTCTTTATAAGATGGCAGTAAGGCCAACTCTCTTTCTCCTTCTTTGGCTTTATGGAGGGTGTCCCTTATCTGGTGTCAGCGGGGAGGAGGCCTTTTTGTGGTCTTCAGAGGCCTGACTGATTTTCCCTGTGCAATTTCAGCCTATTTAGGCCTAATGGAAGGGATACAGTGTGGGGTGGGGGGATGGTATGTGAAAAGGAGCACGGGTTGTGTCTTAGTCTGGTTGGGGGAAGGTTTTTGAGGTTTTTCATGTATCCTGTATATGTATTAGGTGTTAAGGATTCATGTGTTCTGTATTTTGCTGTCTTTTCTGTCTTTTCTGTATTTTCCACAATTTTCTGAATACAATCTGTGTTTCTCTCCAGTTCTCAGTTTACTTCCTTTGGGAGTAAAATTATATCTGTTCCCTCTTAAACCAAGACAATTCGTCAAGTTACACCTTGCCTCTGGAGGAGTCTAGGATTTGTTCTCTTTTAGATTAAAAGTGAATCAGGTGATGGAAGCTGTGATGCTTGTGTGTCCTGTTGGGTCACCAACATAACCTTACAAGGCTTGAAACAAACCTGAAACAATTTGCTATGAGTATGCCTCAACCAGTTAGTGCTGAGAAAATCTCCTAAATGGAATCATAGAATCAACCAGGTTGAAAAGACCTCAGAGATAAGTCCAAACCGATTACCTAAACCTAAAACACCCTCATGCGACTAAACCATGACCCAAGTACCATGTCCAATACTTTTTGAACACCTCTACTGATGGTGACTCCACCACCTCCCTGGGCAGCACATTCCAATGGCCAATTACTCTTTCTCTGAGGAACTTTCTCCTCACCTCGAGCCTAAACTTCCCCTGGCATGGCTTGAGACTGTGTCCTCTTGTTCTGGTGCTGGTTGCCTGGGAGAAGAGACCAACCCTCACCTGGCTACAACCTCCCTTCAGGTAGTTGTAGACAGCAATAAGGTCTCCTCTGAGCCTCCTCTCCTCCAAGCTAAGCAACCCCAGCTCCCTCAGCCTCTCCTCATGGGGCTTGTGCTACAGACCCCTCCCCAGCCTCATTGCCCTTCTCTGGACACGTTCATAGTTTCATAGTTTCATAGTTTCAGTTAGGGTTGGAAGGGACCACAAGGATCATCTAGTTCCAACCCCCTGCCATGGGCAGGGCACTCTACCCTAGATCAGGATGGACAGCGCCTCGTCCAGCCTGGTCTTAAAACACCGCAAGGACGGGGCCTCAACCACCTCCTGGACAACCCATTCCAGGGCTTCACCACTCTCACGGTGAAGAAATTCTCCTCACATCCAGCTGATCTCCCACCTCCAGCTTCATCCATTCCCCCTAGTCCTATCACTACCTGAGAGCCTGAAAAGTCCCTCCCCAGCCTTCTTGTAGGCCCCCTTCAGATACTGGAAGGCCACAATGAGGTCACCTCGGAGTTCAAGTATCTCAATGTCCTTCTTAAATTGAGGAGCCCAGAACTGGACACAGGACTCAAGGTGCGGCCTAACCAGTGTTGAGTACAGGGGCACGATGACCTCCCTGCTCCTGCTGGCCACACTGTTCCTGATGCGGGCCAGGATGCCATTTGCCCTCTTGGCCACCTGGGCACACTGCTGACTCATGTTCAGCTGCTGTCAACCACTACCTCCAGGTCCCTTTCTGCATGGCTACTCTGTGCTCATCTGGTAGCACTGCATGGGGTCATTGTGGCCAAAGTGTAGCACCTGGCACTTGGACTTGTTAAATGCTGTGCTGTTGGACTCTGCCCATCTGTCCAGCCTGTCAAGGTCACTCTGCAGAGCTCTCCTACCCACTAACTGATCAACACCTGCCACCAACTTGGTGTCATCTGCAAACTTACTGATGATGGACTCAATCCCCTCATCCAGAGTATCAATAAAGATACTGAATAAGATGGTGCCGTAGGAATCTAGAGGAAATACAGTGTTTTGAAGAACAGTCTGGGATAACCCTCAACCCACTGTTTCTAATTTGTGCAGCCCCCAAAGGCTTTGTAATACTCTTTTTTTTCCCCCCGTCATGTACCACACAGGGATATGGGACTCACCTAATGAACCATCTGAAGGAGTACCACATCAAACACAACATTCTCAACTTCCTCACATATGCAGAGGAATATGCCATCGGGTACTTCAAAAAACAAGTGAGGGGAAGAAATTACTTGGTGCCAGAGGTTAACGTGTGGCAGTGATGAACAAAGCAACCAGACATGATAAGGTAGTTGGATAAAATGCACAGTGCAATTTATGTTGTCTGTTTTTTTGATCGACAGTGTGTGCCATGTGTTCATCTTGTGTAAAAATGGTGGCTTATAGTGCATTTTACTTTGTGGTTGGGTGGAAATTTCCCCCCCAACATTAACTTTGCCAGACCAGCCAGTTGAAACGAAATAAATGCTGTATTTACAAGCAAAACTGCAATGAATATGTACAAAATATACAGGATTACAATATTTACAGGTATTTACAATAATAAAACAGCACAAGAACCCCCTGGTCAAAGACAAGGGAAGCTACTAGCTTCTCCTTCCATGCCTTCCACCACCTCCCTGGGCAACCTGTTTCAGTCTCTCACCCACATCATGGGAAGAACTTATTCCTAACATCCAATCATGAATATACCCATTCTGTTTTTCATTCCCCCAGTCCTATCACTCCCTGATACCCTAAAAAGTCCCTCCCCGCTTTTTATAGGCCCTTTCAGATAGTGCAAGGTCACCTTGGAGCCTTCTCTTCTCCAGTCTGAACAACCCCAGCTCTCTCAGTCTGTCCGCATAGCAGAACAGCTCCAGCCCTCTGCTCATCCTTGTGGTCCTTCCCTGTACACATTCCAGCACCTCCAGATCCTTCTTGTAATAGGGGCTCCAGAACTGGACAGAGTACTCCAGGTGGGGTCTCACCGAGCAGGGTAGAGGGGGAGAATCCCTGCCCTCAGCCTTCTGGCTATGCTTCTCTTACAATACAATACAATACAATACAATACAATACAATACAATACAATACACCAGGTTGGAAGAGACCTTCAAGATCATCACGTCCAACCCATCAAACAATCCAACCCACCTAATACAATACAATACAAACAACATACCAATACAATACAAACCACCTAAACAAACTGAAAACCTAAACCGTGGCACCAAGCACCCCATCAAGCTCTTCTGAACACCTCCAATGAAGGTGACTCCACCACTTCCACAGGCAGCTGATTCCAGTGGGCAATCACTCTCTCGGTATAAAACTTCTTCCTAACATCCAGTCTAAACCTGCCCTGGCGCGCCTGAGACTGTGTCCTCTTGTTCTGGTACTGGCTGCCTGGAGAAAGAGACCAATCTATGCATGGCTACAACCTCCCTTCAGGTAGTTGTAGAGAGCAAATAAGGTCACCCCTCAGTCTCCTCTCCTCCAGGCTAAGCAACCCCAGCTCCCTCAGCCTCTCCTCATAGGGCGTGTCTTCCAAACCTCACCAACTTGTTGCCCTTCTCTGGACCGCTCCAGTAAGACAACCTCCTTCCTAAACTGAGGGGCCAGAACTGGACACAGTACTCAAGGTGCGGCCTAACCAGTGCAGTGTACAGGGGCCAGAATGACCTCCCTGCTCCTGCTGGCCACACTGTTCCTGATGCAGGCTAGGATGCCATTGGCCTTCTTGGCTGCCTGGGCACACTGCAGGCTCATGTTCAGCCTACAATCAACCAGCACCCCCAGGTCCTCTCTGCCTGGCCCGCTCTCCACCCACTCTGACCCCAGCCTGTAGCACTGCATGGGGTTGTTGTGGCCAATGTGCAGAACTGGCACTTGGATGTGTTCAATCTCCTGCCGTTGGATTCTGCCCATCTGTCAGCCTGTCGAGGTCCCTCTGCAAAAGACTCTCTGCCCTCCAGCAGATCAACTCCTGCCCCAGCTTGGGTGTGTCCGCAAAATTACTGATGATGGACTCGATGCCCTCATCCAGATCATCAATAAAGATGTTGGAAGAGCATGGGGCCCAGCATGATCCCTGGGGCACACCACTAGTGACTGGCGCAGCCGGATGGTGGCACCATTACCACCACTCTCTGGGCTTGACCCTCCAGCCAGTTCTAACCCAACGCAGTGTGCTCCCATCCAAGCCATGGCTGCCAGCTGGCCAGGAGTTTGCTGTGGGGGACGGTGTCAAAGGCCTTGCTGAGGTACAGGTAGACCACATCCACAGGCCTCCCCACATCCACCAGCGGGTCACCTGATCATAGAAGGAGAGATAGGTGGTCAGGCAGGACCTGCCTTACTAAAGCCTTATGCTGGTAGGCCTGATCCTTGGCCATCCTGTAAGTGCTGCATGATCGCACTCAAGATGACCTGTTCATAATCTTGCCTGGCACTGAGGTCAGGCTGACAGGCCTATAATTCCCTGGCTCATCCACCGGCCCTTCTTGTGCATGGGCACCACGTTGGCCAGCTTCCAGTCTTCTGGGACCTCTCCAGTGAGCCAGGACTGCTGAAAAATGATGGGAGCGCGGCTTGGCCAGCTCATCTGCCAGCTCTCTCAGCACCCTAGGATGGATCCCACCGGTCCCATGGCCTTGTGGGGGTCCAAGCGGCTCAGAAGATCTCTAACTTCCTCCGGACCAGCGGGGAAACTATGCAGCTCCCGGTCCTTCTGCCAGCTCTGCAGGCCAGCTGTCTGGAAGATGTTTGCCATGCTAGGATAGATTGAAGCAAAGAAGGCGTTCAGTACCTCTGCCTTTCCCTCATCCTTTGTTACAACCTTCCCCTTAGTGTCAACCAAGGAGTGGAGGTTGTCCTTGCCCTTCTCTTGCTATTGATGTATTATAGAAGGACTTTTGGTGTCCTTCACAGCAGAGGCCAGTCTAAGTTCTAAACGGGCTTTTGCCTCCTAATTGTCTTCCTGCATGTCCTAGCAACATCCCTAAACATTCCATAGGTTGCCTCCCTTTCTTCCAGAGATGGTACACCCTCTTTTTTTCCCCTTGTTTATTAAGAGTTCATTACCCAACCAGGCTGGCGTCTGCCCGGCGGCTCATCTTCCGGGACACTGGCACAGCCTGTTCCTGCACCTTCAAGAGTTCTCCTTGAAGCAGCTCCAGCTCTCCTGGACCCCTTTATTTTTTAAGGGCTGTATCCAGGGAAACCTTCTGAGTGTAGTGTCCTAGTGCCTTGAGAGCTGAAGTCTGCCTCCTGAAGTCCCAGAGTGGAGGTCTTCTTTGCTGCCCCTCTTGGCTTGGCTGAATACCGAAAAACTCAATTATCTCGTGGTCACTGGTGCCTAAACACCCTCCGACCACCACATCACCCACCAGCCCTTCCCTGTTGGTGAAGGTGAAGAGGAGGTCAAGAATAGCCTTAACCTGGTGAGGCTCACGCAGCTAAGGGGAAGATAAGAAGCTGTCCCAGCTGCAGCCCAGGATTGATTGCTTTCTGGGTGCAGGTGACCCACTGCTGGCTCATTCTATTGTGGGTTTGGTTTTCAGTTAACTTTATGAACTGTATGAAGACTGTAGTATAACTCCAGAACTCCTCATAGAATGTGTTATCTTGTTTGCCTGCTGCAAATACAAAAGTTTAAAAAAACCCAAGAGAAAGTAGATTATTTTTCTTTTGAAATTGCTGACATCCCAACTTCAACAGCAGCTTTCCTTGACCAACACTTACAGAACTAGCATCCTTTGATATTCAAACAGCAAATTTTGGGGGAAAATTCAGGAAATTTGTCCACAGTAGAAGTATTTTCTCCCATCTGATTAGCTCTGCTATCTGCCTGCTTTTCCTGTATATAACATCAATTAACTATCCTTGTGTCAAGTGACTCTCATGAAAAGGTGTTTGCCTCTATGAACCATGGTCTGTGACTTTTATTTCCCTGTTGTATTGGTCTGTATTTTAACATTAGAATGAATTTGGTTCTAAATCACAGAATCACCAAGGTTGGAAGAGACTTCAAAGGTCATCAAGTCCAACCTGTCACCACAGACCTTGTGACTAGACCATGGCACCAAGTGCCACGTCCAGTCCCCTCTTGTTTTCCTTTTTTATGGTTTTTTCTTTTCTTTTTTTTGTTTTCCTTTTTTGTTTTTTTCTCCTTTTGCTTTCCTTTTCTGGTTTTCTTTATTTGGTTTTCTTTTAGAATAGAATAAAATAGAGTAGAGTAGAATAGAATAGGATAGAATAGAATAGGATAGAATAAACCAAGTTGGAAGAGAACCTTCAAGATGATCGTGTCCAACCTATCATCCAGCACCACCTAATCAACTAAACCATGCAACCAAGCACCCTATCAAGTCTCCTCCTGAACACCTCCAATGATGATGACTCCACCACCTCCCTGGGCAGCACATTCCAATGGGCAATCACTCTCTCTGTGATAAACTTCTTCCTAACCTCCAGTCTAAACCTCCCCTGGCACAGCTTGAGACTGTCCTCTTCTTCTGGTGCTGGCTGCCTGGGAGAAGAGACCAGCCCCCATTTGTCTACAACCTCCCTTCAGGTAATTGTAGACAGCAATAAGGTCTCACCTGAGCCTCCTCCAGGCTAAGCAACCCCAGCTCCCTCAGCCTCTCCTCACAGGGCTTGTGTTCCAAACCCCTCCCCAGCTTTGTTGCCCTTCTCTGGACACGTTCCAGCAAGTCATCATCTTTCCTAAACTGAGGAGCCCAGAACTGGACACAGGACTCAAGGACAATTTGTTCTTTCAAGGTTGGTCAAATATCATGATGATTACATGGTGTTGGGTGATGGGTTGGACTTGATAACTCAAAGGTCTTTTCCAACATGGTTAATTCTGTATTCTGTAAGTGAACAGGTATTTCAAAGCTTTTGGGATGTGAACATCTATGTGCATTCGTTATGTGTCTTGAAATTTCTGACTAGCGCTTCACAAGCACCAGCTGTTAAAATTACAGCCAGTCCCAAAACCTGCTTCTAGAAGATTCCTTCCCTGTTCTTCCTCTTCCCAGGATATGTGCAGCCTGTGGTCAATACAGCAAGCAGTGATTCCTTTATTCCAGATTGGGGCTAAATAGGCACTGAGAGGTTCCTTAGCCTCATCCGCGGAATCAGGTTTATTTCAGGTAGCTCATCCATGTTACCAGTTTCAGGGGATCTGTAAGGACCCTAAGATTACAAAGCAAAAGTATTTGTGGTTGTAGCATTAATTCCCTGGGTTACTTCTGAGCAACTAAATTTTTTTGTTTGTTTGTTTTCTCTACTGCTTTATTTTACAGATCATTAAAAAGCTCATAGAAAGGAAACAAGCTCAGATACGAAAAGTTTATCTCTGGCCTTTCTTGCTTCAAAGTGATGGAGTACGGCAGATTCCTATAGAAAGCATTCCTGGCATTATGGGGGTGGTTGAGGGGAGAAAGTTCCCTCCCACACACAGGGAAAGAAACCACAGCTAGCTCAGTCGGAAAAAAAGCAGATGAAAGCTATATTTACAGGCATAAATGGAATGCAATGAATATATACACACAATATACAATATTTACAATATATACAGGAAAATATAACAATGAACACAATGCAGAAAAAAAACCCCTTTTCCTCCAGCCGGCCAGGGGGGTTCCCTGAACCCCCCTCTCTCCCTCCCACCTCCCCTTTTTCCCAAAAAGGGTTAGAGAGAGAGAGAGAAAGGCAATTAAGGAAGGAAAATTCTGTTAGCTAAAAAGTGCATGCAAGGATTTATGTTCTTATTGGTTAGCTGTTAACTCAAGGCCGTTCCTGCTTCAGAGAGAAAGAAGCACACAGACTGCACCCAGCCTGAACCCAGACCAGACACACAGACTGACCCTAACAGCACCCAAACTCAAAACTGCCCCCCACAAGCACCAATGAAATTAGTTTAGACTATCTTGTTTTTGTTCAAATATCAAAAACATTCAGCCAGAGTGTTCAGCAACTGTCTCTTTCTTAAAGGCATAGCATCAACCGGTCACAATCCACCTCTTCTAAACAATTTCATGGCTGTCATACTGTCCATCCAATCTGAAACAATATCTACAATTGTAAGTGAAGTTCATAGTCCATTCCGGCTATCCTCAGGTGTAGATGATTCAGAAGTCCAAGAAACAAGAAACATGGAAAACAGTTTGTCTCTTCGCAGACGAGCGAAGAAGCGAAAGAAAAGGGAAACAGGGAAACAGAGACTCTCAGTTGACTCAGGGCTCTCAGGGTTCTCAGGGTTCGTGCACCATGGATTCCTCAAGGATTCTCCTTTGGGCGCGATGTAACTGTACACACTCTGAAATTAAATCTTTCAGCTAAAGTTAGATTTCTTTGTGGAATACACTGAATTTCACCATTCTCTTGCATTACCCAATAAGTGTGACCCGGACCTCAGCTGAAACCACCCCTCGGACAGGTTTAGCCTCTCCTGAGGGAGAAAATACCCAAACAGTTTTACTAACAGATTCTTTTCTCTAACAACAGGAACTCTATCACCTTCCACTTTCTGTAGCAGATCTGAGGGTGCCGGTCCAGCTCGGTTCACTGAACCTCTACTATTTACCAGCCAGGTTGCTTGTGCTAAATGCTTTTCCCAGTTTTTCAAAGATCCACCCCATGGCTTTAAGAGTGGTCTTCAGCAAACCGTTGTAGCGTTCAATCTTCCTGCAGCTGGGCATAGTAGGGGATGTGGAATATCCACTCAATGCCGTGCTCTTTGGGAGCCCAGCTCTTTACAAGATTGTTTTGAAATGAGTTCGTTGTCTGACTCATCCTCTATGAGAGTTCCGTGTCTCCACAGGATTTGTCTCTCCAGACCAAGAATGGTGTTGCGTGCAGTTGCATGTGGAAATGGATAAGTTTCCAACCATCCAGTGTTTGCCTCTACCATAGTAAGCACATACTGCTTACCAGAACGAGAACGTGGTAGAGTAATGTAGTCAATCTGCCAAGCTTCACCATACTTGTACTTGGACCATCTGTCACCATACCATAAGGGCTTAAGTCGCTTGCCTGCTTAATAGCAGCACAAATGTCACAGTCATGGATGACTTGTGTGATAGCATCCATGGAAATGTCTATGGATCTGTCACGTGCCCATGTAGGTTGCATCTCTGCCTTGATGTCCTGAGGAATCGTGAGCCCACCGAGCTAAGAATATCTCACCTCGGTGTTTCCAGTCGAGATCAAGATCAGAGTCCATGTCTACTTGAGAAACTCTTGCAGCTAGATCTGCCTGATGGTTGTGTGCTGTTCCTCAGTAGCTTTGCTCTTAGGGATGTGAGCATCAATGTGTCTCACCTTCACTGGAATTCTCTCGATTCGATCAGCAATGTCCTGCCACAGGTCAGCTGCCCAAATAGGCTTTCCTTTTCTCTGCCAACCATTCTTTTTCCAGTTCTTTAGCCAACCTCACAGAGCATTGGCTACCATCCATGAGTCGGTGTAGAGATAAAGCTTTGGCCATCTCTCACGTTCAGCTACGTCGAGAGCTAGCTGGACAGCTTTTACCTCTGTGAACTGACTGGATTCTCCTTCTCCATCCTTTGCCTCTGCAACTCGGCGTGTTGGACTCCACACTGCAGACTTCCACCTTCGCTTGTTCCCGACAAGACGACAGGAACCGTCTGTGAACAAAGCATATTTCTTTTCATCATCAGAAAGGTCATTGTAAGGAGGAGCTTCCTCAGCACGAGTTACTCTCTCCTCTGGAGGTTTAGTGCAGTTGGTACCTTCAGGCCAACTTGAGATCACCTCCACCAGACCAGGCCTTTCAAGATTTCCCATTCGAGCTCTCTGTGTTATCAGAGCCATCCCTTAGGACCAGGTGGAATCTGTTGCATGATGTGGTGTGGAACCTTTGCTTTGAACATCCAATTCAAAACTGGTAATCTGGGAGCTAGGAGAAGTTGTGATTCAGTTCCAATCACTTCAGAAGCTGCTTTTACTCCTTCATCGCAGCTAGAATCTCTTTCTCTGTTGGAGTATAATTAGCCTCTGAAATCTGTAACCTCTACTCCGAAACCAAGAGGTCGTCCACGTGTCTCACCTGGAGCTCTTTGCCACAAGCACCAGGTTGGACCATTGTCACTTGGCCGCTGTGTACAAAATGTTCTTAATGTCTGGACCATCTCGGACAGGTCCAGACCCATGCTTGAACCACCTCTGCTTATCTGGTCAAAAGCTGCTTGTTGTTCAGGTCCCCAGTGGAAATTGTTTCTCTTTCGAGTCACATCATACAGAGGTTTTACAATCTGACTGTATCCAGGAATGTGCAGTCTCCAAAATCCCACTATTCCCAAGAAACGTAGAGTTTCTTGCTTGTTCATGGGATTGGCCATGGTAGAGACTCTATTTACCACATCCACTGGAATGTGTCGGCGTCCATCCTGCCACCGCACTCCCAGAAACTGGATCTCTCTGGTAGGTCCTTTCACCTTGTCTCGCTTGATGGCAAAACCTGCATTCAGAAGAATGTCAATGACTTTGTTACCTTTCTCGAAGACTTCCTCAGCAGTTTTACCACAGACGATGATATCGTCGATGAACTGGATGTGTTCTGGAGCACCACCTTTCTCCAGAGCATCGTGGATCACTGCATGACAGATGCTGGAGCTGTGGATCCAGCCCATTGGCAATCTGTTGAAAGTGTACTGGATTCCTCTCCAGGTGAAAGCAAACTGAGGCCTGCATTCCTCTGCTATGGGAATAGAGAAGAAGGCATTAGCAATGTCTATGGTAGCATACCATTGGCCTCTTGGATTCCAGCTCAATTGGAGTTCCATCATGTCTGGTACTGCTGCACTCATAGGTGGAGTTACTTCATTCAGGGCTCGGTAGTCGACTGTCAGACGCCAGTCTCCATTCTGCTTTCGCACAGGCCACACTGGACTGTTGAAAGGGGAATGAGTTTTGCTGATGACTTTCTGACTCTCCAGCTGACGAATCAGATTCTGAATGGGCAACAAAGAGTCACGGTTGGTTCTGTATTGTCTGTGATGCACAGTCTGAGAAGCAACCGGCAATTTATGTCCTGAATCTTGTGTTGTCCCACAACTGCAGATTCATCAGAAAGATCAGGTCTAACAGACAACTCAGCTTTTGTCCATCAATTTCTACAGATGCTACTCCAAAAGCCCATTGTAACCTTCAGGGTCTTTGAAACGCCCTTCTCTCAGAAAATCAATTCCCAGAATACAAGGTGCGTCAGGTCCGGTCACAACTGTATGCTTCCTCCACTGTTTACCAGTTAAAACTTATATCAACCTCACCTTAGTTAACTCTTGAGATCCACCAGTGACTCCAGAATAGTTATAGCTTCTGATCCCTGATAATTTGATGGCATTATGGTGCACTGAGCCCTGTGTCAACCAAGGCCCTGTACTTCTGAAATTGTGAAGTGCCAGGCCACTGTATGACACATCCCAATAGATTCTGTTATCTCTGTTACCCCTCTCCTCCCCTGGCGGGAGGCAGGGCACCCCTAGTTATGGGGAACATGCCCACATGTGCAATGAGCACAGTGTGCAGTGTTAGAACTGGAGCCACTGTTGGAGCTACTAGAGTTGTCCTGGGGAACTGCAGAAGTAACAGCTACCCTTCTGGTATTGCTACCTCGGGTTCTGCCACTTTGCAGTTCCCTCAGTCTCCTGAGAAGATTAGAAGTTGGTTGACCATCCCATCTGTTCATGTTTTCACCAAACTGATCACACAGAGTTATCCAAATACTCCCACGTGATTGCCTTGGTGGTCTGTTTTGGTTGGATCGGTTTTGGAATGACCTGTTTTGGAATGACCTGTTTTGGAATGACATCCTTGGAGGACGTCTATTCCTCACAGAGGAAACCTGTATCCATCCGGAGGAAGAATTGGAATTATTTCCTTGTGCCAATTGGGAGATGGTATTTTTAAATTCATCCTTCAGCTCTTTCATGGAATTCTCAATTTTTCCAGACAGAGTTTCAATGGCTGAAACCAACGAAACACGTGTCATGCTATCCTCCAATTGTCTCATTTGATCAGTGAATTGGCCAACCGTAGGAGAAGCTCCGCCATAATTTCTTGCCACAATTCTGCTTGCCAGAATATTTGCATAATTAGGAGGAGCAAGTTTGATGAGCTTTTTAGCAAGACCAGTTCCTACAGGAATTTCATCAGGATTCAGAGTCTCATGGCCACCATAGAGTACCTCTCTGACAGCAAATTCTCTCAGACGCTTAATTCCTTCCTCTATGGTAGTCCAGGGCTTAGGATTCCATGGGAGATCATCTCGGGAAGGATATCTCATGAGGGTTGCCATTAAAAGGCGTATCCACAGAGTCACCTTACCGAGAGTCCTGCCTAGATGTCTATCTATTCCATTATCCTTTGAGAGAGTTCCTAGTTGAGCTGCTGACTTGTCTCCAACCATTAGAGCTGGAGCACCTGTATCGTAGCATCTACCAAGCCAAGCTAGGATTGGCTCCTTATCTGCTCTGATATATCTTTACGCACATTCCTTATCTCTTCCCTTGGTGAAGAACAGCCAAGAATGTCATCTGACTCCTCCCTTCCTCCTCTTCCTGAACTTGTTGCCCCATTAATCTCTCTTGTCACTCTCCTAAGAATCTCTTAAGGTCAGGTGTCCACCTCTTGTTGTCCTGCTATCAGCAATTTGCCCTGCATTTCCATCCAGTGATCTTCTCAATATCTCAGCTATATCTTTAAGACAAATCTTCTCCTCTTCCTCAGCAGGGTCTCTTAAAGCAGAAGGTCCCTCACCAGGATCAGCATCTGAATCAGCTTTGCCCTTTCCACTTCTTGTAGTTAAAACAGCTACCTGCTTAACTGGAGCTGTGTTTAAATTTACAGCTGGCTTAACAGAAGCTGACAGGTTTTGGGACGGATCAGCTGCTGTGGAGGACACTTCCGGTCCCGCTGAAGAAGAAGGAGGAAATGGCTGTGCCTTGCTAATGGCTGCCGAGGACGGGGGAGCCGCCATGTTAGGCGCTGCCGCTGCAGCTGGCTGATTGCCAGAACCACCAACAGCACCGTTCAGAGCAGCCTTTCTGATGGAATTTTTAGCTTTCTTTTAACTGATACAGACTTCCTTCTCCTCATCACTAGATATTTCTGGGGTCGAGTTAGAGCTGTTCCTTCTCCTCTTGGGTCTACGCCTAATTACAAAACAGGTCTTAGAAACTTTTCTCTCCCGGTACAGCATATATAACAAGTACGCATTGCTTATCACCAACAGCAGGATTGCACACATAAAATAAATCACCTTGGATCCCAGCCATCACTTAAAACTACTCTTTCACCTACTGGGATCTTAAACTCCTTTATCTCTATGGGCAGAGTAGTCGAGGTCACATTCCCGTATCTATTAAGCCAAAAGAATCCCAGGCACCGGTCATAGAGAAGCTGAATCTTATACTTAAACCATAAATACAATTATACATCAGATCTGCTTAAGCGATCGAAAATCAATCCCAAGAGGTACTTGTAGACAGTACCGAACAAATTGAAAAAACAAACGCTCTAAAAGCCAAAACACTTTCATCCTTGCAACTCCGACCTGAGCAGACAATAAATCAAGTAACTTTTGCTCTGCTTCTGGACAGCAACTATCCACAAGCCGCGCGTTGGGCCGCCAATTAAAAAAAATGGGGGGGGTGAGAAAGTTCCCTCCCCACACACAGGGAAAGAAACCACAGCTAGCTCAGTCGGAAAAGCAGATGAAAGCTATTACAAGCATAAATGGAATGCAATGAATATATACACAAATATACAATATTTACAATATATACAGGAAAATATAACAATGAACACAATGCAGAAAAAAAAACCCTTTCCCTCCCAGCCGGCAGGGGGGTTCCTGAACCCCCCTCTCTCCCTCCCCACCTCCCCTTTTCCCAAAAAGGGTTAGAGAGAGAGAGAAAGGCAATTAGGGAGGAAAATTCTGTTAGCTAAAAAGTGCATGCAAGGATTATGTTCTTATCTGGTTAGCTGTTAACTCAAGGCCGTTCCTGCTTCAGAGAGAAAGAAGCACAGACTGCACCCAGCCTGAACCCAGACCAGACACAGACTGACCTAACAGCACCCAAACTCAAAACTGCCCCCCAAAAGCACCAATGAAATTAGTTTAGACTATCTTGTTTTTGTTCAAATATCAAAAACATTCAGCCAGAGTGTTCAGCAACTGTCTCTTTCTTAAAGGCATAGCATCAACCGGTCTGTTAATGTAGAGCAGGAGCAGAAAAGCCCAACAGAGGCCCAAGACTAGAAAATACTAATGTAGTCCTTATATTAAAATGTTCAAAAGGGACAGGGATACTTGAGAGAGACCAGTGGAGGGATATGAGGATGATTAAGGGACTGGAGCACTGCCCTATGAGGAAAGGCTGAGGCCCTGGGGCTGTTAGTCTGGAGAAGACTGGGAGGGGATTTGGGAGGGGATTGATAAATGTTTCTAAATATCTGAAGGTGGGGGTCAAGAGGAAGGGGACAGGCTCTGCTCAGTTGCACCTGGATAGGACAAGGGGCAATGGATAGAAACTACAGCATAGGAAGTTCCACTAAAACATGAGGAGGAACTTCTTCACTGTGAGGGTCCCGAGGACTGGAACAGGCTGCCCAGAGAGGTGTGGAGTCTCCTTCACTGGAGACTTTCAAGCCCCATCTGGATGCATTCCTGTGCAACCTTCATGAGATCTGGGTTGCTGTGGCAAGGGGGTTGGACTTGTGATCTCCGGAGGTCCTTCCAAGCCCACATCCTGTGAGACTGTGATGAGATTATTTTGGCCTGCTATTTTAACCTCTATGAGATTGCTGTTTTTTTATTATCATTGCTCTCTTGAGACTTCTTGAAGGCAGGCCAGGCTGATCTCTTTTATGTGCATGCATATAAATTTTATTTCTGTGTATAAATGCTTTGTGTCACAGTCTAGTCAGCAGTTTTCCACTGTAATGCACTGAGCTCCTGTACAAGGATGAGTTCTGTGCCTAAACATGGACTTCTAGGACAAAACAGAATTAAAACATTTAGGGGACTTTTTAGGGTGTCAGGTAGTGACAGGACTAGGGGGAATGGAAAAAAAAAACTAGAAATGGGTAGATTCAGCTTGGATGTTAGGAAGAAGTTCTTCCCCATGAGGGTGGTGAGACACTGGAACAGGTTGCCCAGGGAGGTGGTGGAAGCCTCATCCCTGGAGGTTTTGAAGGCCAGGCTGGATGTGTCTCTGAGCAACCTGATGTAGTGTGAGGTGTCCCTGCCCATGGCAGGGGTTTGGAACTAGATGATCCTTGAGGTCCCTTCCAACCCTGACAATTCTGTGATTCTAAGTTATCATCTTTTAGAGGATTTTTTTTAACTGTTTTTTTTTTTGCAAACTTATTTCTTGTCCCCAGGGAATAAAATTGGATACCTTTGACATCATTAATCTGTATGTAGGTCATTGTAAAAGATATATTGAATTAATGCAAAAATGTATGTTTCATGTAAGAATATTTAGAATCTTTTCAGCAGTCTGGAGGTAGAAGCATGGAGGAAATTGAAAGGGGCTATAGGCCTGATGGGGAGTTATTAGGAGTTAACTTATATTAAAACATTTCACTGCAGCGGTGTGAAACGGCTTATCCTTTTAGAGATGCAATAAGTCAGTTAATGTTTTGACCTACTGCAGTTCCCATGTAATCTCTCATGTTGTTGTTGGTGTACAGGGAGAATGGCTGGAAACCAAGTGGCAAAGAAAGAGGGTAAGTTCTGCAGTTTAGAGAAAAGCCTTTAAACAACGTCCCTGGTGTTTCCTTCCATCCACTGGAAATTAGAATTCATCCCTTGAAGATTAAGTGAATTTAGGCTTTTGTTGTTTGTTTTCAGGGGGGGGATTTGTTTGTGCTTTGTTGTAATACTTATTCTTCCACAAAACACTTGGAAACTTTGAAGTTGCTTTAGTTAGATGGCTATCATAGGAATGAAGACAAGGGATTCGAGCTATAATACTTCTGTATTTGTGTTTCTTTCAAGTAAGGAGCCCCAAGGATCCAGATCAGCTTTACAGCACATTAAAACCATCCTGCAGCAGGTGAAGGTGAGTGCCAGTCTTGTTTACCTTCTGTAATGATTTAAAAATTATTTCCAATATGGAGTTCCATATTAGATACCTTTTTTCTTTACCAAGAGCCATCAAAGCGCTTGGCCCTTCATGGAACTGTGGAAGAGAACAGAAGCTCCTGGATATTATGAAGTTATAAGGTTTCCCATGGGTAATGCCATTAACATTTTTTTAAGTATAGAGTTTAAAAATCTTTATAGCTGGAGACATAGCAGATATAAATGCAATCTGATTGATTTATGTGAAAGATACCTATTACTGCAGCTGGATGTCTTGCAGCTCTGAAGTGCCAAGGATAGGATGCAGTCAACTGGCATTTATGACCACTTTGTGACCTTTGTGACCTTTGTGAAGCATCTGTGGTGTACACATGTGAAGTCTCAGTGTGCCCTAGGGAGCCCTAGCAAGCTCTTAAATGGTGCACTCATCTAGAAATCTCTGGGACTGAGCCAGTTTATGCAAGTTGTACAAATATGTTCTTGTGTGGTACCTCCTCATTGCAGAGCCTCATCCCTGGAGGTTTTGAAGGCCAGGCTGGATGTGGCTCTGGGCAACCTGATGTAGTGTGAGGGGCCACGGCAGGGGGGTTGGAACTGGATGATCCTTGAGGTCCCTTCCAATCCTAACAGTTCTATGATTCTATGATACTGGTGTATTAAAACTCTCATGGCAAAACTTTCAGGAGCACCTAAGCATTTGAATTGCTTGAACACATTTAAGCTTTATAATTACATAGAGAAAAACCTTTCTGACTACCTTTAATCATAGAATTATAGCACCAGAACAAGAGGACACAGTCTCAAGCTGCGCCAGGGGAGGTTAGGCTGGGGATGTTAGGAAGAAGTTCTATAAGAGAGAGTGATTGCCCATTGGAATGGGTGCCCATGGAGGTGGTGGAGTCACCTTCATTGGAGGTGTTCAGGAGGAGACTGATGGGGTGCTTGGTGCCATGGTTTAGTTGTTAGGTGGTTGGATTGGTTATGGGTGGACGCGATGATCTTGAAGGTCTCTTCCAACCTGGTATATTGTATTGTATTGTATTTAGGTTGGAGGAGTCCAGCTATTAATGTAGCACTGTTGTCTGTCCTTGTTCAGTTGTGTTATATTGGACATGGAGGCAGCAGCTCTCATTAGGATTAGACTGAGGTCTTTTGTTTAGGTTTGGTTTGGATTTTTTTCAGCTAAGGAACCAACATAACCTAAATTGTTCTGGTTAGTGATCAACTTCTGCTCCCAATACCAGCATGCTGATACTGTATAAATATTGCTCAGACATGATTTCAATTAAAAAGAAAAAGCCTTGTCTTCTTCCTTACCTTGTCACAATGTCTTTACAGTTGCATGTAGAGTAAATGTGCAATATGTGAGCAATCTGGCTGTAGGGCTTTTGGACTACTTCCTAGGGCCAGTTCTCATATGTTAACAACTTTGCCCCTGTTTTGAGTGGTCAGCTGATTATTCTCAATAAACACTATTCTTTCTTTTTTTCTTTTCACCTGCAATATAAAAGCTGTATAGCTGAGTGGCAGATGGAGGCAAACATTCACTGTAGTGAGAGGAGAACAGGTTAACTGACCAGACAGTCAGTGTATGCTTTAGGGTGAACTGAACAGCCTTCTTAGTTGGCTGCTATAATCATAGAATGGTCTGGGTTGGAAGGCCCCTCTGTAGTAAGCAGAGGCATCCTCAACTAGATCAGGTTGTCCAGAGCCCTGGCGAGCCTGACCTTGAATGTCTCCAGGACTGGAGCCTCAACTACTTCCCTGGAAAACCTGTTCCATGTTCCACTAATAGAATCATAGAATTACAATAATACAATACAATACAATACACCAGGTTGGAAGAGACCTTCAAGATCATCACGTCCAACCCATCAACCAATCCAACCCACCTAAATACAATACAGTACAATACAGTACAATACAATACAATACAGTACAATACAACCCACCTAAACAACTAAAAAAACCTAAACCGTGGCACCAAGCACCCCATCAAGCCTCTTCTTGAACACCTCCAATGAAGGTGACTCCACCACTTCCACAGGCAGCTGATTCCAGTGGGGCAATCACTCTCTCAGTATAGAACTTCTTCCTAAGATCCAGTCTAAACCTGCCCTGGCGCAGCCTGAGACTGTGTCCTCTAAATTGTTAGGGCTGGAAGGGACCTCAAGGATCATCCAGTTCCAACCCCCCTGCCATAGGCAGGGACTCCTCACACTACATCAGGTTGCTCAGAGACACATCCAGCCGGGCCTTCAAAGCCTCCAGGGATGAGGCTTCTACCACCTCCATGGGCAACCTGTTCAAGTGTCTCACCACCCTCATGGGGAAGAACTTCCTAACATCCAATCTGAATCTACCCATTTCTAGGTTTTTTTTCCATTCCCCCTAGTCCTATCATTACCTGATACCTTAAAACGTCCCTCCCCAGCTTTCATGGATATCTAGTTGAGGTGTATGCACCTAAATTTCATATCTGATGGGAGGTGAGTCAGCTTTAACTGGAGCTGAATGAGACCTTGCTTTTTCAAATGATTATGCAGCACTAGTGACTGGCAATTTATATACCATTGGAAATAGGTATTTGATAGCAAATCATAGAATCACCAAGGTTGGAAGAGACCTCAAAGATCATCAAGTCCAACCTCTCACCCAAGACCTCATGACTACTAAACCATGGTTCCGAGTGCCATGTCGGAAAGCCTAGCTTTGCCAGTTCATGTTAGATGTCAAATCAGTCTAAAGGGCTACTGCATACAAAAAGATCTCAGGATGTCAGGGGTTGGAAGGGACCCAAAGAGATCATCAAGTCTGTGGTGGGGTGAGAAAGTTCCCTTCAATTCTACAATTACAAATCTACAATTTGTAAGTAAAGTTGATAGTCCATTCCGGCTATCCTCAGGTGTAGATGATTCAGAAGTCCAAGAAACAAGGAAAATGGAAAAACAGTTGTCTCTTCGCAGGACGAAGCGAAGAAAAGGGAAACAGGGAAGCAGGGAACAGGGACTCTCAGTTGACTCAGGGCTCTCAGGGCTCTCAGGGTTCGTGCACCGTGGATTCCTCAAGGATTCTTCCTTTGGGCGTGATGTAGCTGTACAACACTCTGAAATTAAACTCTTTCAGCTAAAGTTAGATTTCTTTGTGGAATACACGGAATTTCACCATCTCTTGCATTACCCATAAGTGTGACCCGGACCTTCAGCTGAAACCACCCTCGGACAGGTTTAGCCTCTCCTGAGGGAGAAAACACCCAAACAGTTTTACCTAACAGATTCTTTTCTCTAACAACAGGAACTCTATCACTTCTACTTTCTGTAGCAGATCTGAGTGTGCAGGTCCAGCTCGGTTCACTGAACCTCTACTATTTACAGCCAGGGTGCTTGTGCTAAATGCTTTCCCAGTTTTTCAAAGATCCACCCCATGGCTTTAAGAGTGGTCTCAGCAAGCCGTTGTAGCGTTCAATCTTCCCTGCAGCTGGTGCATAGTAGGGAATGTGGAATATCACAGTATCACAGTATCACACAGTATCACAGTATAACCAAGGTTGGAAGAGACCCCAAGGATCATCAAGTCCAACCTGTCCCAACAGACCTCACAACTAGACCATGGCACCAAGTGCCACGGCCAATCTCCCCTTGAACACCTCCAGGGACGGCGACTCCACCACCTCCCTGGGCAGCCCATTCCAATGACGAATGACTCGCTCAGTGAAGAACTTCCTCCTCACCTCGAGTCTAAACCTCCCCTGGCACAGCTTGAGACTGTGTCCCCTTGTTCTGGTGCTGGTTGCCTGGGAGAAGAGACGAACCCCCTCCTGTCTACAACCACCTTTCAGGTAGTTGTAGAGGGCAATGAGGTCACCTCTGATCCTTCTCTTCTCCAGGCTAAACAATCCCACTCAATGCCGTGCTCTTTGGCCCAGCTCTTTACAAGGTTATTTTTGAAATGAGTTCCGTTGTCTGACTCGATCCTCTCTGGAGTTCCGTGTCTCCACAGGATTTGTCTCTCCAGACCAAGAATGGTGTTGCGTGCAGTTGCGTGTGGAACTGGATAAGTTTCCAACCATCCAGTGTTTGCCTCTACCATAGTAAGCACACACTGCTTACCAGAGCGAGAACGTGGTAGAGTGATGTAGTCAATCTGCCAAGCCTCACCATACTTGTACTTGGACCATCTGTCACCATACTATAAGGGCTTAAGTTCTTCTCACACACAATACAATACAACAGGTTGGAAGAGACCTTCAAGATCATCACGTCCAACCCATCAACCAATCCAACCCACCTAAATACAATACAGTACAATACAGTACAAAACAGTACAATACAGTACAATACAAAGTCTCTTTGCCTGCTTAATAGCAGCACAAATGTCACAGTCATGGATGACTTGTGTGATAGCATCCATGGAAATGTCTATGGATCTGTCACCTGCCCACTGGTAGGTTGCATCTCTGCCTTGATGTCCTGAGGAATCGTGAGCCCACCGAGCTAAGAATATCTCACCTCGGTGTTTCCAGTTGAGATCAAGATCAGAGTCCATGTCTACTTGAGAAACTCTTGCAGCTAGATCTGCCTGATGGTTGTGTTGCTGTTCCTCAGTAGCTTTGCTCTTAGGGATGTGAGCATCAATGTGTCTCACCTTCACTGGAATTCTCTCGATTCGATCAGCAATGTCCTGCCACAGGTCAGCTGCCCATATAGGCTTTCCTTTTCTCTGCCAACCACTTTTTCCAGTTCTTTAGCAACCACACAGAGCATTGGCTACCATCCATGAGTCGGTGTAGAGATAAAGCTTTGGCCACCTCTCACGTTCAGCTACGTCGAGAGCTAGCTGGACAGCTTTTACCTCTGCGAACTGACTGGATCTCCTTCTCCATCCTTTGCCTCTGCAACTCGGCGTGTTGGACTCCACACTGCAGACTTCCACCTTCGCTTGTTCCCGACCAGCGACAGGAACCGTCTGTGAACAAAGCATATTTCTTTTCATCATCAGAAAGGTCATTGTAAGGAGGAGCTTCCTCAGCACGAGTTACTCTCTCCTCTGGAGGTTTAGTACAGCTGGTACCTTCAGGCCAACTTGAGATCACCTCCACCAGACCAGGTCTTTCAAGATTTCCCATGCGAGCTCTCTGTGTTATCAGAGCCATCCACTTAGACCAGGTGGAATCTGTTGCATGATGTGGTGTGGAACCCTTGCCTTTGAACATCCAATTCAAAACTGCTAATCTGGGAGCTAGGAGAAGTTGTGATTCAGTTCCAATCACTTCAGAAGCTGCTTTTACTCCTTCATCGGCAGCTAGACTCTCTTTCTCTGTTGGAGTATAATTAGCCTCTAAACCTCTGTAACCTCAACTCCAAAAACCAAGAAGTCGTCCACGTGTCTCTCCTGGAGCTCTCTGCCACAAGCACCAGGTTGGACCATTGTCACTTGCAGCCGTGTACAAAATGTTCTTAATGTCTGGACCATCTCGGACAGGTCCCAGACCCATTGCCTGAACTACCTCTTGCTTTATCTGGTCAAAAGCTGCTTGTTGTTCAGGTCCCCAGTGGAAACTGCTTCTCTTTCGAGTCACATCATACAGAGGTTTCACAATCTGACTGTATCCAGGAATGTGCAGTCTCCAAAATCCCACTATCCCCAAGAAACGTAGAGTTTCTTGCTTGTTCATGGGATTGGCCATGGTAGAGACTCTATTTACCACATCCACTGGAATGTGTCGGCGTCCATCCTGCCACCACACTCCCAGAAACTGGATCTCTCTGGTAGGTCCTTTCACCTTGTCTCGCTTGATGGCAAAACCTGCATTCAGAAGAATGTCAATGACTTTGTTACCTTTCTCGAAGACTTCCTCAGCAGTTTTACCCCAGACGATGATATCGTCGATGAACTGGATGTGTTCTGGAGCACCACCTTTCTCCAGAGCATCGTGGATCACTGCATGACAGATGCTGGAGCTGTGGATCCAGCCCATTGGCAATCTGTTGAAAGTGTACTGGATTCCTCTCCAGGTGAAAGCAAACTGAGGCCTGCATTCCTCTGCTATAGGAATAGAGAAGAAGGCATTAGCAATGTCTATGGTAGCATACCATTTGGCTTCTTTGGATTCCAGCTCATATTGGAGTTCCATCATGTCTGGTACTGCTGCACTCATAGGTGGAGTTACTTCATTCAGAGCTCGGTAGTCGACTGTCAGACGCCAGTCTCCATTCTGCTTTCGCACAGGCCACACTGGACTGTTGAAAGGGGAATGAGTTTTGCTGATGACTTTCTGACTCTCCAACTGACGAATCAGATTCTGAATGGGCAACAAAGAGTCACGGTTGGTTCTGTATTGTCTGTGATGCACAGTCTGAGAAGCAACTGGCAATTTAATGTCCTCTATCTTGTGTTGTCCCACAACTGCTGATTCATCAGAGAGATCAGGTTTAGCAGACAGCTTCAGTTTCTGTCCATCAACTTCTACAGATGCTACTCCAAAAGCCCATTTGTAACCTCTAGGGTCTTTGAAACGCCCTTCTCTCAGAAAATCAATTCCCAGAATACAAGGTGCGTCAGGTCCGGTCACAACTGTGTGCTTCCTCCACTGTTTACCAGTTAAACTTATATCAACCTCCACCTTAGTTAACTCTTGAGATCCACCAGTGACTCCCAGAATAGTTATAGCCTCTGATCCCTGATAATTTGATGGCATTATGGTGCACTGAGCCCCTGTGTCAACCAAGGCCTGTACTTCTGAAATTGTGAAGTGCCAGGCCACTGGATGTACACATCCCAATAGATTCTGTTATCTCTGTTACCCCTCTCCTCCCCCTGGCGGGAGGCAGGGCACCCCTAGTTATGGGGAACATGCCCACATGTGCAATGAGCACAGTGTGCAGTGTTAGAACTGGAGCCACTGTTGGAGCTACTAGAGTTGTCCTGGGAAACTGCAGAAGTAACAGCTACCCTTCTGGTATTGCTACCTCGGGTTCTGCCACTTTGCAGTTCCCTCAGTCTCCTGAAAAGATTAGCAGTTGGTTAACCATCCCATCTGTTCATGTTCTCACCAAACTGATCACGCAGAGTTATCCAAATACTTCCACGTGACTGCCTTGGTGGTCTGTTTTGGTTGGATCTGTTTTGGAATGACATCGAAGGTCATAGTATACGAGAATGGCCTGTCCCCCAAAGGGAAAAAGATTCTGGGAAGAGAATTGGCAGGCCTTAAACTAGCTTCGAAGGGGGAAGGGGCTGGAACCAGTTGCCTCAGGCAGGAGTCTGGGGGAGATAAGCTAGGGCTAGAGATGAAACCAGCAGCCCAGCTTCAGTGCATGTACACTAATGCACGAAGCATGGGTAACAAACAAGAGGAGCTAGAAGCCCTGTTGCAGCAGGAAAGTTATGATGTAGTTGCCATCACAGAGACATGGTGGGACGACTCACATGACTGGAGCGCTGCAATTGATAGCTACAGGCTGTTCAGGAGGGACAGGGAAGGAAGAAGGGGTGGAGGGGTGGCCCTGTACATCAGGGAGGCACTAGATGCAGATGAAAGCTATATTTACAGGCATAAATGGAATGCAATGAATATATACACAAATATACAATATTTACAATATATACAGGAAAATACAGCAATGAACACAATGCAGAAAAACTTTTTCCCTCCAGCTGGCCAGGGGGGTTCCCTGAACCCCCCTCTCTCCCTCCCCACCTCCCCTTTTTCCCAAAAAGGGTTAGAGAGAGAGAGAAAGGCAATTAAGGAAGAAAAATTCTGTTAGCTAAAAAGCACATGCAAGAATTAGCTTTCTTATCTGGTTAGCTGTTAACTCAAGGCCGTTCCTGCTTCAGAAAGAGAGAAGCCGTCCAGCCCACAGGACAGAGAAGCACAGACTGCACCCAGCCTGAACCCAGACCAGACTGAACTAACAGAACCCAAACTTAAAATTTCATTCTACAATCTACCAATGAAATTAGTTTAGACTATCTTGTTTTTGTTCAAATATCAAAAACATTCAGCCAGAGTGTTCAGCAACTGTCTCTTTCTTAAAGACACAGCCTCAACCGGTCACAGAGTCCAACCCCCATGCCAGAGCAGGACCATACAATCTACCTCAGGTCACAGAAGACGGAATCCAGGACCTTGAAAGTATCCAGACAAGGAGACTCCACAGCCTCTCTAGGGAGCCTGTTCAGTGCTCCATGACCCTTACAGTAAAGAAGTATCACAGTATCACAAAGGTTGGAAGAGACCTCGAAGATCATCGAGTCCAACCTGTCACCACAGACCCCATGACTAGACCATGGCACCAAGTGCCACGTCCAGTCCCCTCTTGAACACCTCCAGGGATGGTGACTCCAGCACATCCCCGGGCAGCACATTCCAATGGCGAATGACTCTCAGTGAAGAACTTTCTCCTCAACTCGAGCCTAAACTTTTCCTGGTGCAGCTTGAGACTGTGTCCCCTTGTTCTGGTGCTGGTTGCCTGGGAGAAGAGACCAACCCCTTCCTGGCTACAACCACCCTTCAGGTAGTTGTGGAGAGCAATGAGGTCACCCCGAGCCTCCTCTTCTCCAGGCTAAACAATCCCACTTCCCTCAGCCTCTCCTCATAGTGCTTGTGCTCAAGGCCTCTCCTCAGCCTTGTTGCCCTTCTCTGGATGTGTTCAAGTGTCTCGATGTCCTTCCTAAACTGAGGGGCCCAGAACTGGACACAGTACTCAAGGTGTGGCCTAACCAATGCAGAGTACAGGGGCACGATGACCTCCCTGCTCCTGCTGGCCACACTATTGCTAATGCAGGCCAGGATGCCATTGGCCTTCTTGGCCGCCTGGGCACACTGCTGGCTCATGTTTAGGCAGCCATCCCCTTGTGTTGAGGCGGAGCCTCCTGTGCTGCAGCTTGCATCCGTAAGACAGACGTGTCAAACACCGTTCATCAATTTTTCTTCTGCACAGATCTCAAAACAATGAGTGAGCGACTCAAGAATAGGTACTACGTGTCTAAGGAACTGTTCATGGCAGACTTGCAGCGAGTCTTTACCAATTGCAGAGAGTACAACCCCCCTGAGAGCGAGTACTACAAATGTGCCAACATACTGGAGAAATTCTTCTACACCAAAATTAAAGAAGCCGGACTGATTGACAAGTGACGCTGTCTTTTTGTACTACCAAATAGCGTGCCTCGGCCGCGGGCAGAGGTGTGGGACTGCTAAGGTTTGCAAGGAACTTCTGTTTAATACTTAGCACTTTTAAAGACCCTTTGTAGTGTATTATACTGCAGCTGCAAAAAAAAATTATTTTATTAAAATGCTTTATAATGTTATTTAATACAGAGAGGAGAAAAAAAAAAAGAGGTCATTGCTTTTGTGTGCCCACTACCCTCTTGTTCACGGCAAGTTTACCAACTCCAGCCTCAGAAACCCCAGCTGTGGGAAATTGCACATTTGGGAAGACAAAAGGAAGTTCCACAACAGCTGGGTTATACCTTACCTAATACAGTACCTATTTGATAAAGTTTTTATCAACTTTATTTTTTTCCTCCCCTAGTAAACAAGACTATAGCAAGGGGAAAACAAAGGGTGGGGAGGGCCCAAAGTGGTTTCTTTGTAGAATCTTTTTATATGTTATTAAAAAAAAAAAAAGAGGAAACACTCAGCTGGTTGAGAAGCTGTGAAAGGACAGCCAGGCATGAAACAGGACTGCCTGTAAGCTTTGAGAGATGCAAGTTTTTTCTACTCTTTGTGGGGCTTGATAAATATTTTACCTGCAAATTGTAATCTCATAACCACTACTTAAAAATGAAAAAAGAAGGGAAAAGAAAAAAAGAAAGAGAAAAGCAAGCAAGCAACAGAGGAAAAAAAAGAGAACTACCTGGCTAGGCGTGCAATGTCACAGGGACTTGGCTTATGCAGGACATAAGTACCCAAACTAACTTCAGAGAATCTGATTGGCATAGTGTAGACCATTTTCAATTGGCTTAGTAGAGTTAAGGTTTTGATGCACTTCGTGATTCAGCCTGTTTACTGCTCCCTCACTGCTGAATTCTTTCGGTTATTCAGCAGAGATAAGACTATCCAACACAAAGGACAGATGACAGCTTCTGGCTTCTCTACTTGGCTCTGTGGTAAACTGGATTTTCTACCAAGCTTTATTGTAAATGCTTATTAACTGTGATTATTTAGACACAGGAACCATATTAACACTTTACAACTCATGTTAGTTTGTCTTCAACTTAAAGCACTTACACATATATAATATTTTGCTGCTTATACTACATTTAAGAGGTACACCTAACTTCCTACTGGAGATCAGTACAGGCCAAAAAGCTCTTTCTTGACATTTTCTAAGTTACAGTTTGTAACTGTAAATTCTAATTGCTGTTATGAAAACCAGATTTGACTTTCATTCTTGGTGTTTTGTATTTACAGATGTTACACTAGTAAAATTCCATAGCTGTAGGACTGAAAAAAAAACAAACAAACACAGACCCCAAACGAACCAACCCCCAAACCCCCAATCCTGTGCCATGTCAGAGAATATATCCCTGCCAAACGCCTGTGCAATGTTAACTCACTCACAAGTCAATTCAGCAAGTAGATGTCAGGAACCACCTGGTACATAAGGTATTGAAAATGCTAACACTAGATCTGCCATAGTGTTTTGTATGAGATTAGTCTGACCCACATTCAGATCTACAAGCAAAAAGGTACAGGGAGTATTTTTTTTGTCCTCCAACTAGCCAGTCCTGGTTGCTACAATCCTGTTTTGTAGATTAGGCCTACAGCTGCGCCTGTTGAGCTTGGTATCCTGTGAAACTTTGTTATTTTTTTCCAGAGTAGATTTTTTTCTTATTGTCTTTCAATCAGATTTGTCTCTTCTATATTGAAACATTTGTTTTCTAATTTAAGAATTAATATTTTCCTAGATACTCGTGCAATAAAGTTACAGTAGGGTATGTGGTTTTGCAAATGCTTTAACAGCTGATGAACTTTACATTTGTAAAATTAATATATTGTACTGGTACAGAATAGTTTTAAATTATATATGTACAAAAAAAACCACCGTACTTAGTTTGGTCTCTCTTTTTTTTTTTTTTCCCAATGACCTCTTGAACTACAACTATGTAGCCAGAAGCGAGTTCACAAGTGGACACAGCGACTCTATAAGTAGAATGCAGTTGTGGTACACTGGAAAATGCGCAAAAGCGCTCCGAGGTGCCTGGTAATGTGTCTGCTAAGCTGAGCATTCAGTAGAGGAAGCTGTGGCCTTTCCAAGTCATATTCCCAGCTCTATAGCATAGTAAATGGATGAAAAAATCCTAAGAGCATGAACTTTGAGCAGGACACAGCACTGCAATCTATATCACAGTATCACCAAGGTTGGAGGAGACCTCAAAGATCATCGAGTCCAACCTGTCACCACAGACCTCATGACTAGACCATGGCACCAAGTGCCACATCCAATCCCCTCTTGAACACCTCCAGGGATGATGACTCCACCACCTCCCTGGGCAGCCCATTCCAATGAAGAATGACTCTCTTTACTGAGCTGCACAGTGCTGTTATTCCTCTCTCCTCCACCTGTCAACCAATCCTTCGTCTTGGCTGTTCAAATGTGTTGATCTTTTTTGGTCTCAAGGCAAGCTCATACTGGTTTCTCATTTTTCTCCATCGGCATCTTTTCTTCACAGGACAGGATATCCATAGGAGTAAACTGTAGTCTGTGCTGAGCTTGTAACTTACTACTATCACCAGGATGTTACGCAGATGGCACAATTATTTTTTACAAACATAAACCCTGCACCTGTCCAACACCTGACAGACAATTTAGTAGATGTGAAAAAAAACAAACCACCAAAGCAACTCTTGATACTCTCTAAGATTAATTCCTGTGCCAGATTATGTAAAGATGAACTCTTCAGAGGGTAGCAAATAGTAGTGAAGAAGCCTAGCTGGTTTTTTTTGGACACTTCTAGGAGTATCACTTGAGAGTAGGCGAGCTAGACTCAAGCTTCCTTCCTTTGCAGCACCTCTTTAAGCTCACCCTCCCAAAAAAGACCAAACCCAGGCCCACCACACCTGCCTTGGTCTGTTCTGTATGTTTGTTGTCTATCACCATCTAACAGCTGTTACAGATGTTTGCTTAAAGAACAGAACATCTGAAGTTAAAACCATTCTGCTTAAGGTCCTGCAGTACTGAAGTTTTAGAATTAAATGGCAATGCCCAGGAGCTAGAAGTTTAGGATACAAATAGAAGGTTAAGTTTCAGTTCCAACATCCAAAGGCTGTGTTGTGAACAAATATTTTCAAACATACAGAGGCTGCAGCTTTTATTGTTACTGTAAGAAGTTACCCAGTACAACACAAATTCGCAATACCTGTTACTGAAAGGGAGATATCCTACAGCAGTTGAAGTGGGACAGGTGAGGCAGGCAATCTTGCAAGATGAACCTGTGTTTTTGTCCTTGTCCATTACTTGGGTGTAGCTTTCTGTTGCAAGAAGGGGCTGGTACATAATCAATATGATTAACCAAGTCCAACTTTATTGCCCGGATACACAGCTTATATAGCATCTCAGCTAAATATGCACAAGCGTCACTATTCTATTGGTCTCTGACTGAAGGCAACATTATAATATCCAGCCCACCTGCAATTAGGTCTGTGTACAATATCAAAGGCTCTGTGTACATTCCAAGAAAACTCCCTTCTTACTAGCTCTTCCTTTCCCATCCAATTATCTTACCTAGCTGTTCCTTTCCCATCCAGTTATCTTGCAAACACACAGCTGCGAGAACAGCTACGAGGCCATAGTGACCTTGCTGCTTCAGCAAGGCAGCTAACTGTGAGCAGTAAACAACAAGATGGAGTAAGGCCTACACATTCTGCTCAAGTAGCTGTTCCACAGAGACATGTCCCTTAGATTTAAGCCATTCTCCAACAATTCCCCCCTTTTTCTTTTGTACAAGAAAAGCTCAAGATGTTACCTCATTTTACACTTCTCATAATACATCCATATGCAATATGCAAAACAAGCAATATCAACAGAACAATACCCAACCAGCGTAAACCTTCTTTAAGCAGACCTAATAACCAAGGAGACATATTTCCAAACCAAGATTGAAACCATTGATCTAAAGGATTTACATTTTTAACGATTGAGCATGATTTTCCAACCAAGCAATCCTTTTATGAATTGATTGACTACCATCAGACAAATTAAAACAACACATACCTTCAAAATCCTCACAGCCATGACCATTAGCTAAAAGCAAAAAATCAACAGCAGCTCTATTCTGTAAATATGCATGCCTTAAACTATTTTGATCTAAAAGCAGTTGATCTAAAATTACAGTAGTAACATTAGCCTGTTTAGCTGACCAACAAGATAACTTACTGTGTTTGTAGCTACCAGTGTCCTGCTTTAGTTACACAGTACAGGCACAGCGCTGTTTTGCTACGCTGATAGCAATTTTTGCACTTATGCTGAGCATGGCCTACCACCATGTCAGGCTCTAAGCCTACACTGCCAGATTGCTCACACTGCTCGTCACCGGCATTGCCACAAATTCCCCTTTTTGTTTTTGTGAGCAATCTGCTCATGGGAGTTGTTCTCATCCCGTACAAGATACTCTTTGCATACACAGAAGCAAGGAAGTTAAAGCTAAGCTGTACAGCAAAAGCAAAAGTTTCATAACACAGCATGTCTAACAGACTGATGTAACCCATACAAGACACAATGCTTAAGTTCAGCTGGTTAGAATGTTCTAACAGAGTTTGGCATAAAATGTGGTCAAAAATAGCAAACATTGTAAAGAAGAACTCAGGTCGTAATAGTTCTGATCTTCACATTTCACTCTTCTTATTGACAGAGAAGACTTGATTATGCCTGAACACAATACACACAGAGATTAAGACACAAATGCAATTCTTAGCACTGTCTTTTACAATCTGCTTTAGTGGTATGTTGCATCTTTATTTTCTCTAGGATGGTCAAAAATCATGAATTGTTTAATGGTAGCAAGATTTCTTTAATCTGTAAAGGTAGATCTGGCCAGGCTCTAGCTTCACAGACAGAAAACTTGCAGGCAACCAGCAAGAGCAAAATGGCTTCATTGCTTTACCCAATAGAAAATTACACATAATAATGTGTTTTTGCTCATCCTAGTAACACTGATCTCCCAATGCTCACACAACAGCTAAACAGTCATGACACTCAGCCATAAGTTAGATACTTTCTGTTGACATCCTGGATCATTGTGACAGGCGTTGAGGTCAGCGCTGGGCAGCCCTGCTGACCGTCACTTCATGACAGCCGTGCCACGTTCGTGCTGCCTTGTGGTGAGAGGGTTGCAGCACTTTGCAAAGTTTATGTTTCTAGGTGTTGACATGAACTAACTATTTCTTGTTGGTACCATTAAAAAAACTTCTTTGCTATGGGGTGTTCTTTCTTTCCCCCTTTTTCCCTTTTTTTTTTTTTTTTTTTTAAATTTTTTTTCCTTTATCTCTTTCCCTTTAGCCTTTTTTTTTTTTCTTTTTCCTTTCATTTTTCTCTTTTTCCTCTTTTTTTTTTTTTTTTTTTTATGCATGTGTTTGTTGCGGTCTCCAACCTAAAATGAAAATGCATGTTGCGTTATAATGAATTTTGATTTTCCCTGTAAGTGCGTAATATTATAACAAACTGGTGAGATAACATATAAGTTCATATGAGTATTTTCTCTAATCACACAACAATCGACCAACCATAATATTCAGTTCAAATTCACAGGGTGCTGTGGTACAATCTTCTGATCGATGCTTTTGATCCCAGATTATCATAACAGTTGTTGTGATCGATGTTCAGCTTCATGGGAAATGCTGTTTCCTCATAGTCTTGATTGTTCTACACATTAGCTAAGGAATACCTTTTAAAATTAATAGCTATTTACTACAAACCTTAACTATATTACTATTTACTACAAAGCTTAACTATATTACATGGAGCTCCTTTGAAATGCCGGCACACAACTAAGAAGGTTCGAACCATAACAAATCTTACAATGTGAATTCATTACTAAGTCCTTATACCTTGCTACAATTACTATACACTAAGTACCCTGTAAATACCAAATGCTTACTATTCATTATGCTTACTAGGAAAACTTAACAAAACTCTAAATAACTGAACTCTAAAAGACATTACAATCAGAAATTATGAAATTAGCACTGTTGCTTTAAATCAGAACACAGCTTTGGTGGACTAGAGTCGTACCAGAAAAGAGACGAGGGGGGGCAAGGTGTGCAGTAGTTGCAATTGTTTCTGCGGTAAGGGTCCTAACAACTTGCAGCCTATCATGCCTGAGCGACCACTGCTCCACCCATACTGCATTAGCTGTTTTCCATTTTAATTTGAGGATTGGTTGCTGATCAGTAGCCGCCACAGAAAAGGAACAGAAACAAGTTTTGCTCCTAGCTAACTTTTAAGGTGTCTCAACCCAATAGAGTAACTGGAAGGGTTAACACGTACGGTCTTACAGTGATTGATTTGCCGTCGTAAAAGCTAATTGCACTGGTTCCTTGCTGACCCAGGTTGTTTGCATACATTTAAAACCCTTTAAACTCAAGACCATTCCATTTATGACAAGATACAATAGTGATATCAGCTCCCTGATAGTCACAATCTGTTCTAATTTTCCCTTAGCCTTCTTATCCTCAAATCCTGTTAAAAGTTTTAGACACTCAGGACTCAAATGGTATTAGCTGAACAATCTCTGTCCCAACAAGAGTGCAAACAGGAGGGGTAATGCTATAGAACATAACTTTCTTAGCCCAATCATAATCAGAATCTATTGAACCAGGAATTATAAGGATGCCCTGTCTAGAGGTAGACGATCTGCCAACTAACAGAGCACAGGGTTGGTGACCCAGAGGACCGTGTTGATGGGACTCGACAACAACATTTTGTAGACTCAAGAATGACCTGTTGGTAAAATGCTGAGAACCTGTTTAGTTTTTCCGTTAGCATTGTCAAATGCCAGAATAATACCACAGGAGATACATGTACAGGAAAATCTACAGATTCCCTTCTATTACTGCATTTCTCACAATACCTTTCCAGCGGCGCAGCAGGACAGTTCCCCGTCCCTCCCACCTCCCGATCCCTTACACTATCGTCCCATCGGAATTCGAGTGTAGCCTCCGTCGTAGTGATGTTTTCTGCTGACAATGTCTGGGGCATAGGAGGCGGGGGGATGGTGAGGTGATCGCTGGTGCTGGCCGCTGCCGGGCCGCCGCCGTGCCGCCGCCGTGCCGCCGCCGTGCCGCCTCCACGGGGACGGCCGCTGGGGCCGCTGCCGTGGCTGCTGCCGTGGGGGCCACCGCGGGGGCCGCTACAGTCCGTGCTGCCGGTGTCGGTGGTGCGTCGGTCGGTGCCGCCTCTCTCGGAGCCGTCGGTGCCCGTGGGGGCCGTCGGGGCTCGCGGAAGGGGTGCGGTTGTAAGAATGCCGTAGCCGCGAGCCTCCAAGCGCTCCATTTTTCTAAGAGGGACTGTGAAACAAAGTTGGCACTGTTTGATTTCTCAGCGTCGGTGTTGTCTCTTCCGAATCCGAGCTGTCGTTGGCGATATTAGAAGGAGATGTTGATGAATGGGATCAAACACGCTGAACCACAAGTTTCGCTGCTTTTTATCGCTTTCTCTGCCTTTTTATCGCTTCCTCCCTGCTGGGATGGAGGCTGGTGTTTAGCACCTCATCCCACAGCTGGGCTCTAGTTTGTCCCGTGCTTCGGTAGTAAAGCTTCGGTTGCTCTGGGGATAAAATCATGATTCCGGGCCCATGCTAATAGCCCTTCAAAATCCCAATAATCTCAGTAACACCTCTCACGGAGAGGATAGTTAGCCGTTCAAAATGCCAGAATTGTCAGTAATACCTCTCTCGGAGAGGACAGTTTGGAGGGCATTTAGCACAGCTCTTCTGTTTCGCGGAGTGCTTCACCGTGCCTCTCCCCGGCCGCTTTTGCAGCTTTATGGCAGTTTTGTCACCATCTATGATCAAGTCCCACAGTTTGTTTCCGTATTTTCTCCAACACATCAACACTAGACGCATCTTCTAATAACTTGAAAAAACATTCTCTCTACCCAACTGTAATAAACGTTCAGGATACTTCTTTAAATCCACATCCTCTACACTGCATCTCTCAAGGGAACTTAAAAATAAGTCAAGAGCTACTTCACTTTTCTAAAAAGCTCATCATTATACGTGGCCTGCCTATGCATTTTCTCAGCCTTAATACCTGTGCGCACACTCCCAATAGCAGTCTGGCTCACCACGTCTTCGGCTCCTCAGGTTGTCCTTATCCTGCGACCTCCGGTACTGCTACCCCGGGCCGGCTTCTTGCCCACGTCACCGAACGAATCCCTTCGTCCCCGCGGAACGCTGCTACGGACGTTTTCCAAAGCTTTATCCTGTTCGGGCTCCACTTGTTGCAAGAAGGGGCTGGTACATAATCAATATGATTAACCAAGTCCAACTTTATTGCCCGGATACACAGCTATATAGCATCTCAGCTAAATATGCACAAGCGTCACTATTCTATTGGTCTCTGACTGAAGGCAACATTATAATATCCAGCCCACCTGCAATTAGGTCTGTGTACAATATCAAAGGCTCTGTGTACATTCCAAGAAAACTCCCTTCTTACTAGCTCTTCCTTTCCCATCCAATTATCTTACCTAGCTGTTCCTTTCCCATCCAGTTATCTTGCAAACACACAGCTGCGAGAACAGCTACGAGGCCATAGTGACCTTGCTGCTTCAGCAAGGCAGCTAACTGTGAGCAGTAAACAACAAGATGGAGTAAGGCCTACATATTCTGCTCAAGCAGCTGTTCCACAGAGACATGTCCCTTAGATTTAAGCCATTCTCCAACAGCTTTCCACTCTGTATTCTTGTGTCCTTTGACACTTAGGAGTACTTAGGTGTTTATCAAGCAAAGAAAAGCTAGTTTAAATACTTTGCAACCTCGTAATCACACTTTGTAACAGTGTTCTTCTAGCATGTTGCCCATTGTGGTAAGCAAATGGGAAAGGGTTCAGATGTGGCAGATCTTCCTCTGGTCAAAGGCACTTAGAATCATAGAATCAGTAAGGTTGGAAAAGACCTCAGAGATCATCAAGTCCAACCTATCACCCAAGACCTCATGACTACTAAACCATGGCTTCACGTGCCATACCCAATCCCTTTCTGAACACCTCCAACGATGGTGACTCCACCACCTCCCTGGGCAGCACATTTGTAGTGGGTTGAGAGACCAATTTTCCCACCACAGGCAAAAGAAAGATTCAGACAAACGGATTGCAGAAAGTGGTGGAAAGTTTAAATGGAAAAACAATGAAAGTTTTACAGAGAACCACAAGAGCCATGACAAAAGAGAGAGAGATCCCAGAACATACCCAAGAATGTCCCATCCCCCACCTGGGGATACACCCAACCCCCAACCCAGGGCCCCTCCCCCCCCCCAACCCAGCCTTGGGCCTGGCCAGGCCCAAGGGAGGCAGCTCAGCCCATTACCCAGGCAGTGGCAAGGGAAGAAAAGGGACAGGGAGGACCCCTCGCTGATGTTTTATAGGGGTGCAGGGCATTATGGGAATGAAAAACCTGGCTTCCTGTGACCACCCACTGGGCTGGGCCCCCCTTTGAGACATCCCAGGTGTGGCCTGTGCAGTGGCATCAGGGCTGGCACCCAGCCTAAACCACCACAACATTCCAATGGCTAACAGCTCTCCCTGTGAAGAGCTCTCGCCTCACCTCCAGCCTAAACTTCCCCTTGTGCAGTTTGAGACTGTGTCTTCTTGTTCTGCCTCTGGTTGCCTGGGAGAAGAGGCCAACCCCCACCTGGCTACAACCTCCCTTCAGGTAGTTGTAGACAGCAATAAGGTCTCCCCTGAGCCGCCTCTTCTCCACTACCTCAGCCTCTCCTCATAGGACTGTGCTAGAGGCCTCTCCCCAGCCTCGTTGCCCCTTCTCTGGACACGTTCAAGTATCTCAATGTCCTTCTTAAATTGAGGGGCCCAGAACTGGACACAGGACTCAAGGTGTGGCCTAACCAGTGCTGAATACAGGGGCACAATGACTTCCCTGCTCCTGCTGGCCACACCATTCCTGATGCAGGCCAGGATGCCATTGGCATGGGCACACTGCTGGCTCATGTTCAGCCAGATGTCAACCAATACCCCCAGTTCTCTTTCTGTTTGGCAGCTCTCCAGCAACTCCAACCCCAGCCTGTAGTGCATGGGGTTGTTGTGGCCAAAGTGCAGCACCTGGCACTTGGACTTGTTAAATACCATCATGTTGGACTCTGCCCCATCTGTCCAGCCTGGCAAGGTCCCTCTGGAGAGCTTATGAAATCCCATAACAACAGTTTATGTTACACTCCACCAAAGCAGAGCACTGTTCACCAAGTTTCATAGATAACCAGATAGGAACAAAGTAAATTTGAGGTGATCACATTCATGGCAGTACCCACCAACTCCAAATTACTCTTCTTGAGAGCTGCAGCTACATGATCAAATTACAACTGGCAGTCTTGCTTCTAAGCAGTGCTCACGCCACATATGACAAGGAAAGAGTACAGGGACTTGCTGACATCACCACCCTTGAAGCAAGTATGGAAATGTTGCAAAAACAACACTGATCAACTCCAAGCTGCTTCTAAATGCTACTACATTTATTACCAGCTTCAATATGAAACCACAACCATTACCTATACAAGATCTCTATAAAGCTTATTACAAAAACAAACAAGCATATACAAATACCAGAAAAAGTCTGAAAAACATGATGCAGGGATGCCTACCCTCAGAAGAGTTTGCTTTTATAGCTAAGGTAATTCCATTCAGTCTTGCATGTTTAGTAAATGGAATCAACTCATTAAAAATCCAAGGCCCCTTACCTTTATATCCTAAATACCAGGCTCAGAAATAATGGCATGATTTGTGTAAGAGATCATGACTAATGGGTTGGGCATCATGGCTAGGGGTCAATGGCAGGCAACATATTTCTCGTCGTATTTGGACAAGGATCCTTTCCTCAGGGAAGAGCGTTTAGCATTTTTCTTCTGCTTGAAAATTGGAGAATTCAGGAAATTTGTATCTGTAAAGGGATCTCCCCTTCTGAGTTTCCTGTTAAAAAAAAAACCACAAGACACCAAGAGACATGTCACTTAAAACACAACAGCTAGCAAGTTAAATTTCACATGAACTATTTTTTTTGTATTAGCTAACACTGAATGATTTTAAGACCTTACTTCCAATATTTAAATCATTGTGCTGGGTTGGAATTACCTCCCCCCCCAAAAATAGATTGCCAGACTAGCTTGGATGGAAGCAAATGAAGCTCTATTTACAAGCAAACTACAATCTAGAAATATGGAATGCAATGAGTATGTACAAAATATACAATATGTACAAGTTATGAAAACATAAGAACCCCTCTGGACAACACCAGGATGTTACCAACAGCTTCCTCATCTTCCCCCCTTTTCCCCTTGTACACAGGTCAAGGGAAAGCAGATCAAAGAGTAGCTTGTTAGTACTTAGGCACAACAAAGGAACACAGCCAAGGTCAGCAAGCTAGCAGAAGCACCAGCTAGTATGTGCCAGAGCAAAAGAAGTTAAAAAGAAAGATCTAGTTTACAAAACTAACTCTGTGTTAGATACCAGGCCTATGGGATTATGTAGAATTTACCATTATTTTCCTTTTTACATCCAGTGGTAATTTATTTACATTCTATCACTTTCTATTCAGGATCTGTGCTTAAAACTACCACAGTAATTCCCTCAAATCATAGAATCAGCCAGGTTGGAAAAGACCTCAGATATCATCAAGTCCAACCTATTACCTAATACCCAACACTTCAGGACAACTAAACCACAGCTTCAAGTGCCACATCCAATCCTTTTTTGAACACTCCAGGGACAGTGACTCCACCACTTCCCTGGGCAGCACATTCCCGTGGCCAATTACTCTTTCTGTGAAGAACTTTTTCCTCATCCTTGAGCCTGTCTACACCCCCCTTCTGTCTATAACCCCCACCTGTCTATAACCTCCTTTCAGGTAGTTTTAGAGGGCAATAAGGTCCGAGCCTCCTCTCCTCCAGGCTAAACAACCCCAGCTAAATCCTCCATGTGATAAAATATTATCAACTTCATAACAATCAGACTGGAAAGCAAGCCTCCTACCCTGCAATACTTGGCTCTTTATAGTTCACAGCAGTACAGCTTCGCTTGCGTTTTGGAGATCGCAGTCCACCTTCCGGGACAACAGTTGCACTTCCAGTGCCAGAGGGCAAGGAAGTGGTGTTGGTAACATCACAAAGTTGACCACAAGAAGGCTCAGGAGGCTGCCCTGGGAAGAAAGTTGGCACATGTATGAAAACCCAGGCAGGCCAGCTTAAAAGAGAATGTCGATGAACATAATGCATGTTAAGTTCCTCCCAGCTATAACTATTACCTTCATCTTTCCCACTTAAGAATACATAAAAGAATAAAAACAATACAGGATTTTAATTAGGAAAAATTAACACTAAGCAGTACCAGGCAGTCCAACTTATTATTTTGCCTCTCTTGATTTATACTCTTTTTTCCTCAGCTTTAATACATCATTAAACACATCTAAAATGCGGTATTATTTACTTGTTGACTAATTTCTTAAGGCCTCTCTTTCATTCCAATTTCTGCTGAGGAAAAAGCAGACAGAAAAAGGCATCTCGTGATTTTGTGGACATTCTTCTGTTTGTATTTTTATATATAAAAAGGTCTAACAGTGTTTATCTCTCAAGGAAGCAAACCAAAACCAATTCCAGAGCACTTTCTACACTTACTAGTAGCCTTGTCACTTGAGTCATTGCTGTCAGTTTCCTTTTCGTTGTCGAGTTTCAGCTCACTCTGCGCCAAACGCCTTTTAGACCTCAGCCTCAGATGAACGAGTGATGAATCTTCCTTGCCCACTGAGCTTTTCCTCTTTGATTTATTCCTGTAAGGCTCATATAGGCTGCCATCTGAATCTTCATCAATATTACTTGACTCAGTGGTTTTTAGGTTCAGGTAAGTCGTCTTTGTCATCCGCAGCAGCACCTGTGTCATTCCCCTTGTTCTGTCGAACAGGTGTGAGGTGGACACGCTCCTCCAAACGGAAGTCATAAGCATCACCCAAGGAATCTGACTTGTCTTTACAAGTTTCTTTACTCTGTCTTCTTTTTGGTCTTTGCCTGGAAGTACTTCTAGGCCGCTCCAGTTGTTCCTCCTGAGGCTTGTCTTTCCTTACTCGAGAGTCTCTTCTGCTTTTACGTTCATGGTGTTTAAGCCCTGAATTATTTTTCCAGTGGAGCTGTGGAGTTTCAGAAACTCTCTGCTTCAAAACCATCTCTGAGCCTCCCTTGTTTTCATTGAATGGAGAAATAGCTGAGTTTATGTTTTCTACAGTACACATCTCTAGATTCTCCTCAAGTTTCATTTCATTGTGTTTGGAAGGCTCTTGTGTTGAATCAGGTGCTTCTGAAAGGCCCCAGACACCACTGCACAGTTCAGCCTGATTTCTCATCTTTGGAAAGTGATGCCTGGTGGACATGCTTCTGGGTAACACCTTAGTGAACCCATCCTCTCCACCTGAAGAAACACTTCCCAGATTTGACCCTGGGTGGTTCAGATGCAAATTGGAGGGTTGCCCTTGTAAGTGGAGGGGAAAAAAAGTCATATTAAAGCTGAATAGTAACAACCTGTTAAGGTACTGTGCAAATTCTGAACCTGTAAAAATAACATTAAGACTTTTCTTAGAATCATAGAATTGTCAGGGTGGGAAGGGACCTCAAAGATCATGCAGTTTCAAGCCCCCTGCCATGGGCCTCATACTACATCACATTGCTCAGAGCCACATCCAGCCTGGCCTTAAAAGCCTCAAGGGATGAGGCATCCACCTGGGCAACCTGTTCCAGTGTCTCACCACCCTCATGGGGAAGAACTTCCTAACATCCAATCTGAATCTACTCATTTCTAGGTTTCCTTCCTTCCCCCAAGTCCTATCACTATCCCTCACACTCTAAAAGCCCTTCATGAGCTTTCCTGTAGCCCCCTTCAGATACTGGAAGGCCACAATAAGGTCTCCTCAGAGCCTTCTCATCTCCAGACTGAACAGCCCCAACTCTCTCAGTCTGTCTCCATAGCAGAGGAGCTCCAGCCCTCTGCTCATCCATGTGGTCCTTCTCTGGACACATACCAGCACCTCCATATCCCTCTTGCAATAGGGGCTCCAGAACTGGATGCAGTACTCCAGGTGGGGTCTCACCAGGGTGGAGTAGAAGGGGAGAATCACTTCCCTCGAACTGCTGGCCACACTTCTCTTGGTGCAGCCCAGGATACAATTGGCTTTCTGGGCTGCAAGTGCATACTGGTGGCTTTCTATTTTCTCCAGAGATTTGTAAGGGTAAGATGCAGTTAATACGTTTTCTGGACAGAACATGGTAATACTTAACTGCTTTAAGATTTCCCTCTAAACTGTTTTGTGTGGAGAGGTTATCCACAGGGCTTTTATTTTTTTTCCCCTCAGTATTTTTCTTTGTTAACAATTACTGATTTCATAAAGGACAATGCATTACTAAAGACAACTTTCTTCTTTAACAGACAATGAAACTAGACTGGAGTATGTAGAAGGTGAAGCACTTTCAAATTCCTCTCCCATTTTGCTAGGTATCTTCATTCAAAAAGTTTACCAGTTACCAATATAATATTTAACCTTTATGATAATAACTGCCAAGTGACAGTTACTTCAAAAGCAGTATCTATATTTTAAGCATATACTAACACCTCTTTTCCCCCTGACTCAGAACCAAGCAAAATAAAAAGAACACTTTGACTTAGTTACCTTTGATTAAGCAAATGGCATTGTCTGATTCCTCCACAGATCCCTGACAAAGTCTGAGCCAGCTCATTTCTATCACTCACTATCATCTCCATCCCACGTGGAAGGACTTGACCATGTCCCATCAGCACTCTGTGGAGATCCTCTAGAGGAAATAACAAAGGTAGTATTTACTGAAGAGCAATGTCTTTTATGGACTGAATTACTTCATTACATTGGATTTTTTCCCTCTTCCCAGTCAGCAAATTAAAACTTACTGCAAGCAGAATTTTCAAATGTAGTATTAAAGAATACTTACACTGAGTGTATTGTTTGTCCTGTGACACAGGAACTACTTCCAGAAGAGATGAAGACACTCTCTGATTCTGTCAACAAAACAAATCTTGCTGTGACTAGACAGCTACAACAAGCTCACACCAATATACACATTTTAGACAACAACCAAGTTATGCTATACAGCCTTTGACTTTCTTCCTGGCTGGCTAACACAAAGTGCTTGTGGGATCTCACATACTCAGTTCCTGCAAGTCAGCACATTCATCAGCAGCTGAACGAACAGTGGATAGGGGAACTATGAGGATGAAAAAGGGAACGAGACCCACAACCACAGAAAATCAGGGTGCCCTTACTACTAAACAGCAGAGCCTCAGTCCCACTAACAAGCCACTACACACTCTCACAGCCTCATGTCATACTGGAACCTACAGGACTACTTGCACCCTCCAAACTAAGGCTCAAAGCTCAAAAGCATGCATCTGTGATGGAAGGTGTAAGGGGAAAAAAATGACAGAAATCCCACTGCTCAAGAGAAAAAGATACTTACTACACCCATGGAACACAAAGTCTTTGCTGGGCCAAGGAGATTAATTGAGTCCAGTAAGTTCTGAGAAACTTTTGAAATTATTTCATTCAAGGCTGGCAGCTGATTCTAAGGGACAAAAGAACAAAAACCAAACTCCAGTAGAATAGAATAAACCAGGTTGGAAGAGACCTTCAAGATCATCACGTCCGACCTATCATCCAACACCACCTAATCAACTAAACCATGCAACCAAGCATCCTGTCAAGTCTCCTCCTAAACACCCCCAATGATGGTGACTCCACCACCTCCCCAAGCAGTCCAGTCCAATGGGCAATCACTTCCTCTATGAGGAATTTCTTCCTAACCTCCAGTCTAAAAACCTCCCCTGGCACAGCTTGAGACTGTGTCCTCTTGTTCTGGTGTTGGTTGCTTGGGAGAAGAGACCAGCCCTGACCTGGCTACAACTTCCCTTCAGGTAGTTGTAGAGAGCAATAAGGTCTCCCCTGAGCCTCCTCTTCTCCAGGCTAAGCAACCCCAGCTCCCTCAGCCTCTCATCATAGGGCTTGTGTTCCAAACCCCTCACCAACTTCGTTGCCCTTCTATGGACACGTTCCAGCAAATCAACATCCTTCCTAAACTGAGGGGCCCAGAACTGGACACAGGACTCGAGGTGTGGCCTAACCAGTGCAGTGTACAGGGGCAGAATGACCTCCCTGCTCCTGCTGGCCACACTGTTCCTGATGCAGGCCAGGATGCCATTGGCCCTCTTGGCTGCCTGGGCACACTGCAGGCTTATGTTCAGCCTACCATCAACCAGGACCCTCTCTGCCTGGTCACTCTCCAGCCACAACTGGTATTATCAACTACCAACATAATAACTTCTTATCAGTGTTGAGAGATGACTAAATCATGAAGATACCCACATCAGATTCCTTCATCTGTGGGCAAAAAAACCCCAATAATTGACAGAAGATAGATTTTAATGAAAAAGAAAAGAATAGCCAGGGAAAAAAATAATTAATTACCAGATTAGGTGAAACTATGAACAAAATCCTTTTTTGCGGCAAACCTCTATCTAATTTAAGATCATAAATGCACTAGAGCAGATTCTGATTTTCAAAATAATAAGGTTATTATTAAAAATACCTCAAGTCCTTGTTCTTGCTTGAACTTAAGATTTCGCTGCAAATCAAACATCTGAACCTTTAGATCTTGATATTCTTTCTTTAAATGAAGGATAACATCCTGGGCATACCTCAGTTTCAGCTTTTCTTCTTGCAAAGCCCGAGCTAGAGCTCTGTTATTTTCTTTGAGACACATCATTTGCTTGGAGCTGCTGGCTGCAACAATGCAGTAAGTATTTCATCTTGGTTTGAAAAGCAGACAAACAAAAAGGTTCTGAACGCTATTAAGACATGTGAGTATCTTACTTGGTATTTCGGGCTTCATAGTGGATGCCTGGCTGATTTTACCCAACCTTGACCGTTTCTGATTTCTTTTCTCTTTCATTTGTTCTTTTTATATCACTCAGACTTTCTTTGAAGGGCTTTTTCAAGTGTTCAGCCATCTTCTACCTTTAGAAACATAAAAGGTGAAGAAGTCATTAAGCTGACGGTACATAATGCTTCCCTATGCATGGAAGCATAGTCTCTAGTCCCTAGAATGGACTAGAGAAGCAGGAGTAAAGCTCGTGCCATTTTAACTTACATACACACATGGACAAGAGACCCACAACTATGAATCACAGAATCTACCACGTTGGAAGAGACCTCCAAGATCATCAAGTCCAACCAGTCACACAACCCTAACTAATCAACTAAACCATGGCACTAAGTGCCTCATCCAGGCTCTTTTTAAACACCTCCAGGACGTTGACCTCACCACCTCCCTGGGCAGCACATTACAATGGCAAATCTTTTTCTGTGAAGAATTTATTTCTAACATCAACTCTAAACTTTTCCTGGACAGCGCGAGACTGTGTCCTCTTGTTCTGGTGCTGCTTGCCTGGGAGAAGAGACCAACCCCCACCTGGCTACAACCTCCCTTCAGGGAGTTGGAGAGAGCAAGGTCTCCTCTGAGCCTCCTCTTCTCCAGGTTAAGCAACCCCAGCTCCCTCAGCCTCTCCTCACAGGGCTGTGCTCCAGACCCCTCCCCAGCCTTGTTGCCCTTCTCTGGACACGTCCCAGCAACTCAACATCTTTCTTTCATCACTATGGTTATTTTCGAGCCAGTTTCTGCATTGTGGCTGCTGTTACCACAGGAAATTTTCGGAGCTGCAAAGCGCAGTGACCGCGGCGCAGACCAAGCTGAGGCCTCTGAACACTCGCATCGCGCCTGCAGGTCGGAGGAAGGGGGGAGAAAGAGGTCTGCGTGTGTCCAAAGTGGGTCCTCGGCTTCCCTGACACTGAAGGCCCGCATAACACCCACCCACCGGTCAGCCATACCTCCTCTGAAGGCAGTATACGCAGCCCGTCACTCGCCAAGCACTGCCGCCGCTGCCAGAGCCGCAGACCGCGATGATCCCGCACTCCCCACAGCCCAGCAGCTCCCAGCAGCTGCCACCAGCGCTCCCCTAGCGCCCACTAAAAGGCAGTGCCCGCGGCAGCACAGCCTCCCTCACGCGCGACAGAGTATTTAACGCCTGCGTCGCTCCTCCCCGCGTTCAAAACCCTGCGCCTCGCCCTCCCATTGGCGGCGTCTTTGTGGCGTAACAGCACGACTGCCGCGCTCAGACGCACCTCGCGCCTGCGCTCGGGGCCGCGGCGGAGGCTCCACCCCCCCCGTGCGGCGTCACCCCCCCCGTGCGGCGTCACCACGCTGGGGCGGAGGGCAGGCCTGACCCGGCCGCGCTTCCGCTGAGGTGTAGGAGGCGGTCATCCCTCGCTGAGGTCTTCTTGACGCTGGTGTGGTTGTGAGAAATAGGTTTTAATATTTGGCTTTCGCAAGGGCAATTACTGGGGACCTGGGGCTCGATCGTTGGGCCGATTGGTTGGTTATGGTCTGTATTGTGAGAGAAAGGTGAGGTGCCAATATGTCTAAAGACTGGCCAGGTCAAAAGTGCAGGTTTTGTCTCAGTCCTGATGGAGAGGGGTGGGAGTGTGCTGGGGAATATGTATGTTTGAATAGGAATCTGTATGTTTGCCGCCTAGATAAGTTCCACTCGTGCTGTTACGGTGCGCCTCTAGCAAATTCGCTCTGCGCCCAGCGCTGTGTTGCCTTTATTCTATAATAAACTGGTTATAAATTTCAGCACTGAGCTCGTTTCTCACAATTTGGTGACCCGTACGTGATTACCCTGTCTGTAAGGCTTTCGGGACCCTCGAAGGGGGCGCCCCGCCGATTTCAGCGGCCCGGAAGGAGGACCCTGGAAGCCTCTCGGAGCACGGGTAAACGATCCAGCCAACATGATAAGCTAAAGGCAAGGGAAGGAGCTCCCGGCTGCCGCGGCTGCCTGTAATTCTTGTGCACGAAGACCCGGGCAAGAAAAGGGCTGTAAGTATTGTCCGGTTGGGCGGGAATTTAGGTCGGTGAGAGTCTGTGTGTGTGTGAGACGTGGGCTGGACAGTCCGGACCCACGAAGCGAGTGCGGAGTCCTTCTAACTGCGTTTTCCAATATCCCGCGAGGGACTTGGCCAGTGAAGGGACGAGGCGTTGGTGATGGAAAGCGTGGACCTCGGGAAATGGGGCAAGGGTCAGGTGTAGAGTAGCCCCGGGAAACATGGGAGCAACAAGGGTACCCAGGGATATACCCCCGGACAGTCCTCTGGGGTTAAGGATAATGGAGGAAAGCCTAGAGAGAGAAAAGTAGATTGCGGGAGATATCTTAAGGTTATTTTTTAAAATGTTAAAATGTTCAGTAGGTCCAGGAGCTGAACGCAGGGTCAGCTGCGGGACGCCCTGGCCACCAGCTGGCAGCAGGGCTGGCCCGGGACAAGGCAGAACTTTGGATCGGCTCCGGGCGGGCCTGGAGCAGGGCCGCGGCTGCGACGCTGCAGAGGGCAGGCAGGGGCTGCGCGTAGAGCAGCCGGGGCTGCAAGGCCAGTATCCGTGTTTGCACCAGCACCTGCGGTAGTGTAGCGGGCAAGGCGCTGGCACAGACGCGGGCGAAGCAGGAGCTGTTGCGGGGAGAACTACAGTGGCTGAGCCGTGCCCACTAGGGACTGGCGAAGGATCAGGCCCAGGAGGTGGCCAGGCTCAGGTTGGAGAAGGAGGGTTACTCGTGTTACCAAGGTTCCTAGAGGGAGTGTGGAGAGCTAAGGATGTTAAATTGGAGACTGAAGCTAGAATTGGGCTAGGGTAGAGATAGTTCAATTGGACATAAGGGTAGTTCTGGAAAAACATTAAGGATGAGGCAGAGATTAACCCAGAAGTCTGGGCTAGTGAAGAAAATAGAGGGGGTTAGGTGTAGATAACCTGTTGATCTCGGGAGAAAGGGCAGTTGGGGTTGGAAGGAGGGGGGAATGTGTCTCTTCAAGCCCCAAGGCAAGGATTGTTGGGATATTGTGGATTGCGGATAGTCAGTTGGGTTTTTTTGCAGAAGAATTTGCGGGTGTGATGGATGGAGTTCAATCATGTGATGCATAGGATCCAGGCCGTTCGGCGAGTTGTGCCTGGGTAGGGGTCCTGCTACGGGGTCCCGGATTTCTCTGCGTGGGGGTTCCAGGATTCTGGGTGGTAGTCAGGTGGTCTTCACAGCCCTGGAGAATTCGGGCTGTGAAGGGGCAGCGTTGTTTCTACGATCTAGGGGCTGCGGAGACTGCTCGTCCGTAGGGATCGGGCGCCCAGCGCTGCGTCCCGGTGTCCCGGTGGTGAGGGACCCGGTCGGCAGTTTTTGGTAACCTGCGGTCCGGTTTCTAGAGGGGCCTGGGCCGTGGGGGCCCGCGTCGCGGTGGCATTCACAGTATCACAGTATAACCAAGGTTGGAAGAGACCCCAAGGATCATCAAGTCCCGGTTTCGGGTGTCCCGGTGGTGAGGGACCCGGTCGGGAGTTTTTCGTATCCTGCGGTCGGTTCCTTGTGGGGCTTGAACTGTGGGGGCCCGTGGCGCGGTTACGCTCGCGGGTTTGACGTCCCGGTTTCTAAGGGGGAACCTCTGTTTGAGGGACCTGGTTCGGGAAGGTTTTTTCTCCGTGGTTTCAGGCTTCCGCAGGAGGGCAGGGACCTGGGCTGCGGCGTGTGAGGTTTTTTTGCGGTTTGACTTTGCAAAGGGATCGGCACAGTGAGGGGGGTCGGTCGTTTGCAGGAGCGGCACCGGCGTGCGGAAAGAACGTAGCATTTGTATGGGGTAGCCAGGCGATCCTGTGGTTTGGTGTCTAGTGGCTCGGGGCCGGCGCTTCCAACTGCCGCCGCTCGGTTTTGATCCCCGGTCAGTGATTAGAGAGCGCGTTAGGGATCATATGACAGTATTGGGATGATCTTTTGATGATTGGATTTGCCAAATTCTAAAAAGTGGTTTAGTAGGGAAGAAGCTGAATATGCTGCTGTCTGGATTAGGGCTTCACGCCCTACCCCTGTTCCCATATTTACATTAACAACTGAGAATAAGGACAAAGACAAGGAAAAGGCAGACAGGCTGGCATGAGAATATGGGAGAGGCAGAATCGGGTGGGGGGGACACCAGGAAATCAGAAGTGGCCTAATCAAGATCCTAAGTGGGACCATCAACAGCTTCAGGGGAGACAGAACATGGGAGACCTGAGAACATAATAACACAAGGATTAAAGAAGCTGTGCCCAGAAATTTTGATAAAGCCTCTAGCGAGCATTGGAGGAAGCCTCCTATGGAGTGGATGGTAGGATTAAAGAGAAGATTATAATATAAAGTGGAGTCCAGATGAGTGATTGGATAAAAATAAAAAGAATGTTGAACAGCATCTGGGGTGTTGACCCAGGACTGGACTGGAAGTGAAAATCCTGTTGGGTATTGTTCCAAGTTATTAGATCCTGCAACTAGGTGATGACCAATTTGCTTACAAGCTCTAGTAGCAGCGGCCTTATTAGTAGAGGAGGCCCAGAAAGCAACTTTTAATTTTGTTCTTGTCTCAGATCCCACCTTGGGGATTCCCGATCTATAAAATTAAAGCTGGGGGCAAAGTGTTAAAAAACTTGAAGGAGAGTCACTATTTCCCTCTGGGAAGGATGTTTTCTTGTTTTTGTTAACAACAGATCCAGTTGTCCATACTGCAGAACAAGGGTGGACACATGTTTTGTGAGTAAAAGGACCACTTCAGGAGTGTGCCTCTGAGCCTGACTGACTGCACAGGAAAAGCAAAACTTGCTTCAGCGTGCGTAAATATACACCTGGAAACCTCAGTCTGAAGGCTCTGGAGCTCGTGCGAATTCCATTGCAAGGAAACGTCAAGGAAGCCCCCATTTCATTCTGTGTATAAAACATCGGGACTTGATGTCACTGGATGGGTAAAGTGTAATGTTGTAAATGGGATTTTGTTATAAATCGGAGTATTTTATCCTGACTGAACTGGAAGGAGTCCAATCAAATCTAAGACCATGTCCCAGGTGTGGATAAAGTCTCCTCCAACATTAATAATGGTAAACAGATTGAATTAGTAATCAGGCCTACTAAAGTGATGGTAAATTTTTCTGCTGCACTGTGATTTTCTGCTATATATTTTTGCTAGATTATAATGAATGTAAGCATAGGTGTGACAAAAGCTTGACAACTATTTCTTATGTGCTGAGAGGTGTGGTGGTTATAAATGTATGCTATGTAGTTATGTAATTAGGTTACCTCTGAGTTCAAAAAGCTTTAACTTCTTGATTATCAAATGTAAATTGGCTTGTTGGAACATTGCTGGAATTGTTGTTTGGTATTAATAAGTTGCAAGTAGATGGTTATAATTTGAAGTGATTAGGACAGGAGAGCACCAAAAACTGTGTTCAGCTAGGGGGACCACAGAGACTGCAATACAGACGGCTGAAAGGACCGGTGCATCCACCCACTGAACGGACTGTGGTACCCCAAATGGAGTATATAAAGATGGTCAAGAGATGAGTTCCAGTATCAGAATAGGAGTGGTAATGGTCCTTGCCTGAAAACATCACAAACTAGAAACAGGTCGGGGTTCGAAATTGGTACAGCCTCCCTGGACAAGGGAAAGGACATGGTCCGAGCAGAGCATTGGTGGGGATTGAAGGAGGCAAGGCCGGGTAGACCTCTGTGATTGCCACGAAGAAGATCTAGAACCATGGCTGTGGGCAGCAACCCCATAGGCCGTGTGAGTGGAGTTGCAAGTCAAACCGGACCCTAATTCCCAGGATTAACCACTCGGAGGGAGAAAGTTGTCACCCAGACGCTGGTATATATGCCACACACCCACTCCCTGGTGTGGTACTAGCAAAGTAAAGAGGAACTATTTTCAGGCAAGGAACATCAGTTGTTATCCCATTCCTTTTACCAGGAAGTTGAAATTGGAATCCTTTTGCTGTTATAAAAATTGTTCCCAAGTTAGGTTATTATGGCTCAAGCCAAATGTAGTATAAAGAAGGGGAGGGATTGTGAGAAATAGGTTTTAATATTTGGCTTTCGCAAGGGCAATTACTGGGGATCTAAGGCTCGATCGTTGGGCCGATTGGTTGGTTATGGTCTGTATTGTGAAAGAAAGGTGCAGGTTTTGTCTCAGTCCTGATGGAGAGGGGTGGGAGTGTGCTGGGGAATATGTATGTTTGAATATGAATATGTATGTTTGCTGCCTATATAAGTTCAACTCATGTTGTTTACGGTGCGCCTCTAGCAAATTCGCTCTGCGCCCAGCGCTGTGTTGCCTTTATTTTATAATAAACTGGTTATAAATTTCAGCAGTGAGCTCGTTTTTCACAGACCTCAAGGATCATCCACTTCAACCCCCCCTGCCATGGCCAGGGGCATCATCTCCAGAGCCTTAAAAACCTCCAGGGATGAGGCTTCCACCACCTCCCTGAACAGCCTGCCCCAGTGTCTCACCACCCCTCATGGGGAGGAACTTCTTCCTAACATCCAGTTTGAATGTACCCATTTCTATTTTGCTCCATTCCCTTAGTCCATCACTCCCTGACACCTAAAAAGTCCCTCCACAACTTTGTTGTAGCCCCCTTGCAGATACTGGAAGGCCACATTAGGTCTTTTCAAAGCCTTGTCTTCTCCAGACTGAACAGCCCCAATTCTCTCAGTCTGTCCTCACAGGAGAGGAGCTCCAGCCCTCTGATAGTTCTTGTGGCTTCTCTGGCAACCTCCCAGTGCCTCCTGATCCTCCTTGTAATAGGAGCCAGAACTGGAGGCAGTATTCCAGGCAGGTCTCACCAGAGTGAAGTAGACGGGAGAATCACCTCCCTCGACTGCTGCTGCACTCCATGCAGGCCAGGCTCCAGTTGGCTCTCTGGGCTGCAAGTGCACACTGTTGAATTCTATACCCCAATAGTCACATTTTCACTGTACCAAGTGAATTTTTGTAGCATGATCGCCTCTGCTGTGAGCAATTTCACATTTCCTCTGAGACTGATGCCAGGGTCCTCCTAGATTATTCATTTCTAACAGGTATACCTTGTGGCAAAAACAGCTGCTACTGGGAATGAAGTTGGAGTTTAAAGTAATATAATTACCAGCAAATTGCAGAATCTGAGCTGTGATTTCTGAGCATCCTAGATACTTCTTATCAGAGTTCAAGTCTGAGTGTGGTGTTGCATGTGGATGTCCAATACATCCTGATAGTAGTCTATGTGAAGGGCCTTACAGTTAGGGTT
>JAAWVA010000039.1:70550-178932 GCA_015227895.2 Colaptes auratus | reverse complement strand
GGGTTAACGCACAGAAGAGTACGTCCTAGAAATATTAAGGCACGATCCTGGCCATAAGCATCATCCACTACATTCCACCCCCCTGCTTTAGGGCAAGTATATTGGGCAAATGTTGTTCTATGATCAAACTTTACCAAAGGTGAATTAAACATTTATAAAATCACAAGAACGTCTTACTCATATATAATATCTCAGAACTGCACAACTGTAATCTAAACAAAGCATACCAAAACAGAACAGAACCTGTTAATTCTGAGGTCAATATCAGTGACCTTAGTGTTTTCCAGTCTCCACCCCCTGACCGGTGGTGAATTCCTGTTTGCTCAGAGAGTAGTCTTCATTTCCAGGATGGTCCGTCCCCTGGGACCGCTGTCACTCTGTGGGAAACAAAACTGGCCACGGGGTTTAAAGCGGGCTTGACCGTTAGTAATTTGGATGACCCACGAGCACTTATGCGATGAGTTTTCCCGTTAATGTCAGTAGCCTCCAAGCGTATAGACCTCTGGGCTTAGCCAGCGTCTGGGTACAATCCCATAGATGGCAGTTTCACTAGCACTGGTTGGCCCACCTGCATCTGTGTTAGTGAATGTGGGTGTTCATCCTTTGCCTCCCCTGGCATGTGGTTGACATCTCTAACTGGGTCATCAGGGCGAATGCCTTGACTTTGGGACTCGTAATTCCCCCCATCGATTGTTACAATGAAACTGCAGAAGGCAGGCGTTTGTCCCAGTTACTCCTTGAAACATTAGCATGCTTCTTAATGAGGCCATTGGCCCTTTCCAATATGCCATTGCCTGGGGTAATATGGAGTATGAAACATCCATTTGACCCCTTCTCCTCGGGCCCAGTCTTGCACTAAGGCTGAGGTAAAATGTGAACCATATCACTCTGAATATGTTCAGGCATAGGCAGGATGCTGAACCAATCCTTCAGAGTTTCAAGTTTGGTTCCTGAAGCAGTGCTAGTGGCAGTGGCCATGACTAAGCCTGAAACCACTTCTACCCCTACTAGTATGTATTTTTTTCCATGTGAGGGTCTGAGGGGACCAATATAATCAATTTGCCATGTGCTCCATAGCACGTCCCTCCCTTTAATATGCTGGGCTGGAGCAAGAGCAAGGCGGGATGGTTAGCTTTTAATCTAACCTGGCATTGAGGGCAGGCTGAACAATGGTTTCACATGTTGTCAGGGAAACTGGCCACCCCTGGATCTGCATTCGTAGTAAAGGTCTGACTTACCTGAGTGACCTCTTTTTATATGTAGCCACTCAGCCAGTCGCTCCCACTCCTTCCCCTCATGATCAACTACACTGATTTTTGCTAAGTGATCTACTTGTTGATTCCAAGCAGCAGAAGGGGTTTGCTTCTTGGAGTGTCCCTTTACCAATCCTCCTTGATAGGCCTGGCTCGACTTATCTCTAGTAGTCTTGCAGTCGGTCGCCCTCCAAACTTGGGTGTTGCCAACTATCCACTGATTCGCTTCCCCACTGGCAATCCATTCTGTGGCACCTTTGAAAGTAGCATATGAGTCGGGTGTCTATGGTCTCTGCACCATTTTCCACAGCTAGCATGAGAGCGCGCAGTTCTCCCACTTGGGCACTGCCTTCGCCCTCTTCAATGACAGTCCTGTCTGTGCCAATCTCCAGCGCTGCGGCCTTATAATGCCACTGTGATCCTACCCTTTGGGCAGAGGATCGTGAACCACACTCCTCAGTATTGGCATCGGCAGTCAATTCAGGTGCTACCTGAATAGGAGATGGCTTGTAGGGCTGGCATAGTGGAACAGTGTGTAGATTGATGGGCTGCTGCAATTGGTACCTTTGTGGGTCCTTCCTTTAGAGGCATAAATTGAGCCATCCCTTCCAGATAGGCATACCATTTCTCACAGTAGCCTTCTGAGCAATTCCCTCTGGTGGAGGAGTTCCATTAAGGACTGCTTGAGCAGAGAGAATGGGCTTGCAATACAATATCCTGCGTAGTGCGAAGCTTCTCTGCCTCTTTGACAGTCGGTTAGAGAAAGGCCCCTTCTCCCATTCAGAGTATCTTCTTTCAGCGTCTTTTAAATGCTGTGAAGAGAATAGAAGGGCTCTGTTCGGGCCTTTGGGTCCCCTTTGAAAAATCCCACAGTAGGAAGCATGTTCAGAAAAGCCCCATTCTGCCCTTAAGGGGTCATGTGGGTGCAAAGGGCCCAATTTCTGATAAGCCTTTAACTCGTCCTTCAAAGCCTTTAGGCTTTCAGTGTGCCTTGGGGTCCAGTCCCAGACTCTGCTCTTTTTAAGCAGGTCATAAAGGGGACGAGCAGTATGAGCAGGAATCTAAGAAGGCCAAGTGGTATGCTACCATAGACATTGCTAATGCTTTCTTATCTATTCCCATAGAAGAGGAATGCAGGCCTCAGTGTGCCTTTACGTAGAGGGGAATACAGTACATGATTAATTGTTTGCCCCGGGGGTGGATTCACAGTTATACCATCAGTCATGCAGTGATCCATGATGCTTTGGAGAAAGTTGGATCTCCAGTACACATTCAGTTCATCAATGATATCATAGTCTGAGGTAAAATTGCTGAAGAAATCTTAGAGAAAGGTAACAAAATCATTGACATTTTCTTGAAAGCAGGTTTCACCATTAAGCAAGACAAAGTGAAAGGACCTGCCAGAGAGATCCAGTTTCTGGGAGTGCGGTGGCAGAATGGTCACTGTTACATTCCAATAGATGTGATAAACAGAAAGTCTACCATGGGGAATCTCATCAATTAGAAAGAAACTCTACATTTCTTGGGTGTTACAAATGCAATAGTGGTTTGTGATTTGTGTTACAAAATATAATTTCAGCGTGGCTTGGTACCAAGGTCTAGGGGCATGGCTTGTTTTGAGAAAGGATGGTAAAATGTTCAGACTGTTTTGGTTTCAAAGAGAGCCTTGTATGAATTTTCCCAGGACCATGGAATGTTTACCTTAGATAAGTTCTGAGCAGCTGTGCCTGTGGGAAGCTTCCCTGTGCCTGTGTGAGAAGATGTGGTTTTCAAAGGACACATGAGAAAGATCCAAAAAAAGACCCCTACCACAAGGAAAGCGCATGATCAAGAAGCCCAGGAATTTCCTAGAACTCATTATCATATCCCTGCCTTCTATTAAGCATAAGCATGCATATGTAAATGATGTAGCTATATAAAGAAAAGATAGTAATTATAGGGTACTTTTTGGCAGAGACTGGAGGTGGCTGTGAGGGGAGTCTCTGCAGCCCGGCGTGTCGCTCTTTCCCTTGCTTCTATTTTTTTTAATACAACAACTCTCACAAGGAACTTAGAAATTTTCTTGTATGGCCCATTCATAACATTGGGTATAGTGGGATTTTGGAGACTGCACATTCCTGGATACAGTCAGATTGTGAAACCTCTTTATGATGTGACTTGAAAGACAAAGAGTTTCCAATGGGGTCCTGAGCAACAAGCAGCCTTTGACCAGATAAAGCAAGCAGTCGTCCAAGCAATGGGTTTGGGACCTGTTTGAACTGGTCCAGACATTAAGAACATTCTGTACATGGCTGCAAGTGACAATGGTCCAACTTGGTGCTTATGACAGAGAGCTCCCAGTGAGACACATGGACGTCCTCTTGGTTTATGGAGTCGAGGTTACAAAGACTCAGAGGCAAATTATACTCCAACAGAGTGTCCTGTTTTGAGGCCAGGAAAGGGGAAAAAGAATGACACACAAATGGATTGCAAAAGTGATGGAAAGTTTAAATGGAAAGGCAGTAAGTGTTTTACAGAAGCTACAAGCACAGTGACAAAAGAATTCCAAAGCATACAGAGTCTCCTATAGCACACCCAAAAGCCTCCCAACACTTCCCATCTCCTCACCTGAGGGTATACCCAACCCCCCCCAGGGCTCTTTCTTCCCCTCCCATTGCTTGGCTAGTTTCAGGCTGCACCCCTTTTATCCTCCTGGCATTAAGCCTAGCTAGGCCTATGAGGCCTTGAGATACTCCCCCACCGTTACCCGATAGGGAGCACCTCCCACAAGAGCAGAGAGTGAAGAAAGAGGAAGAGAATGACTGCAGATGGATTTATAGGGCGCAGATATTATGGGTGTGAAATATGCTGTTTCCTGTGTCCACCTACTGGGTTGGACCCTCTGGACACCGGAGGTGTAACTTATGTGGCAGTAACAGGAGGTACTCAGCCTAAGCTGCTACACAGAGAAAGAGATTCTAGCTGCTTCTGTAGTAATTGTAACTGAGTCACAATGTTTTTTAGCTCCCAGATTGCCAGTTTTGAATTGGATGTTCAGAGGTAAAGGTTCTTCACCACATCATTCAACAGATAGTTGTGACCATTTTAGGCTGTGCCTTTAAGAAAGGGACAGTGGCTGGAACACTCTGGCTGAATGTTTTGAAAAATAAAGATAAGGTCTAAACTAATTTCATTGGTAGATTGGTAGAATGCAACTTTTAAGTTTTAGTTCAGTTTGAGTCTCAGTCTCAGTCAGCTCAGCCTGTTCTCTCTGTTCCTGTGGGCCTGTCTGTTTCTCTCTCTCTGAAGCAACAGCTGCCGGACAGAGTCGACCTTGAATTAACAAAGCTAACCAGATAAGAAAACTAATTCTTACACATGATTTGAGCTAACAGAATTTTCTCCTTCATTGCCTTTCTCTCTCTCTCTAACCCTTTTTGGGAAAAAAGGGAGGTAGGGGGGGAGAGGGGTTACAGGGGGGAACCCTCCTGGCTGGAGGAGGTCTTCTGTATTACGTTCATTGCTGTATATTTCTGTATATATTGTAAATACTGTATATTGTGTACAGATTCACTGCATTCCATTTCTGCTTGTAAATACAGCTTATTTCATCTGCTTCTCCGACTGAGTTAGCTGTGGTATCTTTGTGTGTGTGGGGAGAAATTTCTCTCACCACCACAATAGTCTATGTGGATGGCTCTGAGAAGACAGAGAGCTCAAATGGAAAATCTTGACAGACCTGGTCTTGTGGAAGTGATCACAAATTGGCCAGAAGGAACTGACTGTACAAAACATCCAGACAGTGATCTTTCTGATGAAAAGAAATATGCTTTGTTCACAGATGCTTCCTGTCATCTTGTCGGGAACAAGCTGAATTGGAGTGTGGAGTCCAACACGCCGAGTTGCAGAGACACAAGACAGAGAAGGAGAATCCAGTCAGTTTGCAGAGGTAAAAGCTGTTCAGCTAGCTCTCAACGTAGCTGAACGTGAGAGATGGCCAAAGCTTTATCTCTACACCAACTCATGGATGGTAGCCAATGCTCTGTGGGGTTGGCTAAAGGACTGGAAAAAGAATGGTTGGCAGAGGAAAGGAAAGCCTATTTGGGTTGCTGATCTGTGGCAACACATTGCTGATTGCATCGAGAGAATTCCAGTGAAGGTGAGACACATTGATGCTCACATCCCTAAGAGCAAAGCTACTGAGGAACAGCAACACAACCATCAGGCAGATCTAGCTGCAAGAGTTTCTCAAGTAGACATGGACTCTGATCTTGATTTTGACTGGAAACACCGAGGTGAGATGTTCATAGCTCGGTGGGCTCACGATTCGTCCGGACATCAAGGCAGAGATGCAACCTACCAGTGGGCTCATGACAGTTCCATTGACATTTCCATAGACACTCTCACACAAGTTGTCCATGGCTCCCCCTTTCTGTTGCACAACAAGAACCTTCTTAAGAGAGCGATCAAGCAAGCATTGTAAGCATTGCAATACACAAGGTAACAGAAGTAACAAAAAGAGTAAAGCTACAAAAGCATAAATGATTGTTTTAAGAAAGCCGCATAATCACGTAAGAAAGAGATGATGGGACTGGCCCGTTATCCAAAGGCTATCCCATGAGGCAACTAGAAAAAGGACTATCAGGAGAGGCAGTAGCCAGACATAAAACACAGCAAACCTAATCTTCAGCACCATCTTTTACAATCTGCTCTAAAGGTCTGTTACATCTTTACTTTTCTAAGATGGTCAAAAATCATAAATTGTTTAATGTTAGCAAGATTCTCCTTGATCCATAAAGATAGATCTGGCCAGACTCCATCTCCATAAATAAAGAAAATACTTGCAGGCAAACAGCAAGAGTGAAAAGGCTCCTTTGCTGGTTCAGAAATGGCATCCTGAATATTCATGGTTCTGCCCAATATAAAATTGAACATAACACAATAATGCATTTTTACTCATCCTAATAATACTGATTTGTTGGTGCTTTTTTTTCGCTAAGGAAAGGTACTGGGTCCTATTGATGCTCACTTGGCCTAATGTTGTTTGTTCTTCTTACAAATTTCTCCTAGCTAAAAGTTCCATAACTCTCATATCTTCTATAAATTTTGTTAAATCACATTTAAAATCACATATAAAATGAAAATTTGGGAATACAACATGCTTCAACCATTCTTTCTTGCAACATAATACCTGAATTCCCCTCTTTTGTTTTTATAACCTAAAATGAAAATATATTTTGTGCTATAATTAATTTTGACTTTTCCTATAACTATTTAAAATTACGACAAACTGGTGAGGTAACATATAAATCCATGTGAACATTTTCTCAAATCACACAATAAATAAGCAATCATAACATTCAGTCTTAATTCAGATGTTTCTTGGTACATTCTTCTCATTGTTGCTTTTGGTCTCAGATTTGAAGGTCACAGTACATGAGAATCGCCTGTCCCCCAAAGGTAAAAAGATTCTGGGAAGGGAATTGGCAGGTCTCATTGACAGGACTTTAAACTGGCTTCGAAGGGGGAAGGGGCTGAAACCAGTCCCCCCAGACAGGAGTCTGAGGGTGGTAAGCTGGAGTCAGGGGCGAAACCAGCAGCCCGGCTGAAGTGCATGTACACTAATGCACGAAGTATGGGCAACAAACATGAGGAGCTGGAAGCCTTGTTGCAGCAGGAAAGATATGATGTAGTTGCCATCACGGAAACGTGGTGGGACAACTCGCATGACTGGAGCGCTGCAATTGATGGCTACAGGCTCTTCAGGAGAGACAGGCAAGGAAGAAGGGGTGGAGGGGTGGCCCTGTATATCAGAGAGGCACTTGATGCCATTGAGCTAGAGATCAGGGACGATCAGGTTGAGTGTTTGTGGGGGAGAATTAGAGGGAAGACCGGCAGGGCAGACATCCTGGTTGGAGTCTGTTATAGACCACCCAACCAGGAGGAAGATGTTGATGAAGCATTCTATAGGCAACTGAAGGCTGTCTCAAGATCGCCTGACCTCATTCTCATGGGTGACTTCAACCTGCCTGATATCTGCTGGGATCGCAACATAGCAGAAAGGAGGCAATCTAAGAGGTTCTTAGAGTGTATGGAGGACAGCTTCTTATCCCAGGTGCTGCGTGAACCTACCAGGGGTAAGGCTATGCTTGACCTCCTCTTCACCAACAGGGAAGGGCTGGTGGGGGATATGTGGTGGTCGGAGGGTGTTCTAGGCACCAGTGACCACTAGATAATTGAATTTTCAGTGTTCAGTCAAGCTAAGAGGGGCAGCAAGAAGACCTCCACTCTGGACTTCCGGAGGGCAGACTTCAGGCTACTCAAGGAGCTAACTCAGAAGGTTCCTTGGGAAACAGCCCTCAAAAACAAAGGGGTCCAGGAGAGCTGGACCTACTTCAAGGAAGAGCTCTTGAAGGTGCAGGAACAGGCTGTGCCAACGTGCCGGAAGATGAGCCGCCGGGGAAGACGGCCAGCCTGGATGGTCAATCAACTTCTAAAGGAACTAAGGGAAAAAAAGAGGGTGTATTGTCTTTGGAAGGAAGGGGAGGCAACCCATGAAATGTTTAGGGAAGTTGCTAGGTCTTGTAGGAAAAAATTAGGGAGGCAAAAGCACATTTGGAGCTCAGACTGGCCTCTGCTGTGAAGGACAACAAAAAGTCCTTCTATAAATATATTAATAACAAAGAGGAAGGGCAAGGACAACCTCCACTCCTTGGTGGGCACGGAGGGGAATGTTGTAACAAAGGATGAAGAAAAGGCAGACGTGCTTAACACCTTCTTTGCCTCAATTTTTACTAGCATGGGAGAACTTCTTCCAGACAGCTGGCCTGCAGAGCTGGCAGAAGGAGCCAGGGAGCTGCATAGTTCTCCTCTGTTCCAGGATGGGATTATTAGAGATCTTCTGAGCCGCTTGGACCCCCACAAGGCCATGGGACCAGATAGGATCCATCCTAGGGTGCTGAGAGAGCTGGCAGATGAGCTGGCCAAGCCGCTCTCCACCATTTTTCAGCAGTCCTGGCTCACTGGAGAGGTCCCAGAAGACTGGAAGCTGGCCAACGTGGTGCCCATCCACAAGAAGGGCCAGTTGGAAGAGCCAGGGAATTATAGGCCTGTCAGCCTGACCTCAGTGCCAGGCAAGATTATGGAGCAGGTCATCTTGAGTGCAATCATGCAGCACTTACAGGATGGCCAGGGGCTCGGGTCTAGCCAGCATGGCTTTAGGAAGGGAAGGTCCTGCCTGACCAACCTGATCTCCTTCTATGATCAGGTGACCCGCCTGGTGGATGTGGGGAGGCCTGTGGATGTGGTCTACCTGGACCTCAGCAAGGCCTTTGACACCGTCCCCCACAGCAAACTCCTGGCCAAGCTGGCAGCCCATGGCTTGGATGGGAGCACACTGCGTTGGGTTAGGAACTGGCTGGAGGGCCAAGCCCAGAGAGTGGTGGTGAATGGTGCCACATCCGGCTAGCGGCCTGTCACTAGTGGTGTCCCCAGGGATCAGTGCTGGGCCCCATGCTCTTTAATATCTTTATTGATGATCTGGACGAGGGCATTGAGTCCATCATCAGTAAATTTGCGGACGACACCAAGCTGGGGGTAGGAGTTGATCTGCTGGAAGGTAGAGAGGCTTTGCAGAGGGACCTCGACAGGCTGGACAGATGGGCAGAATCCAACGGCATGAGATTGAATACATCCAAGTGCCGGGTTCTGCACATTGGCCACAGAAACCCCATGCAGTGCTACAGGCTGGGGTCAGAGTGGCTGGAGAGCCGCCAGGCAGAGAGGGACCTGGGGGTGCTGGTTGATGGGAGGCTGAACATGAGCCTGCAGTGTGCCCAGGCAGCCAAGAGGGCCAATGGCATCCTGGCCTGCATTAGGAACGGTGTGGCCAGCGGGAGCAGGGAGGTCATTCTGCCCCTGTACACAGCACTGGTTAGGCCACACCTAGAGTACTGTGTCCAGTTCTGGGCCCCTCAGTTTAGGAAGGATGTTGACTTGCTGGAACGTGTCCAGAGAAGGGCAACAAGGTTGGTGAGGGGTTTGGAAGACAAGCCCTGTGAAAAGAGGCTGAGGGAGCTGGGGTTGCTTAGCCTGGAGAAGAGGAGAATGAGGGGTGACCTTATTGCTCTCTACAACTACCTGAAGGGTGATTGTGGCCAGGCAGAGGTTGGTCTCTTTTCCCAGGCAGGCAGCACCAGAACAAGAGGACACAGTCTCAGGCTGCGCCAGGGGAGGTTTAGACTGGATGTTAGGAGGAAGTTCTATACAGAAAGAGTGATTGCCCATTGGAATGGTCTGCCCAGGGAGGTGGTGGAGTCACCATCTTTGGAGGTGTTCAGGAGGAGACTTGATGGGGTACTTGGTGCCATGATCTAGTTGTTTAGGTGGGTTGGATTGGTTGATAGGTTGGACACGATGATCTTGAAGGTCTCTTCCAACCTGGATTTATTGTATTGTATTGTATTATTATAATAGTCATTGTGGTCGGTGTTAGGTAGTTCTGGTGATTTCCAACTTCACGGGGAAATGCTGTTTTAGCATCTTCTTGATTCTTGTGCTGTTCTTGAGATGATTGCAGTACTGCATTGCTGGTATCACTAAAACCTTAGTTATAATTTTAAAAAAAAAATTTTTACTATATATAATCCTTAAAGCTATTATGAATACAAAGTAAGACCAAACAAAAAAAAAAAACAAACAACAAACCCATTCTGCAATATACCTATAACAAACTCTTAACTTATGCTGCCACTAAAAATCCTTAAAATCTTAGAGAACTATGTTAAAATTAAACCATCAAATCAATGTCCAAAAAGAAAGAAAAAAGTTGTTACATTAACTAAAGAATACTTTTTAAAATTAAAGCCTTATTTACTACAATCCTTAACTGTACTACATGGAGCTCCTTTGAAATGCTTAGGCACACACAAAAAACAAAGACAAGCAGGTTCGAACCAAAGAAAGACTTAAAATTTTAACTCATTACTAAATACCTATAACTTACTATAATGACTAAATACTTGTAAGTACTAAATACTTACTATCATTATGCTTACTGGTAAAACTTAACACCAAAATAACAAATCTCTAAACCACATTACAATCAGAAATAATGAAATTAGTATTGTTGCTTTAAATCAAAACACAACTTTCATAAACTGGAGTCTTATCAGAAAGAGAAGGTGGGGGGAAAGGGTGGCTGTCTCAGCAAAGCCACCGTAGGTACAGAGAGTTAGCTTTTCCTCGAAGGCAGGGCTATATCAGTAGGTAGTAACAGCAGCGATTTGAGTTTAATTGTTTTGTCTTCTGCTGTCCTTTTTGTTCTCTTTCTGTGGTTGTTTAGGTAGAGCAAAAGTAACTGCGTTGTCACCTTTTCTTATCTTAATTTACTTTCTTAACATAGTCTCAAAACTGAATTGTGATCTTTTAACTTGGAATGTCCCTTCAGTCCACAATCAAAACACGTTGGAGAACTTTCAAGACTCAGCAGTGGGGGGGGGCCAGTGGCGGGGGGGTAGCGGGCTGCTGTTGCTGTTAGGCCCAGCGTCTGCAGCTCCAAGGTTGCAGGAGGGCTTAGCAAAGTGCTGTTAATTAATGCTGAAGTTGCCTTAGGATCTTCTGCTCGTTGTTCCAAAGAATCTTTAACTAATTCCCACGTTGTAAAGTTAGACCTAGCAATTTTGCTTATTTTTGTTGCCATCCTGAGCTCTGTACTGACTCCCAATATTGCTTTCTCTTCTTGCGCTTTAAGTGTCTCAAATGTGATCCACCAAAAGGGAAGCAAGTGCGGAGCTTCAGTGTTCCCTGTTGTGGCTGCGTCCCAAAGCGTTACTCCCGCTTGATCCCAAACTTCTTTTGTAAACACATTCGATGCAGTCAGATGAGGGATCTTCACCTGTACCTGTTTCAAGACTATCTTAAGATCATGGCCTGAAATGACTTTGCCAAGTTTCTTAAGGAGGTCCTGCATTAGTTCATAAACATCTCTTTCAGAGGAAGTCACTTGATTCCCCATATTTCATTTCCCATGGCTCACCTCTCATCGTAGCAGGAGGGTTATGTTCAGGCCCGCCAGCTCCTGCTTCCTTTCACAGCAGCTCATTCAAAGTTCCGTGGGACCTCGCGGCAGGTCGCAGCTTAGCGATTCATCCCCTCCATCACGTCGGGGTCACCATTTTACCGTGATTGAGAGATGGAGACAAAGCTTGATGCAACCAAAGTGTCTACTTTATTGTACAAAGTCTTTCCTTTATATAGGCTAACATAATCAAAAGCAACTCAGGATTGGTAATTAGATGTGTCCATGCGACAGGTACAGATTCGTGATTGGCTGCCAAGAAAATGCCAGGGAGCACACATCCCTTGGCAAGGCTCAGACAGGTGTTAGACAAAAGGCAAACGATCACACATCTCTTATCTAAGTTCAGAGAGAAGACAAAAGACTCTACTGCAATGTTTACCAGTTCTAATTCTCAGGTTGTTGTGTGGCTTCCCTGAGTCACAATGGTCGTTGGTAATTAGCTAAATACTTTTTTCTCTCTACATAGCTGCAGTTTGGTCCCAATATTTGTGGCCTAAAAGAGCTAAAATATTCCCTTCTATCAGCTGAGCATTGCTTGAGGTTCTACTCCCTAAATTCATTCCATCACATGGCTGTGACATTTGTGCTGCTATTAAGCAGGCAAAGCGAATCAAGCCCTTGTGGTATGGTGACAGAAGGTCCAAGTACAAGTATGGTGAGGCCTGGCAGATTGATCACATCACTCTACCTCATTCTCATTCTGGTAAGCAATATGTGCTGACTATGGTAGAGGCAAACACTGGATGGTTGGATACTTATCCAGTTCCACATGCAACTGCATGTAACACCATTCTTGGTCTGGATGACAAATCATGTGTTCGCTGCTGGGTTTGCTTAGCTTTGCAAAAATGCCATCTATATTTTTACAATTTAATTTTGCTTACTCCAAGTCTGGGGCTGTAATTTTGTATCCCTAGTTATGGAAATATTTAACAGCTGTGCACCCTGCTCGCTGCACCATTACTGTGATGAAGAGGTTATTAAACTTATTAATAGGAAATATAAATTATGAAAATATTAATTTTTATTAATTATAAAAATTATTAATAACCAATGAATCACTAACTTATATACATGTTCTAGTGCACGTTCATGAAATACATTCCATAAGTGGCTTAGTTTTGTGATTAGAACTCAATTGAACTTACTGAATTATTATTGAGTACTGTGTCCAGTTCTGGGCCCCTCAGTTTAGGAAAGATGTTGTCTTACTGGAGCGTGTCCAGAGAAGGGCAACAAAGTTGGTGAGGGGTTTGGAAGACAAGCCCTATGAGGAGAGGCTGAGGGAGCTGGGGTTGCTTAGCCTGGAGAAGAGGAGACTGAGGGGTGACCTATGCTCTCTAACTACTGAAGGGAGGTTGTAGCCAGGCGGAGGTTGGTCTCTCTCCCAGGCAGCCAGTACCAGAACAAGAGGACACAGTCTCAGGCTGCGCCAGGGCAGGTTTAGACTTGAAGTTAGGAAGAAGTTCTATACTGAGAGAGTGATTGCCCACTGAATCAGCTGCCTGTGGAAGTGGTGGAGTCACCTTCATTGGAGGTATTCAAGAAGAGGCTTGATGGGGTGCTTGGTGCCAGGGTTTAGGGTTTTTTTTAGTTGTTTAGGTGGGTTGTATTGTACTGTATTGTACTGTATTGTACTCTTTTGTACTGTATTGTACTGTATGGTACTGTATTGTATTTTAGGTGGGTTGGATTGGTTGATGGGTTGGACGTGATGATCTTGAAGGTCTCTTCCAACCTGGTGTATTGTATTGTATTGTATTGTATTGTATTGTATAACAAAGGGTGAAGTTCTGCTGCTTGGCCACTAGATGGCGACTCGATGGGACGCAGGCGACTTCTGGGTATATACAGCACAATTACAATGTTTCTATGTGTCAGAGATTACTCTGCTAGACGCAGATACTTTGAACTGGATGCTAGTGAGTACTAGCTATACACTCCTTAACCAATTTTTGATACAGGGCTTCTGTTCCCCAATGAGCCTTTGCATGTTCCATCTGAACAAAAGCCAAAAGACATGGGGGCTATTGGCACAACTGCTGCTTGAGCTTTACAGCTGCTGCCAGTGCTGTCACTCACAGCTGCCATTGGCCCCTGCTGGCTTTTTGCCACTTTTGCTGTGGTTCAAAGCAGTTTTCCCATTGACACCTGCCTGTTTGCTACTACCTGCCTAAGAGGTAAAAATTCCTTTACGTGCTTGGCCTTCTCTGCCAGTCGCTGCTTCAGCTTCTGTTTCAGTGAGCCCTTTTTGAAGAGGAATTAATTAATTACACATACCACAGGTGCCAATAGGTACATCTTTATTTAATATAAAAGGTGGACAAGGCAGACATATCCACAACTATTCTTGCTTGTCCTGTGGTCCGACAGCCTGACCGGACGGCTGAATGGAATCCTATCCCATGGAGTGTAATTTGTGATCTTGGAATTACAGTGATCCAACACGGGTTCAGCTCCCTGTATGCGCAGTCATTGCTTCGTGGAATTTTCAAGAACGAGTTAAAACCATTTGACATTAAACAGCTAAGTCAATTAATGTTTACTCTGACCCAGATATTGTTGTTTGAGGCACAATGGCAAAGATTGACTGGCAAAGCAGGCCTGGCCAACTTTGTGTGTCCTCAAGATGAGCCCAAATTTGGTATGGGTCCACCACAGCTAATAGGAGAACACCCCCAGTAGGTGACTCACAGTTGCAAGCGCGGTTACACCCTCTTGTTTTGCAACAGGCAAAAGACATAGCATTTCAGGATTTGATGAAGGTCCCAGAAACAGGGGTGCCAAAGCAGTCTTGGACAACTATTAAGCAAAGGCCAGACAAGTCTCATTTCACAGAATCAACAAGGTTGGAAGAGACCTCAGCGATCATCAAGTCCAACCTGTCACCACAGACCCCATGACTAGACCATGGCACCAAGTGCCACGTCCAGTCCCCTCTTGAACACCTCCAGGGACGGTGACTCCACCACCTCCCCGGGCAGCCCATTCCAATGGCGAATGACTCTCTCGGTGAAGAACTTTCTCCTCACCTCGAGCCTAAACTTCCCCTGGCACAGCTTGAGCCTGCGTCCCCTTGTTCTGGTGCTGGTTGCTAGAGAGAAGAGGCCAACCCCTTCCTGGCTACAACCACCTTTCAGGTAGTTGTAGAGAGCAATGAGGTCGCCCCGGAGTCTCCTCTTCTCAGGCTAAACAACCCCAGCTCCCTCAGCCCTCCTCATAGGGCTTGTGCTCAAGGCTCTCCCAGCCTTGTTGCCCTTCTCTGGACATGTTCAAGTGTCTCAATGTCCTTCCTAAACTGAGGGGCCCAGAACTGGACACAGTACTCAAGGTGTGGCCTAACGAAAACAGATAAGAATAATTCTTGCATACGCTTTGAGCTAACAGAATTTCCTCCTTAATAATTACCTTCTCTCTCTCTCTAACCCTTTTTGGGGAAAAAGGGAGGTAGGGGGAGCGAGTGGGGTATGGGGGGGAGGGCCCTCCTGGCTGGAAGAGGGAAAGGTCTTTCTGTATTACATTCATTGCTGTAGATTTCTGCATATATACTGTATATTGTGTACATATTCACTGCATTTCATCCCTGCTTTTAAATATAGCCCATTCATCTGCTTCTCCAACTTAGTTAGCTGTGGTTTCTTTGTGTGTGGGGGGGAGAACTTTCTCTCACCACCACACCAGCGCTGAAATAGAAGCATAATACAAGAAACTTTCTGAGTCTCTTGTCTTTCTCTAAGTCAATTTTGGCGAGCCAGGCAGGCGACCTCTGTCCAGCTGCAGGACCTTTTGAAGAACGGGACCTCTCAGGGCACCGGTGAGATATTTTCGAGGAGAGCTTCCCTACTCATGAGATCACCGCGGGGACAGACAAGACTGCCAGCAAAGACCTCTATGACTCTTGCTGCTCGGGCAGCTTCCTTATATACACCCTGTTCTATCTGTCCATCCCTGCACTTCCTGTAGAGGTTCTTTTTAAGTAATAGTGTGTCCAGTAGCTCCTTGTTCATCCAGGCAGGCCTCCTAGCATTCTTTCCTGCTTTTCTCTTTGTTGGTATGCATAGCTCCTGGACACAGAGGAGGTGCTCCTTGAATACTGACCAGCTGTCCTGAGTCCCTCTTCCCTCCAGGGCATAGTTCCCCTGTGATCCAGCCGCTTGGATCCCCACAAGTCCATGGGACTGGATGGGATCCATCCTAGGGCTGGTGTTCCAAACCCCTCACCAACTTTGTTGCTCTCCTCTGGATACCTTCCAGCAAGTCAACATCCTTCCTAAACTGAGGGGCCCAGAACTGGACACAGTACTCAAGGTGCGGCCTAAACAGTGCAGTGTACAGGGGCAGAATGATCTCCCTGATCCTGCTGGCCACACTATTCCTGATACAGGCCAGGATGCCATTGGCCGTCTTGGCCGCTTGGGCACACTGCAGGCTCATGTTCAGCCTACCATCAACCAGTAGCCCCAGGTCCCTCTCTGCCTGGCTGCTCTCCAGCCACTCTGACCCCAGCCTGTAACACTGCATGGGGTTGCTGTGGCCAATGTGCAGAACCCGGCACTTGGATGTGTTAAATCTCATGCCGTTGGATTCTGCCCATCTGTCCAGCCTGTCGAGGTCCCTCTGCAAAGCCTCTCTACCTGTCGTGGTTTGGGAGAGCAATCCTCCCACCACGGGCAGAAATAACGACTCAGACAAACGGATTGCAAAAAGTGATGTAAAGTTTAAATAGAAAAAAACAAAAAAGGAACAATGAAAGTTTTACAGAGAACCACAAGCACCGTGACAAAGAGAGAGAGATCCCATCACCACCTGGGGGTACACCCAAACCCCCCAGGGCTCTTTCTCCCCCCTCCCAACCCAGCCTTGGGCCTGGGCAGGCCCAAGGGAGGCAGCTCAAGCCATTTTACCTAGGCAGCAGCAGGGGACGAAAGAGGAAGTGCAGACCCCGCATGGATGTTTTATAGGGGAGCAGGGCATTATGGGAAATGGAATACCTGGTGTCCTGTGACCACCCCCCTGGGCTGGGCCCACCCCTTGGGACCTCCCAGGTGTGGTCTGTGCAGTGGCATCCGGGCCAGCACCCAGCCTAAACCACCACACTACCCTCCAGCAGATCAACTCCTACCCCCAGCTTGGGGTTGTCCGCAAATTTACTGATGATGGACTCGATGCCCTCATCCAGATCATCAATAAAGATGTTGAAGAGCATGGGGCCCAGCACCGATCCCTGGGGCACACCACTAGTGACTGGCCGCCAGCCGGATGTGGCACCATTCACCACCACTCTCTGGGCTTGGCCCTCCAGCCAGTTCCTAACCCAACGCAGTGTGCTCCCATCCAAGCCATGGGCTGCCAGCTTGGCCAGGAGTTTGCTGTGGGGGACAGTGTCAAAGGCCTTGCTGAAGTACAGGTAGACTACATCCACAGGCCTCCCCACATCCACCAGGCGGGTCACCTGATCATAGAAGGAGATCAGGTTGGAGAGGCAGGACCTGCCCTTCCTAAATCCATGCTGGCTGGGCTTGATCCCTTGGCCATCCTGTAAGTGCTGTGTGATTGCACTCAAGATGACCTGTTCCATAATCTTGCCCTGGCACTGAGGTCAGGCTGACAGGCCTAGAATTCCCTGGCTCTTCCAACCGGCCCTTCTTGTGGATGGGCACCACGTTGGCCAGCTTCCAGTCTTCTGGGACCTCTCCAGTGAGCCAGGACTGCTGAAAAATGGTGGAGAGCGGCTTGGCCAGCTCATCTGCCAGCTCTCTCAGCACCCTAGGATGGATCCTATCTGGTCCCATGGACTTGTGGGGATCCAAGCAGCTGAGAGATCTCTAACTACCCCCTCCTGGAACACAGGGAAACTATGCTGCTCCCTGGCTCCTTCTGCGAGCTCTGCAGGCCAGCTGTCCGGAAGACATTCTGTCTTGCTATTAAAAATTGAGGCAAAGAAGGTGTTAAGTACCTCTGCCTTTTCCTGATCTTTTGTTACTATGTTCCCCTTCATGTCCACCAAGGACTGGAGGTTGTCCTTGCCCTTCTGCTTGCTATTAATATATTTATAGAAGGACTTTTTGTTGTCCTTCACAGCAGAGGCCAGTCAAATCTCTAAATGTGCTTTTGCCTCCCTAATTTTCATCCTACAAGGCCTAGCAAAAAAAATAGGGAAGGAGTTTTGCCTATTGTAGAAGAACTCCTAAAGTATGGGCTGCTAACAGAGTGTGAATCAGCTTATGACACCTCAGTTTTACCAATAAAGAAACCAGCTGGAGGGTATCGGTTACTGCAGGACCTAAGTGCTATAAATAGAATAACAAAGGAGATCCATCCAGTAGTGGCAAACCCATATACCCTCTTGACCCAATTAAGAACAGAATTATAATGGTTTACCATCTTGGATCTATAGGATGCCTTTTTATGCTTAGCCCTGGCCCCTGAGAGCCAGCCACTGTTTGCCTTTGAATGGGAGAATCCAGAAACTACCCGAAAATGCCAATTATTTAAGAACAGCCTCACTATCTTTGGAAACCACTTTGCAAAAGAATTAGAAAAGTGGGAGAAGCCAAAAGGCAACGGAGTTCTGCTACAGTATGTAGATGACATCCTGCTGGACACCCAGACCAGAGCAGAATGATGGACTGTGAGTATGCTGAATTTTCTGGGACTTAATGGGTAACGAGTTTCCCCACAGAAGGTCTAAATGGTACAGCAGCAAAGTAACCAAACTGGGATAGGAATTGACTGCAGGACTGGGACCTGATTTGATCAGCAATGTCTTGCCACAGATCAGCAGCCCAAATAGGCTTTAATTTTTGCTGCCAACCATTCTTTTTCCAGTCCTTTAGCCAACCCCACAGAGCATTGGCTACCATCCATGAGTCGGTGTAGAGATCACAGTATCACAGTATCACAGTATCACAGTATTGCTAAGGTTGGAAGAGACCTCAAAGATCATCGAGTCCAACCTGTTTCCACAGACCCCATGACTAGACAATGGCACCAAGTGCCACGTCCAATCCCCTCTTGAACACCTCCAGGGACGGTGACTCCACCACCTCCCCGGGCAGCCCATTCCAATGGCAAACCACTCTCTCAGTGAAGAACTTTCTCCTCACCTCAAGCCTAAACTTCCCCTGGTGCATCTTGAGACTGTATCCCCTTATTCTGGTGCTGGTTGCTAGAGAGAAGAGGCCAACCCCTTCCTGGCTACAACCACCCTTCAGGTAGTTGTAGAGAGCAATGAGGTCGCCCCTGAGCCTCCTCTTCTCCAGGCTAAACAACCCCAGCTCCCTCAGCCTCTCCTCATAGGGCTTGTGCTCAAGGCCTCTCACCAGCCTTGTTGCCCTTCTCTGGACACGTTCAAGTGTCTCGATGTCCTTCCTAAACTGAGGGGCCCAGAACTGGACACAGTACTCAAGGTGTGGCCTAACCAGTGCAGAGTACAGGGGCACAATGACCTCCCTGCTCCTGCATCCTAATGCAGGCCAGGATGCCGTTGGCCTTCTTGGCCACCTGGGCACACTGCTGGCTCATGTTCAGGCAGCTGTCAATCAGCACCCCAGGTCCCTCTCTGTTTGGGAGCTCTCCAGCCACTCCGACCACAGCCTGTAGCTCTGCATGGGGTTGTTGTGGCCAAAGTGCAGCACCCGGCACTTGGACTTGTTGAATGTCATCCTGTTGGACTCCGCCCATCTGTCCAGTTGGTCGAGGTCGCTCAGCAGAGCTTCCAACTTGGTGTCATCTGCAAATTTGCTGATGACTGTCTCAGTCCCCTCATCCAGATCGTCAATGAAGACATTGAAGAGGATGGGGCTCAGCAGGTCCCAAACTAATTCCTCATGGATATCCAGGGCATTACACTGCTCCCTGACCCCATCACCCAGCTCAGGAGGCCACTCATCCTGAACTCCTCCTGCTTTGCTGTTCAAAACTGAGGCAAAGAAGGGGTTCAGGACCTCAGCCTTTTCCTTGTCTTCAGTCACTGTGTTCCTCTCCAGGTCCAATAGGGAGTGGAGGTTCTTCCTGCCCTTCTTTTTGGCATTAACATATTTGTAAAAATGCTTTTTATTGTCCTTCACAGAGGTGGCCAGCCTCAATTCCAACTGGGCCTTTGCCTCTCTAATTTTTTTCCTACATAATCTAACAACTTCCTTAAACATACCTCGAGAAGCCTTCCCCTCCTTCCAAAGGTGATACAGCCTCTTTTTTTCCCTTAGTTCCTTCAGGAGCTGCTTGCTCATCCAGGCTGGTAGCCTTCCCCGCCGGCTCATCTTTTGGCAGATGGGAACTGCCAGTTCCCATGCCTTCAAGAGCTCCGGTTTGAAATAGGTCGAACCAGCCTGGACCCCTCAGTTCTTGAGGGCTGCTACCCAGGGAACTTTGCAAATAAGTTTCTTAAACAGGCTGAAGTTCGCCCTCCGGAAGTCCACGGTGAAGGTTCTGTTGGTGCTCCTCCCTATCTCCCTGCATATTGAAAACTTCACCATCTCATGGTCGCTGCACCCTAGGCAGCCTCCCACGGTCACATCTCCCACCAGCCCTTCTCTATTGGCGAACAGCAGGTCAAGCAGAGCCTGACCCCTGGTAGGCTCACTTAACAGCTGCATCAGGAAGTTGTCCTCCATGTGCTCCAGGAATCTTCTGGACTGCCTCCTCTCTGCTGAGTTAAGTTCCCAGCTGATATCTGGCAGGTTAAAGTCACCCACAAGGACAAGATCTGATGACCCCGAGACAGCCTCCAGTTGCTTATAGAATAATTCGTCCACCTCCTCATCCTGGTTGGGTGGTCTATAACAGACTCCAACCAGGATGTCAGATTTGTTAGGCTGCACCCTGATTTTAACCCACAGGCTCTCAATCCCTTCATTTTCCACCTCAAGTTGTGTGGCAGAGAGTGACTCCCTAATATACACAGCCACCCCTCCTCCTCTTCTCCCTTGCCTGTCTCTCCTAAAGAGCCTGTAACCCCCCAGCGCAGCACTCCAATCGTGCATGTCATCCCACCATGTTTCTGAGATGGCGACTATATCATAGTCACCCTGGTGGACCAGGACTTCCAGCTCCTCCTGCTTATTGCCCATGCTGCGTGCATTGGTGTACATGCACTTCAGCTGGGCTCCCAACTTCTCTATTGACCCTAATCTGTGCCCCACTCTTTCATCTACAGAGGGACTGTTTTCCTCACCCACCCCCTTCAGACCTAGTTTAAAGCCCTCTTAATGAGCCCTGCCAACTCAATCCTAGGACTCTCTTACCTTTTCTAGATAATGTCACCCCAGTAGATAGAACAGAACAGAACAGAACAGAACAGAACAGAACAGAATAGAACAGAATAGAATAGACCAGGTTGGAAGAGACCTTCGAGATCATCGTGTCCAACCTATCATCCAACACCACCTAATCAACTAAACCATGCAACCAAGAACCCTATCAAGTCTCCTCCTGAACACCTCCAGTGATGGCTACTCCACCACCTCCCCGGGCAGCCCATTCCAATGGGCAATCACTCTCTCTGTGTAAAACTTCCTCCTAACCTCCAGCCTAAACCTCCCCTGGTGCAGCCTGAGGCTGTGCCCTCTTGTTCTGGTGCTGGTTGCCTGGGAGAAGAGACCAACCTCTGCCTGGCTACAACCTCCCTTAAGGTAGTTGTAGAGAGCAATAAGGTCACCCTTGAGTCTCCTCCTCTCCAGGCTAAGCTTTGGCCATCTCTCACATTCATCTATGACAAGAGCTAGCTGGACAGCCTTTACCTCTGCCAATTAACTGGATTCTCCTTCTCCCGGAAACTGGATCTCTCTGGCAGTTCCTTTCACCTTGTCTGGCGTAATGGAAAAAACAGCTTTCAAGAGAATGTCAATGATTTTGTTACCTTTCTCGAATACTTGTTCAGCAGTTTTATCCCAGGCAATGATATAGTCGATGAACTGGATGTGTTCTGGAGCACCACCTTTCTCCAGAGCATCGTGGATCACTGCATGACAGATGCTGGAGCTCTGGATCCAGCCCATTGGCAATCTGTTAAAGGTGTACTGGATTCCTCTCCAGGTAAAAGCAGACTGAGGCCTACATTCCTCTGTTATGGGAAAAGAGAAGAAAGCATTAGACTAGGGGGAATGGGATGAAGCTGGAGGTGGGGAGATTCAGGCTGGACATGAGGAGGAAGTTCTTCACCGTGAGGGTGGTGAAGGCCTGGAATGGGTTGTCCAGGGAGGTGGTTGAGGCCCCATCCCTGGAGGTGTTTAAGACCAGGCTGGACGAGGCTCTGTCCAGCCTGATCTAGGGTAGAGTGTCCCTGCCCATGGCAGAGGGGTTGGAGCTGGATGATCCTTGTGGTCCCTTCCAACCCTAACTGAAACTATGAAACTATGTCTATGGTAGCATACTATTTGGCCTCTGGATTCCAGCTCATACTGGAATTCCATCATGTCTGGTACTGCTGCACTCATGGGTTGAGTCACTTTGTGGATACTACTCCAAAAGCCCATTTGTAACCCTTAGGTTCTTTGAAACACCTTTCTCTCAGAAAATCAATTCCCAGAATACAAGGTGCGTCAGGTCCTGTCACAACAGTATGCTTCTTCCATTGTTTACCAGTTAAATTTATATCAATCTCTACCTTAATTAACTCTTGAGATCCACCAGTGACTCCCAGAATAGTTATAGGCTGTGATCCCTGATAATTTGATGGCACCATGGTGCACTGAGCTCCTGTGTCAGCCAAGGCCCTGTACATGTTTTGGGAAACTGAGGCAGCAATAGCTACCCTTCTGGTATTGCTATCTTGCCTTCTGCCACTTTGCAGTTCCCTCAGTCTCCTGAAAAGATTAGAAGTTGGTTGACCATCCCATCTGCTCATGTTCTCAAATTGATCACGCAGTTATCCAGCTACTCCCATGTGATCGACTCTCTTGTCTGTTTTGGTTTGACCTGTTTTGGCATGGCCTCCTTGGAAAACATCTGTTTCTAACAGCTGAAACCTAATTCTAATTTTTCTTCCTCTAGATGGATACATCTCCTTGTGCCAATTTGGCTATGGAATTTTAAAATTCCTCCTTCAGCTCTTTCATGCAATTCTCAGTTTTTCTAGACAGAGTTTCAATGGCTGAAACCAAAGAAACATGTGTGAGACTATCCTCCAGTTGTCTCATTTGATCAGTGAAATGGCCAACCGTAGGAGGCACTCCACTATAGTTTCTTGCCACAATTCTGCTTGCCAAAATAGTAGCATAACTAGGGGGAGCAAGTTTGATGAGCTTTTTAGCAAGACCTGTTCCCACAGGAATTTTATCAGGATTCAGAGTGCCATGGCCTCCATACATGACCTCTCTAACAGCAAATATTCTTAAACACTTAATTCCCTCATCCATGGTATTCCAAGGTTTAGGATTCCATGGAATGTCATCTCAGGATGGGTATCTCATGAGAGCTGCCAGTAAAAGGTATGTCAACAGAGAAACCTTACCAAGACACCTGCCTAGATGTCTAACTCTATTCCTCTGTCTTTTGAGATGGTTCCCAGCTGAGGTGCTGACTTGTCTCCCACTATTAAAGCTAGTGCACCTGTACTGAAACACCTTAGAAGCCAGGCTAGAATTGGCTCATTCTCTCCTCTGATGTAATCCTTTCTCACATGCCTAATTTCCTGTCTGGAGGCATTTGCTGTCTGAATGTGTGACCGGTTTAGGCTATGCCTTTAAGAAAGAGACAGTTGCTGAACACTCTGGCTCAATGTTTTTGATATTTAAACAAAAACAAGATAGTCTAAACTAATTTCATTGGTAGATTGTAGAATGCAATTTTAAGTTTGGGTTCTGTTTGTTCAGTCTGTTCTTCTCTGTCCTGTGGGCTGGACGGCTTCTCTCTTTCTGAAGCAGGAAAGGCCTTGAGTTAACAGCTAACCAGATAAGAAAACTAATTCTTGAATGTGCTTTTGAGCTAACAGAATTTTTCTTCCTTAATTGCCTTTCACTCTCCCTCTAACCCTTTTTGGGAAAAAGGGGAGGTAGGGAGGGAAGAGAAGGGGGGATTCAGGGAACCCCCCTGGCTGGCTGGAGGGAAAAGGCTTTTCTGCATTACGTTCATTGCTGTGTATTTCTGTATATATGTTGTAAATATTGTATATTTGTGTACATATTCATTGCATTCCATTTATGCCTGTAAATATAGCTTTCATCTGCTTTTCCGACTGAGCTAGCTGTGGTTTCTTTCTTTGTATGTGTGTGTGGGAACTTTCTCACCCCACCACATATTTTTAATTGGCGCCCAACGTGGGGCACGTGGATACTTGCTGTCCAGAAGCAGAGCAAAAGTTGCTTGATTTATTGTCTGCTCAAGTCGGAGTTGCAAAGATGAAAGTGTTTGGATTTTAGAGCGTTTGGTCTTTTCAATTTGTTCGGTACTGGTCTACAAGTACTTCCTGGGATTGATTTGCGATCGCTTAGGCAGATACTTGATGTATAAATTGTATTTATGGTTTAAGTATAAGATTCAGCTTCTCTATGACCAGTGCCTGGGATCCTTTTGGCTTAATAGATACAGGAATGTGACATCAACCACTCTGCCCATAGAGATAAAGGAGTTTAAGATCCCAGTAGGTGAAAGGATAGTTTTAAGTGATTACTGGGATCCAAAGTTGATTTATTTGATGTGTGCAATCCTGCTGTTGGTGATAAGCAATGCGTACTTGTTATATACGCTGTACCGGGAGAGAAAAGTATCTAAGGCCTGTTTTGTAATTAGGCGTAGACCCAAGAGGAGAAAGAACAGCTCTAACTCGACCCCAGAAATCTCTAGTGATGAGGAAAATGCAAGATCTGTATCAGTTAAAGATAAAGCTAAAAATTCCATCGGAAAGACTGCTCTGAACGGTGCTGTTGGTGGTTCTGGCAATCAGCCAGCTGCTGCGGCAGCACCTAACATGGGGCAGCTCCCACGTCCTCGGCAGCCATTAGCGAGGCAAAGCCATTTCCTCCATCTTCTTCAGCAGGACCGGAAGTGTCCTCCACAGCAGCTGATCTGTCTCAGAACCTGTCAGCTTCTGTTAAGCCAGCTGTAAATTCAAACACAGCTCCAGTTAAGCAGGTGGCTGTTTTAAATACAAGAAGTGGAAAGACCAAAGCTGATTCAGAAGCTGATGCTGGTGAGGGAACTTCTGCTTTAAGAGACCCTGCTGAGGAGGAGGAGGAGAAGGTTTGTCTTAAAGATATAGCTGAGTTATTGAGATCATCACTGGATGGAGATGCAGGGCAAATTGCTGATAGCAGAACAACTAGAGGTGGTACTCCTGAACTTAAAGAGGGGCAACAATTTCAGGGAAGAGAAGGAACAGGAAGAGGAGGAGACAGATGATATTCTGAACTGTTCGTCCCCAAGAGAAGAGCTGCGAAATGTGGGTAAAGATTACATCAGAGCAGATAAGGAGCCAATCCTAGCTTGGCTTGGTAGATGCTACGATACAGGTGCTCCAGCTCTAATGGTTGGAGACAAGTCAGCAGCTCAACTAGGAACTCTCTCAAAGGATAATGGAATAGATAGACATCTAGGCAGGACCCTTGGTAAGGTTACTCTGTGGATACGCCTTTTGATGGCAACCCTCATGAGATATCCTTCCCGAGATGATCTTCCATGGAATCCTAAGCCCTGGACTACCATAGAGGAAGGAATTAAGCGTCTGAGAGAATTTGCTGTCAGAAAGGTACTCTATGGTGGCCATGAGACTCTGAATCCTGATGAAATTCCTGTAGGAACTGGTCTTGCTAAAAAGCTCATCAAACTTGCTCCACCTAATTATGCAAATATTTTGGCAAGCAGAATTGTGGCAAGAAATTATGGCGGAGCTTCTCCTACGGTTGGCCAATTCACTGATCAGATGAGACAATTGGAGGATAGCATGACACGTGTTTCGTTGGTTTCAGCCATTGAAACTCTGTCTGGTGAGATAAAGAATTGCATGAAAGAGATGAAGGATGAAATTATAAAATCCATCTCCCAATTGGCACAAAGAGATAATTCCAATTCTTCCTCCAGATGGATAAAGGTTTCCTCTGTGAGGAATAGACGTCCTCCAAGGATGTCATACCAAAACAGGTCATTCCAAAACAGATAAAACCAAAACAGACCACCAAGGAAGTCACGTGGAAGTATTTGGATAACTCTGCGTGATCAGTTTGGTGAGAACATGAACAGATGGGATGGTCAACCAACAGCTAATCTTCTCAGGAGACTGAGGGAACTGCAAAGTGGCAGAACCCGAGGTAGCAATACCAGAAGGGTAGCTGTTACTTCTACAGTTCCCCAGGACAACTCTAATAGCTCCAACAGTGGCTCCAGTTCTAATACTGCACCATGTGCTCATTGCACATGTGGGCATATTCCCCATAACTAGGGGTGCCCTGCCTCCTGCCAGGGGGAGAAGAGAGGCAACAGAGATAACAGAATCTATTGGGATGTGTACATCCAGTGGCCTGGCACTTCACAATTTCAGAAGTACAGGGCCTTGGTTGACACAGGGGCTCAGTGCACCATAATGCTGTCAAATTATCAGGGATCAGAGGCTATAACTATTCTGGGAGTCACTGGTGGATCTCAAGAGTTAACTAAGTTGGAGGTTGATATAAGTTTAACTGGTAAACAGTGGAGGAAGCATACAGTTGTGACCGGACCTGACGCACCTTGTATTCTGGGAATTGATTTTCTGAGAGAAGGGCGTTTCAAAGACCCTAAAGGTTACAAATGGGCTTTTGGAGTGGCATCTGTAGAAGTTAATGGACAAAAACTGAAGCTGTCTGTTAGACCTGAACTTTCTGATGAATCAGCAGCTGTGGGACAACACAAGATTCAGGACATTAAATTGCCGGTTGCTTCTCAGACTGTGCATCACAGACAATACAGAACCAACCGTGACTCTTTGTTGCCCATTCAGAATCTGATTCGTCAGCTGGAGAGTCAGAAAGTCATCAGCAAAACTCATTCCCCTTTCAACAGTCCAGTGTGGCCTGTGCGAAAGCAGAATGGAGACTGGCGTCTGACAGTCAACTACCGAGCCCTGAATGAAGTAACTCCACCAATGAGTGCAGCAGTACCAGACATGATGGACCTCCAATATGAGCTGGAATCCAAAGACGACAAATGGTGTGCTACCACAGGTATTGCTAATGCCTTCTTCTCTATTCCTGTAGCAGAGGAATGCAGGTCGCAATTTGCTTTCACCTGGAGAGGAATCCAGTACACTTTCAGCAGATTGCCAATGGGCTGGATCCACAGCTCCAGCATCTGTCATGCAGTGATCCACGATGCTCTGGAGCAAGGTGGTGCTCCAGAACACATCCAGTTCATCGATGATATCATCGTCTGGGGTAAAACTGCTGAAGAAGTCTTTGAGAAAGGCAACAAAATCATTGACATTCTTCTGAGCGCAGGTTTTGCCATCAAGCGAGACAAGGTGAAAGGACCTACCAGAGAGATCCAGTTTCTGGGAGTGCGGTGGCAGGATGGACGCCGACACATTCCAGTGGATGTGGTAAATAGAGTCTCTGCCATGGCAAATCCCATGAACAAGCAAGAAACTCTACGTTTCTTGGGGATAGTGGGATTTTGGAGACTGCACATTCCTGGATACAGTCAGATTGTGAAACCTCTGTATGATGTAACTCGAAAGAGAAACAGTTTCCACTGGGGACCCAAACAACAAGCGGCCTTTGACCAGATAAAACAAGAGGTAGTTCAAGCAATGGGTCTGGGACCTGTCCGAGATGGTCCGGACATTAAGAACATTTTGTACACGGCTGCAAGTGACAATGGTCCAACCTGGTGCTTGTGGCAAAGAGCTCCAGGTGAGACACGTGGAAGACCTCTTGGTTTCTGGAGTCGAGGTTACAGAGGTTCAGAGGCTAATTATACTCCAACAGAGAAAGAGATTCTAGCTGCCTATGAAGGAGTAAAAGCAGCTCCTGAAGTGATTGGAACTGAATCACAACTTCGCTTAGCTCCCAGATTACCAGTTTTGAATTGGATGTTCAAAGGCAAGGGTTCCACACCACATTATGTGACAGGTTCCACCTGGTCCATGTGGATGGCTCTGATAACACAGAGAGCTCGAATGGGAAATCTTGAAAGACCTGGTCTAGTGGAGGTGATCTCAAGTTGGCCTGAAGGTACCAACTGTACTAAACCTCCAGAGGAGAGAGTAACTCGTGCTGAGGAAGCTCCTCCTTACAATGACCTTTCTGATGATGAAAAGAAATATGCTTTGTTCACAGACGGTTCCTGTCGTCTTGTCGGGAACAAGCGAAGGTGGAAGTCTGCAGTGTGGAGTCCAACACGCCGAGTTGCAGAAGCAAAGGAAGGAGAAGGACAATCCAGTGAGTCTGCAGAGGTAAAAGCAGTCCAGCTAGCTCTCGACGTAGCTGAACGTGAGAGGTGGCCAAAGCTTTATCTCTACACCGACTCATGGATGGTAGCCAATGCTCTGTGGGGTTGGCTGAAGGACTGTAAAAAGAATGCCTGGCAGAGAAAAGGAAAGCCTAATTTGGCAGCTGAGCTGTGGCAGGACATTGCTGATCGAATCGAGAGAATTCCAGTGAAGGTGAGACACATTGATGCTCACATCCCTAAGAGCAAAGCTACTGAGGAACAGCAACACAACCATCAGGCAGATCTAGCTGCAAGTTTCTCGAGTAGACATGGACTCTGATCTAGATCTCGACTGGAAACACCGAGGTGAGATTTTCTTAGCTCGGTGGGCTCACGATTCGTCAGGACATCAAGGCAGAGATGCAACCTACCAGTGGGCACGTGACAGATCCATAGACATTTCCATGGATGCTATCACACAAGTCATCCATGACTGTGACATTTGTGCTGCTATTAAGCAGGCAAAGAGACTTAAGCCCTTATGGTATGGTGACAGATGGTCCAAGTACAAGTATGGTGAAGCTTGGCAAGTTGACTACATCACTCTACCACGTTCTCGTTCTGGTAAGCTGTATGTGCTTACTATGGTAGAAGCAAACACTGGATGGTTGGAAACTTATCCCGTTCCACATGCAACTGCACGCAACACCATTCTTGGTCTGGAGAGACAAATCCTGTGGAGACACGGAACTCCAGAGAGGATTGAGTAAGACAACGGAACTCATTTCAAATACATCCTTGTAAAGAGCTGGGCCAAAGAGCACGGCATTGAGTGGATATTCCACATTCTCTACTATGCACCAGCTGCAGGGAAGATTGAACGCTACAACGGTTTGCTGAAGACCACTCTTAAAGCCATGGGGGGTGGATCTTTGAAAAACTGGGAAAAGCATTTAGCACAAGCAACCTGGCTGGTAAATAGTAGAGGTTCAGTGAACCGAGCTGGACCGGCACACTCAGATCTGCTACAGAAAGTAGAAGGTGATAGAGTTCCTGTTGTTAGAGAAAAGAATCTGTTCGGTAAAACTGTTTGGGTATTTTCTCCCTCAGGAGAGGCTAAACCTGTCCGAGGGGTGGTTTCAGCCGAAGGTCCGGGTCACACTTATTGGGTAATGCAAGAGAATGGTGAAATTCAGTGTATTCCACAAAGAAATCTAACTTTAGCTGAAAGAGTTTAATTTCAGAGTGTTGTACAGCTACATCGCGCCCAAAGGAAGAATGCATGAGGAATCCACGGTGCAGAACCCTGAGAACCCTGAGAGCCCTGAGTCAACTGAGAGACCCTGTTTCCTTGCTTCCCCATTTCCCTTTTCTTCCCTTCGTCTGCAAAGAGACAAACTGTATTCTATTTTTCTTGTTTCTTGGACTTCTGAATCATCTACACCTGAGGATATCCGGAATGGACTATGAACTCTACTTACAAATTGTAGATATTGCTTTAGATTGGATGGACAGTATGAACAGCCAATGAAATTGTTTAGAAGAGGTGGATTGTGACCGGTTTAGGCTGTGCCTTTAAGAAAGAGACAGTTGCTGAACACTCTGGCTGAATGTTTTTGATATTTAAACAAAACCAAGATAGTCTAAACTAATTTCATTGGTAGATTGTAGAATGCAATTTTAAGTTTGTGTTCTGTTTGTTCAGTCTGTTCTTCTCTGTCCTGTGGGCTGGACGGCTTCACTCTCTCTGAAGCAACAGCTTTTGCCGGACAGGAGTGACCTTGAGTTAACAGAGCTAATCAGATAAGAAAACTAATTCTTGCATACTCTTTGAGCTAACAGAATTTTTCTCCTTAATTGCCTTTCTCTCTCTCTCTAACCCTTTTTGGGAAAAAGGGGAGGTACGGAGGGAGAGAGGGGGGTTCAGGGAATCTCTCCCCTGGCCGGCTGGAGGGAAAAGGCTTTTCTTCTTTACGTTCATTACTGTGTATTCCTGTATATATTGTAAATATTGTATATTTGTGTACATATTCATTGCATTCCATTTCTGCCTGTAAATATAGCTTTCATCTGCTTTTCCGACTGAGCTAGCTGTGGTTTCTTTCTTTGTGTGTGGGGAGGGAACTTTCTCACCCCACCACAACAATCCTGGCCATAAGCATCATCCACTACACTATGTAAGATAATTGGATGAGAAAGGAAAGAGCTAGTGAGAAGGGAGTTTTCTGAGAATGTACACAGAGCTTTGATATTGTACACAGACCTAATTGCAAGTGGGCTGGATATTATAATGTTGCCCTCAGTCAGAGACCAATAGAATAGTGACGCTTATGCATATTTAGCTGAGATGCTATATAAGCTGTGTATCTGGGCAATAAAGTTGAAGCATGCTTATCAATCACATTGATTGCTGCTGTCTTCCCTTGCCGCTCCCTGTTGGAGAATGGCTGAAATCTAAGGGACATGACTCTGTGGAACAGCTACTTGAGCAGAATGTGTAGGCCTTACTCCATCTTGTTGTTTACTGCTCATAGTTAGCTGACTTGCTGAAGCAGCAAGGTCACTATGGCCTCGTAGCTGTTCTCACAGCTGTGTGTTTATAACATAAATGAATGGGAAAGGGAGAGCTAGGTAAGATAATTGGATGGGAAAGGAAGAGCTAGTGAGAAGGGAGGTTTCTGGGAATGTACACAGAGCCTTTGATATTGTACACAGACCTAATTGCAGGTGGGCTGGATATTATAATGTTGCCTTCAGTCAGAGACCAATAGAATAGTGACGCTTGTGCATATTTAGCTGAGATGCTATATAAGCTGTGTATCCGGGCAATAAAGTTGAAGCGTGCTTATCAATCACATTGATTGCTGCTGTCTTCCCTCGCCGCTCTCCGATATGAGGGGAAGGAGTGGGAGCGACCGGCTGAGTGGCTACATATTAAAAGAGGTCACTCAGGTAAGTCAGACCTTTGCTACGAATGCATATCCTGAGGGTGGCCAGTTTCCCTGACCACATGCGAAACCTTTGTTTCAGCCTGCCCTCAATGCCAGGTTAGATTAAAAGCTAACCATCCCGCTCTTGCTCCAGCCCAGCATATTAAAAGGGACAAAGTGCTATGGAGCACATGGCAAATTGATTATATTGGTCCCCTCAGACCCTCACATGGAAAAATACATACTAGTAGGGGTAGAAGTGGTTTCAGGCTTAGTCATGGCCACTGCCACTAGCACTGCTTCAGGAACACAAACCATTGAAACTGAAGGATTGGTTCAGCATCCTGCCTATGCCTGAACATATTCAGAGTGATAATGGTTCACATTTTACCTCAGCCTTAGTGCAAGACTGGGCCCGAGGAGAAGGGGTCAAATGGATGTTTCATACTCCATATTATCCCCAGGCAAATGGCATGGTGGAAAGGGCAAATGGCCTCATTAAGAAGCATGCAAATGTTTCAAGGAGTAATTGGACAAACGCCTGCCTTCTGCAGTTTTCATTGTAAACAATCGATGGGGAATTATGGCAGTCCCAAAGTCAAGGCATTCTGCCCTGCTGACCCAGTTAGAGATGGCAACCACATGCCAGAGGAGGCAAAGGATGAACACCCACATTCACTAACACAGATGCAGGTGGGCCAACCAGTGCTAGTTAAACTGCCGTCTATTGGGATTGTACCCATGACGCTGGCTAAGCCCAGAGGTCTATACACTTGGGAAGCTACTGACATCAATGGGAAAACTCATTGCATAAGTGCTCGGTGGGTCATTCCAAATTACTAATGGTCAAGCCCAGCTTTAAACTAGATTTGAAGGGGGAAAGGGTTAATAGTCTCCTGCTGGCCTGTGACAAACAGAGGGGCAGCTCACCAGAGGAAGATGGATGGAGAGCTGGTAAGGGCTCTCAACTTGCCGCCCTGAGGCAAGACACAAATGACACACCAGGACACCCTGTGGAAACCAAGGGGAATTGGCACAAGAGGACCACAGGGCCAGCCCAGCTGAAGTGCTTCTATGCAAATGCACACAGCTTGGGCAACAAACAGGATGAATTATTTGCCACTGTGCTGCTGGGAGGCCATGACATAGTGGGCATTACTGAAACTTGGTGGGATGATTCCCATGACTGGAATGTAGGGATAGACGGGTATAAGCTCTTTAGGAAGGATAGGCAGGGAAGGAGTGGAGGAGGTGTTGCCCTCTATGTCAAGAACCAGCTGGAATCAGCAGAACTCCTCCTGGGGAGGGATGATGAGATGGTTGAGAGAAACCGGAAACCGCGCGCAAACCAAACAGACCCCAGCGCGTGGCTGAGAGAGCAGGCAGCGGGGAGGCGCTCGGCTCTGAGAGCAGGCAGCGGGGAGGCGCTCGGCTCTGAGAGCAGGCAGCGGCGAGGCGCTCGGCTCTGAGAGCAGGCAGCGGGGAGGCGCTCGGCTCTGAGAGCCTTCTCACTGAGAGAGGGGGAAAAAAGAAAAAAAAAAAAAAAAAAAAAAAGGCGCCGGGTGGAGAGGGTGGTTAAGAGGGTGATTACAGCAGCATTACACCAACATGGTTACTACTAGAAGTAAGGCTAGTAGAAGAACAGTGGGCACCCAAACAGAGGCCACTCACAAGCATGCAAGTGTTCAGGTGGGTGGCTGCAGTGAGTGCTGGGACCTGGCACTCGACATGGAGGAAGGAAGGAACAACTCCTGTGTCAGATGCGAGCAGATCAGTGATCTGATGAGCATGGTGGCTGAACTAAAAGAAGAGGTAGAAAGGCTAAGAGCTGTAAGAGACAGCAAAAGGAACATTGACTATTTCCAAAATCTAACCTCTACTAAACTAGAACAGGGGGTGACTTAGTGAAACAGGGAGTTTGGTACCTTCTCATCAGCAAGCCTCTCAGCCTCCCTGCAGTAACCCACAAGGGCAGGGCCAATGGGTGCAGGTCTCTGCCCGACGGAAGAAACGCAGACGGAGCAAGCCTGCTACTTTGAGCAACACACTGCCTACAGTGCAGGTACAGAATAGGTATGAGGCTCTGCAGGAGGAACAGGTCATAGGTGAGGACGAGGACTCAAGGAAGACAGAAGCTGAACCAATGACAGGTTGCCTCAGGCCAGCTATCAAAACTAGACCAGAAAGAAACCTCGCAGGGTCATCGTTATAGGAGACCCCTACTGAAGGGAGCAGAGGGCCCAATATGCAGACCAGACCCCTTTCATAGGGAGATCTGCTGCCTCCCTGGTGCCCAAGTAAGGACATTATAGGCAAATTCCCAACCTCCTGAGTCCTTCAGACTACTACCCACTGCTGGTCTTTCAGGTGGGTAGTGACGATGCAACAACAAGGGCTCGCAATCAATTAAAAGTGATTTCAGAACCTTGGGGCACCTGCTAAAGGGATCAGGAGCTCAGGTTGTGTTCTCTGCTATCCCTCTAAGGTCAGCGATGGATGAGGGAACACTGAGGAAGAGCCAACAGGTCAATTCATGGCTCCGGGGCTGGTGCCATCGACAGGGATTTGGGTTCTACAATCATGGCTTGGTTTACAAGGCACCAGAGCTGCAAACAACTATGGGGCACACTTGTCCCAGAGGGGAAAAGGATCCTGGGGCAGGAATTGGCAGGGCTCATTGATAGGGCTTTAAACTAGACTTGAAGGGGGAAGGGGTAATAGTCTCCTGCTGGCCTGTGAGAAGCAGAGGGGCAGCTCACCAGAGGCAGTGGGATGGAGAGCTGCTAAGGGCTCTCAACTTGCTGCCCTGAGGCCAGACACAGATGACACACCAGGACACCCTGTGAAACCAAGGGGAATGGCAGAAGAGGACGACAGGGCCAGCCCAGCTGAAGTGCTTCTATGCAAATGCACGCAGCTTGGGCAACAAACAGGATGAATAATGGCCACCGTGCTGCTGGGAGGCCATGACATAGTGGGCATTACTGAAACTTGGTGGGATGATTCCCATGATTGGAATGTAGGAATAGATGGGTACAAGCTTTTTAGGAAGGATAGGCAGGGAAGGAGAGGAGGAGGTGTTGCCCTCTATGTCAAGAACCAGCTGGAGTCAGCAGAACTCCACCTGGGGAGGGATGATGAGATGGTTGAGAGTATATGGGTTAGAATTAAAGGCAAGACAGGGGAAGGAGATATTACTGTGGGGGTCTCCTACAGGCCACCTAACCAGCAGAGCCAAGCAGATGAGGCCCTCCACAGGCAAATAGAAGCGGCTTCCAGGTCACAAGCCCTGGTCCTCATGGGTGATTTCAACCACCCTGACATCTGCTGGAGGGACAACACAGCAAGGCACCAGCAATCCAGGATGTTCCTGGACTGCATAGAAGACAACTTCCTCCTCCAAATGGTAGAGCAACTAACAAGAAAAGGTGCTCTGCTGGACCTTGTTCTCACCAACAGGGAAGGGCTGGTAACCAATGTGAGGCTCAGAGACTGCCTTGGCTGCAGTGACCATGAAGCAGTTGAATTTAATATCCTCAGGGCTATCAGGAGGACCTATTCTAAGCTTATGTCCCTAGACTTTAGGCGTGCAGACTTCGATCGCTTCAGGAGTCTGCTAGCCACAGTGTCATGGGACAAAGCCCTGGAGGGAAGAGGGACCCAGGACAGCTGGTCAGTATTCAAGGACCACCTCCTCTGTGTCCAGGAGCTATGTATACCAACAAAGAGAAAAACAGGGAAGAACGCTAGGAGGCCTGCCTGGATGAACAAGGAGCTCCTGCACACACTATTACTTAAAAAGAAACTCTACAGGAAGTGGAGGGAAGGACAGATAGAACAGGGGGTATATAAGGAAGCTGCCCGAGCAGCAAGAGGCCTGGTTAGGAAAGCCAAAGCAGAGTTTGAATTGAATCTAGCCAGGGAGATCAAAGGGAGCACTAAGAACTTCTACAGGTATATTAATGGCATGAAGAAGAGTAGGGAAGGTGTGGGCCCCCTCAGAAAGGAAAGTAGGGAATTAGTCACAAGTGATGTGGAAAAGGCTGAGGTACTCAATAACTTCTTTACCTCAGTCTTCACTGCAAGGGCCTCCAGCCACACTCCTGGTGTCGTGGAAGACGATGCCAGGATGGGGAAGAAGAACTGCCCTTCATAAGTGAAGCTCAGGTTCGTGATCACCTGAAGAACCTGAAAGTGTTCAAGTCCATGGGACCCGACGGGATACACCCACGGGTGCTGAGAGAACTGGCAGATGAGGTTGCTAAGCCCCTCTCTATCATATTCCAAAAGTCATGGCAGACTGGGGAAGTCCCCACAGATTGGAAAAGGGCAAATATTGCTCCCATTTTCAAAAAGGGTAAGAAGGGAACTTCAGGCCAGTCAGTCTCACCTCTGTGCCCGGAAAGGTCATGGAGCAGATCCTCCTGGAGGCACTTCTGACTCAGAAGAGTAGTGAAGAGGTGATTGGGAGCAGTCAGCATGGCTTTGCCAAGGGCAAATCCTGCCTGACAAACCTGGTGGCCTTCTATGAACAGGTGACAACATTAATAGATGAGGGGCGAGCAACTGATGTCATTTACCTGGACCTGAGCAAAGCCTTTGACACTGTCCCACACCACATCCTGGTGCGGGATAATGTCAAAGGCTTTGCTCAGAGTGGCTGTCAATGGGTCTATCCCAGTGGAGGCCTGTGACAAGGGGAGTCCCTCAGGGATCCGTCCTGGGACCAGTCTTGTTCAACATCTTTGTGGGTGACATGGACAGTGGCATTGAGTGCACCCTCAGCAAGTTTGCTGATGACACCAAGGTGTGTGGTGCAGCAGACACGCTGGAGGGAAGGGATGCCATCCAGAGGGACCTTGACAGGCTGGAGAGGTGGGCACAAGCCAACCTCATGAGCTTCAACAAGACCAAGTGCAGGGTCCTGCATCTGGGTCGAGGCAATCCCAGGCACAAATACAGGCTGGGCAGGGACTGGCTGGGGAGCAGCCCAGAGGAGAGAGACTTGGGGGTGCTGGTGGACGAGAAGCTCAACAGGAGCTCTCAGTGTGCACTTGCAGCCCAGAAAGCCAATCAGATCCTGGGCTGCATCAGGAGAAGTGTGGCCAGCAGGTCAAGGGAGGTGATTCTCCCCCTCTACTCAGCTCTGGTGAGACCCCACCTGGAGTACTGCGTCCAGTTCTGGAGCCCCTATTACAAGAGGGATCTGGAGGTGCTGGAGCGTGTCCAGAGAAGGGCCACGAGGATGATCAGAGGGCTGGAGCACCTCTCCTATGAGGACAGACTGAGGGAGTAGGGGCTGTTCAGTCTGGAGAAGAGAAGGCTCCGAGGTGACCTCATTGTGGCCTTCCGGTATCTGAAGGGGGCCTACAAGAAGGCTGGGGAGGGACTTCTCAGGCTATCAGGGAGTGATAGGACTAGGGGGAATGGGATGAAGCTGGAGGTGGGGAGATTCAGGGTGGACATGAGGCGGAAGTTCTTCACCGTGGGGGTGGTGAAGTCCTGGAATGGGTTGTCGAGGGAGGTGGTTGAGGCCCCGTCCCTTGAGGTGTTTAAGACCAGGCTGGACGAGGCTCTGTCCAGCCTGATCTAGGGTAGAGTGTCCCTGCCCATGGCAGGGGGGTTGGAACTCGATGATCCTTGTGGTCCCTTCCAACCCTAACTGAAACTATGAAACTATGAAACTATGAAACACCGTGGCCAGTTTTGTTTCCCCACAGAGTGACAGCGGTCCCAGGGGACAGACCATCCTGGAAATGAAGACTCCTCTCGGGAGCAACAGGAATTCACCACCGGTCAGGGGGTGGAGACTGGAAAACACTAAGGTCACTGATACTGACCTCAGAATTAACAAGTTCTGTTCTGTTTTGTAGTATGCTTTGTTTAGAGTACCGTTGTGCAGTTCTGAGAGATGTATATATATGTATGATGTTCTTGTGATGTTTATATAATGTTTAATTCATCTTTGGTAAAGTTTGATCATAGAACAACATTTGCCCACATATACTTGCCCATAAGCAGGGGCTGGAATGTAGTGGATGATGCTTATGGCTAGGATTGTGTCCCAAATATTTCTAGGACATACTCTTCTGTGTGTTAACCCTCCTTTGTTCCCCCCCCTCCTTTCTGAAGGCTCAGGGGGGATCCTGGCGCCACTGAGTCCAGGTAAACTGCCTGCCTGGGCGTGGTCTCACCCATGTGGTAGGCAAGGGCCAGGTTCTATGTTTGTTTCCCTGTTCATAGCATAAGCTTACACCATATTTGGTAGCTGCCAGTTCATTAGTTAACCTTGGTGTTAGCAACAGATGCTCACTGGACCAGTATTTACTGGGGCAAATGGTAAATAGGGGTTGTTTGGTGATGAACCCCCACACACATTCGTGTTCGAGCTTGTATCTGTGTGCGCACCAGTGCTGTTGCGGTTCACCTTGCCCGGGACTAAAGCCAGTGCTCCAAAAGGCTTCGTGGTACTTTGCCCCCACCACCCAACTGCGTGCAGTGCTGTGGACAGTACCCCGTTGGATCAACTGCTGCATCATCCATCGCCGCAGGAGAAAACCTGGTAACCCGTGTGAACCAGCGCTGCTGAACTGCCACAGTACCCCCACGTCGAGTGAGGAACCTCCGTATCCTGGGAGCAGCAGCAGCCACGCGGCGCAGCCACGCGGTCGGCGCCATTTCCTGTGTCCTCATTACAGCATATCCATGCCACGTTCTGCGGTCTATAAACATTAATAAGGCAAGACTTCACAAAGTCCTCAGCTTGTAAGACAAGCTTTTCTTCATAGAGTTTCAGTTGGGGTATCGTGCAAATTGCTCCGGGTGGAGGATCGCCGGTCGCTGACCACCCCCCTCCCCCGCCGCTTTCCAAATCAGTTTCGATTCTAAGTTCTGTGAATCATTTAGTTTAAGTGCCTATACCTAAACATTCTGTAAAGATAGTTCCACTAACCAAATATCGATACCTGTGAAGGGGAACTGTATATACCCCGTTGCAGAGTTTGTATATATATAGAAATAAACCTAACATATTTTTCATTGATATCTCTGCCGCTCATTTCTGAGGCCATATTCATAACAGGTCCTCAGGGACCTATAGAGGCCGTGTTCGACTCTAGAGAGGCTCTATAAAGGCCATAGGGCTCCATAGGGGTCTATAGAATCTGTAGAGAGGCTCCATAGGGCTCTATAGAGTCTCTAAAGTGGCTCCACAGGGCTCTATAGAGGTTCTGTAGGGCTCTTTAGGGCACAGTAGAGGCTCCGTAGGGCTACATAGGGCTATATAGTGGCTCCTTAGGGCTCTAGAGTGGCTCTCTAGAGGCTCTGTAGAGGCTCCAGAGGGCTCCACTGGGCTGTACAGAGAATCCTTAGGGCTCTACGGAATTTCTGTGGAGGCTCTATAGAGGTTCCATAGGGCATTTCAGAGGCTCAGTAGGGCTCTATAGAGGCTCCTTAGGGTACTCTTGAGGCTGCATTGGGCTCTATAAAGGCTGTATGGAGGCTCCTTAGGGCACTATAGAGACTTCATTAGGCTTCATAAAGGTTCCATAGTGGCTCCGTAAGCCTCTATAAAGGCTCTAGAGAGACTCCATAGGGCTGTACAGAGGCTCCATAGGGATCTATAGATGCTCTATAGGGGTCTATAGAATGTGTACAGAGGCTCCGTAGGGCTCTATAGAGGCTCTAAAGTGGCTCTATAGAGGCTCTAAAGTGGCTCCATAGGGATCTCTAGAGGTTCTGTAGGGCTTTTTAGGCACTGTAGAGGCTCCATAGGGCTATATAGAGGATCCTTAGGGACTGTATAGAGGATCCATAGGTGTGGTGGAGCAGACAATAAATCAAGTAAATTTTGCCCTGCTTCTGGGCACCAAGAAACCACGGCTATCTCAGTCAGAGAAGCGAAAATGAACAAGCTATATTTGCAAGCAGGATGAAATGCAGTGAATATGTACACAATATATAGTATTTAAAATATATACAAAAATATACAGCAAAGAACGTAACACAGAAAGACCTTTCCCTCCTCCAGGAAGGAGGGTTCCCATGCCCCCTTCTCCCTCTTCCCCCCTTTTTTCCCAAAAAGGGTTAGAGAGAGAAAAGGCAATTATTAAGGAGGAAATTCTGTGAGCTCAAAGCATATGCAAGAATTCGTTTCTTACCTGTTAGCTAAAGGTCAGCACCCGACAGACAGAACACAGCTGTGGATCAGACAGGCTGAAAACAGACGAACGGACTGGAACAGACTGAGATTCAAACTGAACTAAAAACTAAAATTTAAAATTGCATTCTACCAATCTACCAATGAAATTCATTTAGACTTTATCTTTGTTTTCAAAATATTCAGCAGGGGGTTCCAGTAACTGTCCCTTTCTTAAAGGCATAGCCTAAAATGGTCACAATCCACCCCTTCTAAACAACTTCATTGGCTGTTCATACTGTCCATTCAATCTAAAACAGTATCAACAATTTGTAAGCAAAGTTCATAGTCCATTCCGGCTATCCTCAGGTGTAGATAATTCAGAAGAAAACTAGGGGAAAAAAAAGGAAAACAGTTTGTCTCTTTGCAGATGAAGCGAAGAAAAGGGAAACAGGGAAACAGGGACTCTCAGCAGACTCAGGGCTCTCAGGGTTCTCAGGGTTCGTTCACTGTAGATTCCTCATGGATTCTTCCTTGGGGCACAATGTAGTTGTACAACACTCTGAAATTAAACTCTCTCAGCTAAAGTTAGATTTCTTTGTGGAATACACTGAATTTCACCATTCTCTTGCATTACCCAATAAGTGTGAGCAGGACCTTCAGCTGAAACCACCCCTCGGACAGGTTTAGCCTCTCTGAGGGAGAAAATACCCAAACAGTTTTACCTAACAGATTCTTTTCTCTAACAACAGGAACTCTATCACCTTCTACTTTCTGTAGCAGATCTGAGTGTGCAGGTCCAGCTCGGTTCACTGAACCTCTACTATTTACCAGCCAGGTTGCTTGTGCTAAATGTTTTCCCCAGTTTTTCAAAGATCCACCCCCCATGGCTTTAAGAGTGGTCTTCAGCAAACCGTTGTAGCGTTCAATCTTCCCTGCAGCTGGTGCATAGTAGGGAATGTGGAATATCCACTCAATGCCGTGCTCTTTGGCCCAGCTCTTTACAAGGTTGTTTTTGAAATGAGTTCCGTTGTCTGACTCCATCCTCTCTGGAGTTCTGTGTCTCCACAGGATTTGTCTCTCCAGACCAAGAATGGTGCTGCGTGAAACTGCATGTGGAACTGGATAAGTTCCCAACCATCCAGTATTTGCCTCTACCATAGTGAGCACATACTGCTGACCAGAACGAGAACGTGGTAGGGTGATGTAGTCAATCTGCCAAGCTTCACCATACTTGTACTTGGACCATCTGTCACCATACCATAAGGGCTTAATTCTTTTTGCATGCTTAATAGCAGCACAAATGTCACAGTCATGGATGACTTGTGTGATAGCATCCATGGAATGTCTATGGATCTGTCACGTGCCCACTGGTAGGTTGCATCTCTGCCTTGATGTCCTGACGAATCGTGAGCCCACCAAGCTAAGAATATCTCACCTCGGTGTTTCCAGTCGAGATCAAGATCAGAGTCCATGTCTACTTGAGAAACTTGCAGCTAGATCTGCCTGATGGTTGTGTTGCTGTTCCTCAGTAGCTTTGCTCTTAGGGATGTGAGCATCAATGTGTCTCACCTTGACTAGAATTCTCTCGATTCGATCAGCAATGTCCTGCCACAGGTCAGCTGCCCAAATAGGCTTTCCTTTTCTCTGCCAGGCATTCTTTTTCCAGTCCTTCAGCCAACCCCACAGTGCATTGGCTACCATCCGTGAGTCGGTGTAGAGATAAAGCTTTGGCCACCTCTCACGTTCAGCTACGTCTAGAGCTAGTTGGACAGATTTTACCTCAGCAAATTGACTGGATTCTCCTTCTCCATCCTTTGCTTCTGCAACTCGGCGTGTTGGACTCCACACTGCAGACTTCCACCTTCGCTTGTTCCCGACAAGACGACAGGAACCGTCTGTGAACAAAGCACATTTCTTTTCATCATCAGAAAGGTCATTGTAAGGAGGAGCTTCCTCAGCACGAGTTACTCTCTCCTCTGGAGGTTTAGTACAGTTGGTAACTTAAGGCCAACTTGAGATCACCTCCACTAGACCAGGTCTTTCAAGATTTCCCATTCGAGCTCTCTGTGTTATCAGAGCCATCCACTTAGACCAGGTGGAATCTGTTGCATGATGTGGTGTGGAACCCTTGCCTTTGAACATCCAATTCAAAACTGGTAATCTGGGAGCTAAGAGGAGTTGTGATTTAGTTCCAATCACTTCAGAAGCTGCTTTTACTCCTTCATAGGCAGCTAGAATCTCTTTCTCTGTTGGAGTATAATTAGCCTCTGAACCTCTGTAACCTCGACTCCAGAAACCAAGAGGTCGTCCACGTGTCTCACCTGGAGCTCTTTGCCACAAGCACCAGGTTGGACCATTGTCACTTGCAGCCATGTACAAAATGTTCTTAATGTCCGGACCATCTCGGACAGGTCCCAGACCCATTGCTTGAACCACCTCTTGCTTTATCTGGACAAAGGCTGCTTGTTGTTCAGGTCCCCAGTGGAAACTGTTTCTCTTTCGAGTCACATCATACAGAGGTTTCACAATCTGACTGTATCCAGGAATGTGCAGTCTCCAAAATCCCACTATCCCCAAGAAACGTAGAGTTTCTTGCTTGTTAATGGGATTGGCCATGGTAGAGACTCTATTGACCACATCCACTGGAATGTGTTGGCGTCCGTCCTGCCACCACACTCCCAGAAACTGCATCTCTCTGGCAGGTCCTTTCACCTTGTCTCTCTTGATGGCGAAACCTGCATTCAGAAGAATGTCAATGACTTTGTTGCCTTTCTCGAAGACTTCTTCAGCAGTTTTACCCCAGACGATGATATCGTCGATGAACTGGATGTGTTCTGGAGCACCACCTTTCTCCAGAGCATCGTGGATCACCGCATGACAGATGCTGGAGCTGTGGATCCAGCCCATTGGCAATCTGTTGAAAGTGTACTGGATTCCTCTCCAGGTGAAAGCAAATTGCAACCTGAATTCCTCTGCTATGGGAATAGAGAAGAAGGCATTAACAATGTCTATGGTAGCATACCATTTGGCCTCTTTGGATTCCAGCTCATATTGTAGGTCCATCATGTCTGGTACTGCTGCACTCATAGGTGGAGTTACTTCATTCAGGGCTTGGAAGTCGACCGTCAGATGCCAGTCTCCATTCTGCTTTCGCACAGGCCACACTGGACTGTTGAAAGGGGAATGAGTTTTGCTGATGACTTTCTGACTCTCCAACTGACGAATCAGATTCTGAATGGGCAACAAAGAGTCACGGTTGGTTCTGTATTGTCTGTGATGCACAGTCTGAGAAGCAACCGGCAATTTAAGGTCCTGAATCTTGTGTTGTCCCACAGCTGCTGATTCATCAGAAAGTTCAGGTCTAACAGACAGCTTCAGTTTTTGTCCATCAGCTTCTACAGATGCCACTCCAAAACCCCATTTGTGACCTTTAGGGTCTCTGGAACACCCTTCTCTCAGAAAATCAATTCCCAGAATACAAGGTGCGTCAGGTCCGGTCACAACTGTATGCTTATGTATAAGTTTACCATTTAAACTTTTATCAACCTTCACCTTAGTCAACTATTGAGATCCACCAGTGACTCCCAGAATAGTTATAGTCTCTGATCCTGTGACCGGTTGATGCTATGCCTTTAAGAAAGAGACAGTTGCTGAACACTCTGGCTGAATGTTTTTGATATTTGAACGAAAACAAGATAGTCTAAACGAATTTCATTGGTGCTTATGGGGTGCAGTTTGGAGTTTGGGTTCTGTTGGTTCAGTCTGTGTCTGGTCTGGGTGCAGGCTGGGTGCAGTCTGTGCTTCTTTCTCTCTTGCTGAAGCAGGAACGGCCTTGAGTTAGCAGCTAACAAGATAAGAAAACTAATTTTGCATGTGCTTTTTAGCTAACAGACTTTTTCCTTCTTAATTGCCTTTCTCTCTCTCTCTCTAACCCTTTTTGGGAAAAAGGGGAGGTGGGGAGGGAGAGAGGGGGGTTCAGGGAACCCCCCTGGCGGGCAGGGGGGAAAAGGTTTTTCTGCATTGTGTTCATTGTTGTGTTTCCCTGTATATATTGTAAATATTGTATATTTGTGTATATATTCATTGCATTCCATTTATGCTTGTAAATATAGCTTTCATCTGCTTTTCCGACTGAGCTAGCTGTGGTTTCTTTCCCTGTGTGTGGGGAGGGAACTTTCTCACCCCACAACAGATCCCTGATAATTTGATGGCATTATGGTGCACTGAGCCCCTGTGTCAACCAAGGCCCTGTACTTCTGAAATTGTGAAGTGCCAGGCCACTGGATGTACACATCCCAATAGATTCTGTTATCTCTGTTACCCCTCTCCTCCCCCTGGCGGGAGGCAGGGCACCCCTAGTTATGGAGAATATGCCCACATGTGCAATGAGCACATGGTGCAGTGTTTAGAACTGGAGCCACTGTTGGAGCTATTAGAGTTGTCCTGGGAACTGTGGAAGTAACAGCTACCCTTCTGGTATTGCTACCTCGGGTTCTGTCACTTTGCAGTTCCCTCAGTCTCCTGATAGGATTAGCAGTTGGTTGACCATCCCATCTGTTCATGTTCTCACCAAACTGATCACGCAGAGTTATCTAAATACTCGCACATGATTCCCTTGGTGGTCTGTTTTGGTTGGATCTGTTTTGGAATGACCTCCTTGGAGGACGTCTATTCCTCACGGAGGAAACCTGTATCCATCTGGAGGAAGAATTGGAATTATTTCCTTGTGTCATTTGGGATATGGTGTTTTTAAATTCATCCTTGTGACTGGTTGAGGCTATGCCTTTATGAAAGAGACAGTTGCTGAACACTCTGGCTGAATGTTTTTGATATTTGAACGAAAACAAGATAGTCGAAACTAATTTCATTGGTAGATTGTAGAATGCAATTTTAAGCTTGGGTTCTGTTAGTTCAGTCTGGTCTGGGTTCAGGCTGTGTGCAGTCTGTGCTTCTCTGTCCTGTGGGCTGGACGGCTTCTCTCTTGCTGAAGCAGGAACGGCCTTGAGTTAACAGCTCACCTGATAAGAAAACTAACTCTTGCATGTGCTTTTGAGCTATCAGAATTTTTCCTCCTTTATTGCTTTTCTCTCTCTCTCTCTAACACTTTTTGGGAAAAAGGGGAGGTAGGGAGGCAGAGAGGGGGATTCAGGGAACCCCCCTGGCCGGCTGGAGGGAAAAGGCTTTTCTGCATTGTGTTCATTGCTGTGTATTTCTGTATATATTGTAAATATTGTATATTTGTGTACATATTCATTGCATTCCATTTCTGCCTGTAAATATAGCTTTCATCTGCTTTTCCGACTGAACTAGCTGTGGTTTCTTTCCTTGTGTGTGGGGAGGGAACTTTCTCACCCCACCACATATATTTTAATTGGCGGCCCAACGCGCAGCTTGTGGATAGTTGCTGTCCAGAAGCAGAGCGAAAGTTGCTTGATTTATTGTCTGCTCAGGTCGGAGTTGCAAGGATGAAGGTGTTTTGGATTTTAGAGCATTTGGTCTTTTCAATGTGTTCGGTACTGGTCTACAAGTACTTCCTGGGATTGATTTGCGATTGCTTAGGCAGATACGGGAATGTGACCTCAACCACTCTGCCCATAAACAAGTTTAAGATCCCAGTAGGTGAAAGGGTCATTTTAAGAGATGGCTTGGATCCAAAGGTGATTTATTTGATGTGTTTGAATCTGCTGCTGGTGATAGTGATTGCGTACTTGTTATATGCTCTGTACCGGGAGAAGAAAGTATCTAAGGCCTGTTTTGTAATTAGGCGTAGACCCAAGAGGAGAAAGAACAGCTCTAACTCGACCCCAGAAATATCTAGTGATGAGGAGAATGGAGAATCTGTATCAGTTAAAGCTAAAAAGCCCATCAGAAAGGCTGCTCTGAACGGTGCTGTTGGTGGTTCTGGCAATCAGCTAGCTGCAGTGGCAGCGCCTAACATGGCGGCTCCCACGTCCTCAGCAGCCATTAGTGGGGCAAAGCCATTTCCATCTTCTTCCTCAGCAGGACCGGAAGTGTCCTCCACAGCAGCTGATCCGTCTCAGAACCTGTCAGCTTCTGTTAAGCCAGCTGTAAATTCAAACACAGCTCCAGTTAAGCAGGTAGCTGTTTTAAAGACGAGAGGTGGAAAGACCAAAGCTGATTCAGAAGCTGATGCTGGTGAGGGAACTTCTGCTTTAAGAGACCCTGCTGAGGAGGAGGAGGAGAAGATTTGTCTTAAAGATATAGCTGAGTTATTGAGAACATCACTGGATGGAGATGCAGGGCAAATTGCTGACAGCAGAACAACTAGAGGTGGTACTCCTGACCTTAAAGAGATTCTTAGGAGAGTGACAATAAGATTAATGGGGCAACAAGTTCAGGAAGAGGAGGAAGAGGAGGAGTCAGATGATATTCTGGACTGTTCTTCCCCAAGAGAAGAGCTAAGGAATGTGCGTAAAGATTAAATCAGAGCAGATAAGGAGCCAATCCTAGCTTGGCTTGGTAGATGTTATGATACAGGTGCTCCAGCTCTAATGGTTGGAGACAAGTCAGCAGCTCAACTAGGAACTCTCTCAAAGGATAATGGAATAGATAGACATCTAGGCCGGACTCTCGGTAAGGTTACTCTGTGGATACGCCTTTTAATACAATACAATACAATACAATACAATACAATACAATAATACAATACAATACAACAGGTTGGAAGAGACCTTCAAGATCATCACGCCCAACCCATCAACCAATCCAACCCACCCAAAACACAACACAGTACCATACAGTACAATACAGTACAAAAGAGTAAAATACAGTACAATACAGTACAATACAACCCACCTAAACAACCAAAAAACTAAACCCTGGCACCAAGCACCCCATCAAACCTCTTCTTGAACACCTCCAATGAAGGTGACTCCACCACTTCCACAGGCAGCTGATTCCAGTGGGCAATCACTCTCTCAGTATAGAACTTCTTCCTAACTTCCAGTCTAAACCTGCCCTGGCGCAGCCTGAGACTGTGTCCTCTTGTTCTGGTACTGGCTGCCTGGGAGAAGAGACCAACCTCCGCCTGGCTACAACCTCCCTTCAGGTAGTTGTAGAGAGCAATAAGGTCACCCCTCAGTCTCCTCTTCTCCAGGCTAAGCAACCCCAGCTCCCTCAGCCTCTCCTCATAGGGCTTGTCTTCCAAACCCCTCACCAACTTTGTTGCCCTTCTCTGGACACGCTCCAGTAAGACAACATCTTTCTTAAACTGAGGGGCCCAGAACTGGACACAGTACTCCAGGTGCGGCCTAACCAGTGCAGTGTACAGGGGCAGAATGACCTCCCTGCTCCTGCTGGCCACACTGTTTCTGATGCAGGCCAGGATGCCATTGGCCTTCTTGGCTGCCTGGACACACTGCAGGCTCATGTTCAACCTACAATCAACCAGCACCCCCAGGTCCCTCTCTGCCTGGCCGCTCTCCAACCACTCTGACCCCAGCCTGTAGCACTGCATGGGGTTGTTGTGGCCAATGTGCAGAACCCGGCACTTGGATGTGTTAAATCTCATGCCGTTGGACTCTGCCCATCTGTCCAGCCTGTCGAGGTCCCTCTGCAAAGCCTCTCTGCCCTCCAGCAGATCAACTACTGCCCCACCTTGGTGTCATCCGCAAATTTACTGATGATGGACTCGATGCCCTCATCCAGATCATCAATAAAGATGTTGAAGAGCATGGGGCCCAGCACCGATCCCTGGGGCACACCACTAGTGACTGGCCGCCAGCCGGATGTGGCACCATTCACCACCACTCTCTGGGCTCGGCCTCCAGCCAGTTCCTAACCCAACGCAGTGTGCTCCCATCCAAGCCATGGGCTGCCAGCTTGGCCAGGAGTTTGCTGTGGGGGACGGTGTCAAAGGCCTTGCTGAGGTCCAGATAGACCACATCCACAGGCCTCCCCACATCCACCAGGCGGGTCACCTGATCATAGAAGGAGATCAGGTTGGTCAAGCAGGACCTGCCCTTCCTAAAGCCATGCTGGCTAGGCCTGATCCCTTGGCCATCCTGTAAGTGCTGCGTGATCGCACTCAAGATGACCTGTTCCATAATCTTGCCTGGCACTGAGGTCAGGCTGACAGGCCTATAATTCCCTGGCTCATCCAACCGGCCCTTCTTGTGGATGGGCACCACGTTGGCCAGCTTCCAGTCTTCTGGGACCTCTCCAGTGAGCCAGGACTGCTGAAAAATGATGGAGAGCGGCTTGGCCAGCTCATCTGCCAGCTCTCTCAGCACCCTAGGATGGATCCCATCTGGTCCCATGGCCTTGTGGGGGTCCAAGCGGCTCAGAAGATCTCTACCTACCTCCTGGAGCAGCGGGAAACCATGCAGCTCCCTGGCTCCTTCTGCCAGCTCTGCAGGCCAGCTGTCTGGAAGATGTTCTGCCATGCTAGGATAGATTGAAGCAAAGAAGGTGTTAAGTACCTCTGCCTTTTCCTCATCCTTTGTTACAACGTTCCCCTCCGTGTCCACCAAGGAGTGGAGGTTGTCCTTGCCCTTCCTCTTGCTATTGATGTATTTATAGAAGGACTTTTTGTTGTCCTTCACAGCAGAGGCCAGTCTAAGTTCTAAATGGGCTTTTGCCTCCCTAATTTTCTTTCTGCATGTCCTAGCAACATCCCTAAACATTCCGTAGGTTGCCTCCCTTTCTTCCAGAGATGGTACACCCTCTTTTTTTCCCTTATTTCTATTAAGAGTTCATTGACCAACCAGGCTGGCCGTCTGCCCCGGCGGCTCATCTTCCGGGTCACTGGCACAGCCTGTTCCTGAACCTTCAAGAGTTCTTCTTTGAAGCAGCTCCAGCTCTCCTGGACCCCTTTATTTTTAAGGGCTGTATCCCCGGGAACCTTCTGAGTTAGTTCCTTGAGTAGCCTGAAGTCTGCCCTCCTGAAGTCCAGAGTGGAGGTCTTCTTGCTGCCCCTCTTGGCTTGGCTGAATACCGAAAACTTAATTATCTCGTGGTCACTGGTGCCTAAACACCCTCCGACCACCACATCCCCCACCAGCCCTTCCCTGTTGGTGAAGAGGAGGTCAAGCATGGCCTTACCCCTGGTAGGTTCATGCAGCACCTGGGATAAGAAGCTGTTCTCCATGCACTCCAGAAACCTTCTAGACTGCCTTCTTTCTGCTGTGTTGAGATCCCAGCAGATATCAGGCAGGTTGAAGTCGCCCATGAGAATGAGGTCAGGTGACCTTGAGACAGCCTTAAGCTGCCTATAGAATGCCTCATCTACATCTTCCTCCTGGTTGGGTGGTCTATAACAGACTCCAACCAGGATGTCTGCCCTCCCGAACTTCCCTGTAATTCTTACCCACACGCACTCAACCCGGTCATCCCTGATCTCCATCTCAATGGCATCTAGTGCCTCCCTGATGTACAGGGCCACCCCTCCACCCCTTCTTCCTTGCCTGTCCCTCCTGAACAGCCTGTAGCTGTCAATTGCAGCGCTCCAGTCATGTGAGTCGTCCCACCATGTCTCTGTGATGGCAACTGCATCATAACTTTCCTGCTGCAACAGGGCTTCTAGCTCCTCTTGTTTGTTACCCATGCTTCGTGCATTAGTGTACATGCACTGAAGCTGGGCTGCTGGTTTCATCTCTAGCCCTAGCTTATCTCCCCCAGACTCCTGCCTGAGGCAACTGGTTCCAGCCCCTTCCCATTTAATGGCAACCCTCATGAGATATCCTTCCCGAGATGATCTCCCATGGAATCCTAAGCCCTGGACTACCATAGAGGAGGGAATTAAGCGTCTGAGAGAATTTGCTGTTAGTGAGGTACTCTATGGTGGCCACTCTGAATCCTGATGAAATTCCTGTAGGAACTGGTCTTGCTAAAAAGCTCATCAAACTTGCTCGTCCTAATTATGCAAATATTCTGGCAAGCAGAAGTGTAGCCAGAAATTATGGTGGAGCTTCTCTTACGGTTGGCCAATTCACTGATCAGATGAGACAATTGGAGGATAGCATGACACTTGTTTCTTTGGTTTCAGCCATTGAAACTCTGTCTGGTGAAACGAAGAATTGCATGAAAGAGATGAAGGATGAAATTGTAAATTCCATCTCCCAATTGACACAGAGAGATAATTCCAATTCTTCCTCCAGGTGGATACAGGTTTCCTCTGTGAGGAATAGACCTCCTCCAAGGATGTCATTCGAAACCAGGTCATTCCAAAACAGATCCAGCCAAAACAGACCACCAAGGCAGTCACGTGGGAGTATTTGGATAACTCTGCGTGATCAGTTTGGTGAGAACATGAACAGATGGGATGGTCAACCAACTGCTAATCTTTTCAGGAGACTGAGGGAACTGCAAAGTGGCAGAGCCCGAGGTAGCAATACCAGAAGGGTAGCTGTTACTTCCGCAGTTCCCCAGGACAACTCTAGTAGCTCCAACAGTGGCTCCAGTTCTAACACTGCACCATGTGCTCATTGCACATGTGGGCATGTTCCCCATAACTAGGGGTGCCCTGCCTCCCGCCAGGGGGAGGAGAGGGGTAACAGAGATAATAGAATCTATTGGGATGTGTACATCCAGTGGCCTGGCACTTCACAATTTCAGAAGTACAGGGCCTTGGTTGACACAGGGGCTCAGTGCACCATAATGCCATCAAATTATCAGGGATCAGAGACTATAACTATTCTGGGAGTCACTGGTGGATCTCAAGAGTTAACTAAGGTGGAGGTTGATATAAGTTTAAATGGTAAACAGTGGAGGAAGCATACAGTTGTGACCGGACCTGACGCACCTTGTATTCTGGGAATTGATTTTCTGAGAGAAGGGTGTTCCAGAGACCCTAAAGGTCACAAATGGGGTTTTGGAGTGGCATCTGTAGAAGCTGATGGACAAAAACTGAAGCTGTCTGTTAGACCTGAACTTTCTGATGAATCAGCAGCTGTGGGACAACACAAGATTCAGGACCTTAAATTGCCGGTTGCTTCTCAGACTGTGCATCACAGACAATACAGAACCAACCGTGACTCTTTGTTGCCCATTCAGAATCTGATTCATCAGTTGGAGAGTCAGAAAGTCATCAGCAAAACTCATTCCCCTTTCAACAGTCTCTTGGAGCACTGGCTTTAGTCCCGGGCAAGGTGAACCACAACAGCACTGGTGCGCACACAGATACAGGCTCGAACACGAATGTGTGGGGGGGTTCATCACCAAACAACCCCTATTTACCATTTGCCCCAGTAAATTCTGGTCCAATGAGCATCTGTTGCTAACACCAAGGTTAACCAATGAACTGGCAGATACCAAATATGGTGTAAGCTTATGCTATAAACAGGGAAACAAACATATAGCCTGGCCCTTGCCTACCACAGGGGTGAGACCACGCCCAGGCAGGCAGTTTACCTGGACTCAGTGGCTCCAGGATCCCCCCTGCCTCCTTCAGAAAGGAGGGGGAAACAAAGGAGGGTTAACACACAGAAAAGTATGTCCTAGAAATATTTGGGGCACAATCCTGGCCATAAGCATCATCCACTACAATGATGAATGGTTATTATGACTGGAGTGTGTAAGACTTGATACATACCAGATTGATATAACAGAGTCCCTGTTCCAGTAGTAGGCTGCTTTTGTATTGTATAAGCTTTTATAAAGAAGGATTTTGTGTAATAAAGTGGACACCTGGCCTGGATCAGGCTGAGTCCCGTCTCTTAATCGCGGCACCTTGGGAGTCCCTGTGGACGACTAAGAAACCTCTACCTTGACAATTGGAGACTCAATAGAGGCCCATACAGCCAATATATAGACAGTGGGAGCCTCTATAGAGGGCTATGGCGCCTCTACAGAAGCCTATGGCGCCTCTGTAGAGCCCTTGGGATCCTCTCTAGAGGCCCATGGAGCCTCTGTATAAACCATGGGAGCCTCTGTATTAACCATGGGAGCCTCTATATTGACATTGAGAGCCTATATAGCTGCCTATGGAGCCAAAATTGAGCCAATGGCAGCATCTATAGAGACCTAAGGAGCCTCTAGAGAGCACTATGGAGCCCTATGGAGCTTCTATAGACCCCTGTGTAGCCCTGTGGAGGCTCCATAGTGCCCTATGGAGCCTCTATAGAGCCTTTATAGAGCCCTATGGAGCCTCTATACAGATTCTATAGACCCCTATGGAGCTCTATAGAGCATGTCTAGAGCCTTTACAGACCCTCTCTAGAGCCCAATGCAGCCTCTATAGTGCCCTAAGGAGCCTCTATAGAGCCTCTCTAGAGCCCAATGCAGTCTCTATAGTGCCCTATGGAACCTCTATAGAGCCTCTACAGAGATTCTATAGAGACCTAAGTGGGCTCTGTAGAGCCCTCTGGAACCTCACAGAGCCTCCATAGAGCCCTAAGAAGCCTCTAAAGAGCCTCTATAGATCCTCTAGAGAGCCTAATGAAGCCTCGATAATGCCTAATGGAGCCTCTATAGATCTCAATGTATCAGTGCCAGACTCCATAGAAGTCTATGGAGCCTCTATATTGACTTTTTTTGAAGCCTATGTATCGACTGTGGTAGTCTCTATAGAAGCCTGAGAAGCCTCTATACAGGCCTATGGAGCCTCTATAGAGGCTGATGGCGCCTCTGTATAGACCATGGTTGCCTCTGTAGAGGTCTCACATAAGCCTATGGCCCTCTCTATCACCTGTGTGAGCCTCTATAGAGGCCTAAGGAGCCTATGAGTACCCTGTGGGAGCCTCTATAGAGGCCTAAGGAGCCTATGAGTACCCTGTGGGAGCCTCTATAGAGGTCTATGGAACCTCTATATAAATAATGGGAGCCTCTTTATAGACCTTGGGAGCTTCAGTAGAGGCTATGGAGCCAATATTCAGCCAATGGGGGCATCTATAGAGCCCAAGGGAGCCTCTATCGAGGGCTATGGATCCTCTCTAGGGCCTTTTGGAATTCTCTCTAGAGGCTCTATATAAACCATGGGAGCCTCTGTATTGACTGTTGGAGCCTCAATGTAGACCGTGGTAGCCTCTACAGAGGTCTATGCAGCCTCTATGGAGGCTGATGGAGCCTCTATTTGGACAGTGGTTGCCTCTGTAGAGGCCTATGGAGCCTCTGTAGAGTCCACGGGAGTCTCTATGGACGCCTAAGGAACCTCTATACTGACCATTGGAGCCTCTATAGAAGCCTATGGAGCCTCTACAGAAGCCTATATCTGCTCTGTAGACCCCGTGAGAGTCTCTATAGAGGCCTGTATAGAGCCTTATGCAGACTCTATAGACCCATAGGGACTTTCTAGAGGCACATGTAGCCTCTATATAAACCATGGCAGCCTATGAAAAGCCCTGTGGTTACTAGTCTGCACTGCAGCTCTCTAGGGACGTGTTCTGCCCCCTCACTGCTCAGTGCTGCCGCCCTGGTGCTACTTGCACACACTAGAGCTCTCTAGGGAGGCGTGCCACCCCAAACTAACACTGCAGCCCGCTCACTGCTCAGTGCTGTCCCCGTCTGTTTACTTGTCATCACTGCTGCTCTCAAGTGACGAGTGCAAGGGTAATTTTAAGTGATGGCTGGGATCCAAAGGTGATTTATATGATGTGTGTGAATCTGCTGCTGGTGAAAGTGATTATGTATTTGTTGTATGCACGGAACTGGGAGAAGAAGGTATTTAAGGCTTGTTTTATTATTAAGCGTAGATCAAAGAGAAGAAAACATAGCTCTAACTCTACTCCAGAGATATCTAGTGATGAGGAGAATGGAGAATCTGTATCAGTTACAGATAGAGCTAAAAAGTCTATCGGGAAGGCTGCTTTGAACATTGCTGTTGGTGATTCTGGCAATCAGTCAGCGGCAACGGCTGCTCCTAACATGGCAGCTCCCACATCCTCAGAAGCCATTAGAGAGGCAAAGCCATTACCTTCTTCAGCAGGACGGGAAGTGTCCCCACTGCAGCTGATCCCTCTCAAAATCTGTCAGCTTCTGTTAAGGTGGCTGTAAATTCAAACACAGCTCCAATTAAGCAATTAGCAGTTTTAGATAAGAGAAGTGGAAAGTGCAAAGCTGATCCAGGAGCTGACGGGGGAGAACATCAAGAAACTAAGAGAAGGCTTGTCTTAAAGATATAGATGAGTTATTGAGACCATCACTGGATGGAGATGCAGGGCAAATAGCAGATCCTGGTAGGACAGCAGCTAGTGGAGGTGCTTCTGAGCTTAAAGAGATTCTTAGGAGAGTGTCAGCAGGATTATGGGGACAACAAGTTCAGGAAGAGGAGGCAGAGGAGGAGGCCAGTGCTCCAAGAGGAATCTATAAGTATTACCCCTGGTGGTAAACAACTTGCCCCCTCTTTCACTTTGTCTCTGTACTCGCTCGAGAGAGGAGCTCTCGAGCCACAGCCTCTGCCATTGAGCTTATTGTTATTAGCTTCTATCACACATGCACGCATACTGAAGCCTCTGCATCGTGAGAAGCACTTTGATCGTGAGGATCATCCCAGAGGGAGGACCTTCGCTGAGCCCGAGAAGCCAGCGTCGTCACAGCCAGTCGTATCGACCGGGAAAGCCCACCGTGCTACCGGAGGACTGGACCAGCCCCCGAGGGTAAGATCTGCCCAGTTGTCGGGGAGAAGGGACTTTAGTACTAGAGACTAAGTCCACATATACCTAGCCCCGCCATAGTGGGAGAAGAGCCGCCACGTGTGCCGCTCCAAGCCCTGTAACCTCAGGGAAGACTAAAGCACTGTTCGTGCCTATACTGCACCAAACCCGGGACTGCCCCGATCGTCCCGCTGTTGCTTTAAGTCCAGTAACGGAGCAGCCGCAGCTCAGCGCAGCCGCATTCTCTCTCTGAGGCTGTTTATCTCAGCCCCGAGATCCGTCGCCATGAGGTCGACCCCATAGCTATTGTTGTCCGACCGGGAACCTCCGAGCCCGCCTACCGGCAACCGTCGCCCCGCCCTGCCGTGCTAGCCGACTCCCAGGGCCGACCCTACGGGCCGAACCCAACCAGGACCTATCCCTATTGTCTGGAGGGTACCGACTGAGTCCTGAAGGGAACCTGCTTCCAAGCCAAGCCCAGGTTCCAGCATTCCTTCTCCACTGCTGCGGAGAGAGGAGATAATACCCAACACCACCGTTTCAAGTCTACTAGGAATCAGTCCAGCAGCAGTCGTCAGCCGGACCCCCACCTTGCTACAAACAACAGCTACAGAGTATCTCCCACGTGCTTTCCACCCACTAGCACTCAGTTCAAAGCATCCGCGTGTAGCACAGTCATCGCTGACGCACAGAAAGATCGCAATATTGTTGTATATAGCCAGAAGCCGCCCGCGTTCCGCCGAGTCGCCAACTAGTGGCCAAGCGGCGGAACTGCACTCTTCATTATATAAACATACAAATAGTTTGTAGATAGTTTAATTAAGTGTGGTGAAGGCACATTCTGCCTATCTGGTCCCAGCATGTGGACAAGTTTCCCCTCCTTCAGGAGGAAGACAAAAGCCAAGGCATTAGCCAGTCCAGCACGCACTGAGCGTATGCAGTGCGTGTGCAAACACCAAGTATGGGCATAATTCTAGCTTCATGCTTTCTATAGGCTGAAGCCAGTTGCCTATGAGAGTGCCCATTGGCCAAACCCAGCCTCGAGGAATCTATAAGTATTACCCCTGGTGGTAAACAACTTGCCCCCTCTTTCACTTTGTCTCTGTACTCGCTCGAGAGAGGAGCTCTCGAGCCACAGCCTCTGCCATTGAGCTCATTGTTATTAGCTTCTGTCATACATGCATGCATACTGAAGCCTCTGCATCGTGAGAAGCACTTTGATCGTGAGGATCACCCCAGAGGGAGGACCTTCGCTGAGCCCGAGAAGCCAGCGTCGTCACAGCCAGTCGTATCGACCGGGAAAGCCCACCGTGCTACCGGAGGACTGGACCAGCCCCCGAGGGTAAGATCTGCCCAGTTGTCGGGGAGAAGGGACTTTAGTACTAGAGACTAAGTCCACATATACCTAGCCCCGCCATAGCGGGAGGAGAGCCGCCACGTGTGCCGCTCCAAGCCCTGTAACCGCAGGGAAGATTAAAGCATTGTTTCGTGCGTATACTGCACCAAACCCGGGACTGCCCCGATCGTCCCGCTGTTGCTTTAAGTCCAAAACCGGAGAAGCCGCAGCTCAGCGCAGCCGCATTCTCTCTCTGAGGCTGTTTACCTCAGCCCCGAGACCCGTCGCCACGAGGCCGACCCCATAGTCCGACCGGGAACCTCTGACCCGCCTACCGGCAACCGTCGCCCCGCCCCGCCGTGCGAGCCGACTCCCAGGACTGACCGAGTCCTGAAGGGAACCTGCTTCCAAGCCAAGCCCAGGTTCCAGCATTCCTTCTCCACTGCTGAGGAGAGAGGAGATAATACCCAACACCACCATTTCAAGTCTACTAGGAATCAGTCCAGCGGCAGTCGTCAGCCGGACCCCACCTTGCTACAAACAACAGCTACAGAGTATCTTCCGCGTGCTTTCCACCCACTAGCACTCAGTTCAAAGCATCCGCGTGTAGCAGTCATCGCTGACACACAGAAAGATTGCAATATTGTTGTATATAGGCAGAAACCATTCGCGTTCCGCCGAGTCGCCAACTAGTGGCCAAGCGGCGGAACTGCACTCTTCATTATATAAACATACAAATAGTTTGTAGATAGTTTAATTAAGTTCTAATCACAACACTAAGCCATTTATGGAATGTATTTCACGAACGTGCACTAGAATATATATATAAAAGTTGTTGATTCATCGGTTATTAATAATTTTATAATTAATAAAAATAATATTTTCATAATTCATATTTCATATTCATAAATTTAATAACCCTCTTCACAACATTAAGTTCTGATCATAACACTAAGCCATTTATGGAATGTATTTCACGAACGTGCACTAGAACATATATATAAGTTGTTGATTCATTGGTTATTAATAATTTGATAATTAATAAAAATAATATTTTCATAATTCATATTTCATATTCTTTAAATTTAATAACCTCTTCACAACAGCTGTCTCTCCATATCAATTACTCCTGTTCAACTTCCTCCTTTGAAGATGATAAAGGCTCCTGAAAAGGTCGAATATTCTTAGCTGGAATCCACCGAGGGCCTCTCTCTGTGGAAACACAAGCATACCCTCTACCCCATGTTACTAAAGGGCATGGCCCTAAAATCTTTCCTGATTCGGGGTCTCGAATCAGCACTGGTGCTTTTCCTCGTGTTTCCAAAGAAGCATTACTGCTAAAATGTCGAATGATAGGAGGATTACTATCTACTAAGGAGCAATTAAAAAAATTAAATACATACAGAGCTTTCTGCAATCTTGCCTCTGGTGTTGTATTTCCCATTCCCCCTTTCTGTCGTAAGAAAAGACGCTTCAATGTTTGGTGAGAACGTTCAATAAGTGACTGTCCAGTGGGAGAATAAGGAATACCTGTGATATGAACAATTCCCCAAGAGTCAAAAAAAGATTTAAACATTGCAGAGACATATGCTGGTCCATTATCTGTTTTTATCCGAACAGGAATACCTAATGTGGCAAAGGCTCGCACAAAATGTCTGCGAGCATCTCGTGATTTTTCCCCTGTATGGCAAGAAGCATACAAGGCTCCAGAAAAGGTGTCAGTAGAAGAATGAATATATTTAAAATTACCAAATTCAGAAAAGTGAGTAACATCTGTTTGCCACAATTGCAAACTCTGCAATCCTCTTGGGTTAACTCCACTAGCAACAGAAGGAAAAGAATGTTTCCGGCAGTCAGGACATACAGCTATGTTAGCAGCTTGCTGTGAAGACAGACCAAACTGCTGTTTTAGTCCTCCTGCGTTTTGATGGAAAAAGGAATGACTAAGCCTAGCTTCTGCTTGACGATTTCCTTCTGCAATAAATCCTGGTAAAGTAGTATGAGATCTAACATGCATGACAAAATAAGGATGCTTTCTTGAAACTAGAAAAAAAATCAGCTTCTGTAACAGGTCAAACAATTGAGGATTATTCACCTCCTTCAATACTGCAGCCTCAGCTCACTGAACAATACCTGCTACATAAGCAGAGTCTGTAACAAGATTAAAAGACTCTGACCATTTCTGAAAAGCTCGTACGACTGCAGCTAGTTCTACTATCTGAGGCGAACCAGAAACTATAGCAATATGTGACTCCCATGTTAAGGATTGATCGTTCCACCAAACAATGACAGACTTGTGAGTCTTCCCTGATCCATCTGTGAAAACAGTAGGGGCAGACAGTGGTTGTTCGCTCCTACGAGGCAAAGGAGATAAAGAAAAATCAAGATGAAACAATTTATGTGAAGGCGAATGCATAGAGAGTCAACCTGCATAGGCTGTAAAAGACATAACAAAAACATCTGATTGCTGAAAAAGCCACTGCAAGTAAATCTCTTTAGTTTCATAGTTTTCATAGTTTCATAGTTTCAGTTAGGGTTGGAAGGGACCACAAGGATCATCTAGTTCCAACCCCCCTGCCATGGGCAGGGACACTCTACCCTAGATCAGGCTGGACAGAGCCTCGTCCAGCCTGGTCTTAAACACCGCAAGGGACGGGGCCTCAACCACCTCCCTGGACAACCCATTCCAGGGCTTCACCACTCTCACGGTGAAGAACCTCCTCCTCACATCCAGCCTGAATCTCCCCACCTCCAGCTTCATCCCATTCCCCCTAGTCCTATCACTCCCTGATAGTCTGAAAAGTCCCTCCCCAGCCTTCTTGTAGGCCCCCTTCAGATACTGGAAGGCCACAATGAGGTCACCTCGGAGCCTTCTCTTCTCCAGGCTGAACAGCCCCAACTCCTTCAGTCTGTCCTCATAGGAGAGGTGCTCCAGCCCTCTGATCATCCTCGTGGCCCTTCTCTGGACACGCTCCAGCACCTCCAGATCCCTCCTGTAATAGGGGCTCCAGAACTGGACGCAGTACTCCAGGTGGGGTCTCACCAGAGCTGAGTAGAGGGGGAGAATCACCTCCCTTGACCTGCTGGCCACACTTCTCCTGATGCAGCCCAGGATCTGATTGGCTTTCCGGGCTGCAAGTGCACATTGAGAGCTCATGTTGAGCTTCTCGTCCACCAGCACCCCCAAGTCTCTCTCCTCTGGGCTGCTCCCCAGCCAGTCACTGCCCAGCCTGTATTTGTGCCTGGGATTGCCTCGACCCAGATGCAGGACCCTGCACTTGGTCTTGTTGAAGCTCATGAGGTTGGCCTGTGCCCACCTCTCCAGCCTGTCAAGGTCCCTCTGGATGGCATCCCTTCCCTCCAGCGTGTCTGCTGCACCACACAGCTTGGTGTCATCAGCAAACTTGCTGAGGGTGCACTCAATGCCACTGTCCATGTCACCCACAAAGATGTTGAACAAGACTGGTCCCAGGACTGATCCCTGAGGGACTCCGCTTGTCACTGGCCTCCACTGGGACATGGACCCATTGACAGCCACTCTTTGGGTGCGGCCATCAAGCCAGTTCCTTATCCATCTGGTGGTCCATCCATCAAACCCGTGTGTCACCAGCTTGGAGACCAGGATGTGGTGTGGGACAGTGTCAAAGGCTTTGCTCAGGTCCAGGTAAACGACATCAGTTGCTCGCCCCTCATCTATTAATGCTGTCACCTGTTCATAGAAGGCCACCAGGTTTGTCAGGCAGGATTTGCCCTTGGCAAAGCCATGCTGACTGCTCCCAATCACCTCTTCACTACTCTTCTGAGTCAGTAGTGCCTCCAGGAGGATCTGCTCCATGATCTTTCCGGGCACAGAGGTGAGACTGACCGGCCTGTAGTTCCCTGGTTCCTCCTTCTTACCCTTTTTGAAAATGGGAGCAATATTTGCCCTTTTCCAATCTGTGGGGACTTCCCCAGTCTGCCATGACTTTTGGAATATAATAGAGAGGGGCTTAGCAACCTCATCTGCCAGTTCTCTCAGCACCCGTGGGTGTATCCCGTCGGGTCCCATGGACTTGAACACTTTCAGGTTCTTCAGGTGATCACGAACCTGAGCTTCACTTATGAAGGGCAGTTCTTCCTCCCCATCCCTGGCATCATCTGCCATGACTCCAGGAGTGTGGCTGGAGGCCCTTGCAGTGAAGACTGAGGTAAAGAAGTTATTGAGTACCTCAGCCTTGTCCACATCACTTGTGACCAATTCACCACTTTCCTTTCTGAGGGGGCCCACACCTTCCCTACTCATCTTCTTGCCATTAATATACCTGTAGAAATTCTTAGTGCTCCCTTTGACCTCCCTGGCTAGATTCAATTAACAGGAACATAGATACAATCAAAATCTCTCCCTGCTAAAATTAATAATCTCTGTCTAGCCTTAATAATTAAAAAGTCAAACATTTCATACTGTACAGAAATTGTCTTAACAGGTTGGTTAGGCAGAAAAACCCACTCAATTAAAAGCAATGGGTCTGTTTTACCGATATCCCACTGAAAAATCAAGGCATATGGCTGTCGAGCAGGATTCAACAGAATCAAGAAAAAAGGTAGCTCAGGTGCACATCGATGAGCCTGCCTCAAAGCAATAGCCATGGTCACATTTTGCAAAGACTGAAGTGCTTCAGAATTCAAAACTTGAGGAGAACATAAATTAGTGTCACCCTTTAGGAGTTCAAACAAAGGACTTCAATCTGCATTGGAAATTCCCAAAAGAGGACGAACCCAATTTATAGTTCCCAGCAATTTCTGAACATCATGAAGTGCTCTCACATGCACATTGATTTGTAAAGACTGTGGAACAATTGTTTGGGTCCGAATTCTCCACCCTAAATATTTCCAAGGTGGTACATTCTGAATTTTCTCAGGTGCTACACAAAAACCCACTTGAGTCACAGTGGATACAGTAAGGGCTACAGCTTTCTCCATGAGCTCAGGGCTTTGTGCTGCCACTAGGATGTCATCCATGTAATGATATATCAGAACATCAGGAAATGCCTCTCGAACAGGACTAAGAATTTTTGCTACATACCACTGACAAATTGTAGGACTATTTTTCATTCCTTGTGGAAGCACAACCCAATGGTATATCTGCAAAGGTTGTTGCATCTTGATGTTTGGAACTGAAAAAGCAAATTTAGGAGCATCATTTGGATGTAAAGGAATGCTAAAAAAGCAGTCTTTTAGGTCAATAACAGTTAAATGCCAATATTGTGGTATCATTGTGGGTGAGGGTAGCCCTGATTGAAGGCTCCCCATATCTTCCATAACATCATTAATCTTTCTGAGATCCTGGAGTAACCGCCACTTGCCTGTTTGTTTTTTGATGACAAAAATAGGAGAATTCCAAGGACTTGTGGAGGGTACAATATGCCCTTTTCCCAATTGCTCTGTGACCAGTTCTTGAAGTGCGTGAAGCTTTTCCAACGGTAGAGGCCATTGATCCACCCAGACAGGGGTATTTGTTTTCCAAGTTAACTGAAGGGTGTCGCGCACCGCAATGGCCCCCTCTAAAAATGGGTGTTCATGGTCATCCCCCATTGTGAAAGCACATCACGACCCCATAGCACCATAGGCACAGGTAAAACAAAGGGTTTCACAGAAGCTATATGTCCCTCTGGTCCCTGAATCTGAATGAAATTCAGGCTCTGATGACTTTCTCCAGCTCCCCCTATGCCTGCCAGCGCCTGAGATGCACTAGCTACAGGCCAGCGGGGGGGGGGGGGCATTTAGCTTTAGAAATCACTGTGACGTCTGCTCCAGTATCAATATTACCACTAAGCACTATTTTCTGCTGACCATACATCAGGACACATTGACAGACAGGACATTTTTGAGAGATAGTCTGTCCCCACAGAATCTGTGGATCCCCAGTAGACCCGAATCCTCCTTTATTTCTTAAAGGTCCCTTTGCAAGGGGAAGTTCCGATCCCAAGGGAAGCAATAATAGCTGTGCAATACGACTTCCCTTCGGTACCGTGCAGGGAGGAAACGGAGTCCATGCCATGATCTGAATTTTATCTGTGCTGTCAGAATCAACAACCCCAGGAAGCACAAAAAGTCCTGAGATCATTGTTGATGATCTACCTAATATTAATGCCTGAGTTTTTACTGTGAGAGAACCTGACACACCTGTACTGTGGTGTGGTGGGGTGAGAAAGTTCCCTCCCCACACACAGGGAAAGAAACCACAGCTAGCTCAGTCGGAAAAGCAGATGAAAGCTATATTTACAAGCATAAATGGAATGCAATGAATATATATACACAAATATACAATATTTACAATATATACAGGAAAATATAACAATGAACACAATGCAGAAAAAAACCTTTTCCCTCCAGCCGGCCAGGGGGGTTCCCTGAACCCCCCTCTCTCCCTCCCCACCTCCCCTTTTTCCCAAAAAGGGTTAGAGAGAGAGAGAAAGGCAATTCAGAAGGAAAAAGTCTGTTAGCTAAAAAGCACATGCAAAATTAGTTCTCTTATCTGGTTAGCTGTTAACTCAAGGCCGTTCCTGCTTCAGCAAGAGAGAAGCACAGACTGCACCCAGCCTGAACCCAGACCAGACACAGACTGAACCAACAGAACCCAAACTCCAAACTGCACCCCATAAGCACCAATGAAATTAGTTTAGACTATCTTGTTTTTGTTCAAATATCAAAAACATTCAGCCAGAGTATTCAGCAACTGTCTCTTTCTTAAAGGCATAGCATCAACCGGTCACAATCCACCTCTTCTAAACAATTTCATTGGCTGTTCATACTGTCCATCCAATCTAAAGCAATAGCTACAATTTGTAAGTGAAGTTCATAGTCCATTCTGGCTATCCTCAGGTGTAGATGATTCAGAAGTCCAAGAAACAAGAAAAATGGAAAACAGTTTGTCTCTTCGCAGACAAAGCGAAGAAAAGGGAAACAGGGACTCTCAGTTGACTCAGGGCTCTCAGGGTTCTCAGGGTTCGTGCACCGTGGATTCCTCAAGGATTCTTCCTTTGGGCGCGATGTAGCTGTACAACACTCTGAGATCAAACTCTTTCAGCTAAAGTTAGATTTCTTTGTGGAATACACTGAATTTCACCATTCTCTTGCATTACCCAGTAAGTGTGACCCGGACCTTCAGCTGAAACCACCCCTCGGACAGCTTTAGCCTCTCCTGAGGGAGAAAACACCCAAACAGGTTTACCTAACAGATTCTTTTCTCTAACAACAGGAACTCTATCACCTTCTACTTTCTGTAGCAGATCTGAGTGTGCAGGTCCAGCTCGGTTCACTGAACCTCTACTATTTACCAGCCAGGTTGCTTGTGCTAAATGCTTTTCCCAGTTTTTCAAAGATCCACCCCCCATGGCTTTAGGAGTGGTCTTCAACAAACCGTTGTAGCGTTCAATCTTCCCTGCAGCTGGTGCATAGTAGGGAATGTGGAATATCCACTCAATGCCGTGCTCTTTGGCCCAGCTCTTTACAAGGTTGTTTTTGAAATGAGTTCCGTTGTCTGACTCAATCCTCTCTGGAGTTCCGTGTCTCCACAGGATTTCTCTCTCCAGACCAAGAATGGTGTTGCGTGCAGTTGCATGTGGAACTGGATAAGTTTCCAACCACCCAGTGTTTGCCTCTACCATAGTAAGCACATACTGCTTACCAGAACGAGAACGTGGTAGAGTGATGTAGTCAATCTGCCAAGCTTCACCATACTTGTACTTGGACCATCTGTCACCATACCATAAGGGCTTAAGTCGCTTTGCCTGCTTAATAGCAGCACAAATGTCACAGTCATGGATGACTTGTGTGATAGCATCCATGGAAATGTCTATGGATCTGTCACGTGCCCACTGGTAGGTTGCATCTCTGCCTTGATGTCCTGACGAATCGTGAGCCCACCGAGCTAAGAACATCTCACCTCGGTGTTTCCAGTCGAGATCAAGATCAGAGTCCATGTCTACTTGAGAAACTCTTGCAGCTAGATCTGCCTGATGGTTGTGTTGCTGTTCCTCAGTAGCTTTGCTCTTAGGGATGTGAGCATCAATGTGTCTCACCTTCACTGGAATTCTCTCGATTTGATCAGCAATGTCCTGCCACAGGTCAGCTGCCCATATAGGCTTTCCTTTTCTCTGCCAACCATTCTTCTTCCAGTTCTATAGCCAACCCCACAGAGCATTGGCTACCATCCATGAGTCGGTGTAGAGATAAAGCTTTGGCCATCTCTCACGTTCAGCTACGTCGAGAGCTAGCTGGACAGCTTTTACCTCTGCAAACTGACTGGATTCTCCTTCTCCATCCTTTGCCTCTGCAACTCGGCGTGTTGGACTCCACACTGCAGACTTCCACCTTCGCTTGTTCCGACAAGACGACAGGAACCGTCTGTGAACAAAGCATATTTCTTTTCATCATCAGAAAGGTCATTGTAAGGAGGAGCTTCCTCAGCACGAGTTACTCTCTCCTCTGGAGGTTTAGTGCAGTTGGTACCTTCAGGCCAACTTGAGATCACCTCCACCAGACCAGGTCTTTCAAGATTTCCCATTCGAGCTCTCTGTGTTGTCAGAGCCATCCACTTAGACCAGGTGGAGTCTGTTGCATGATGTGGTGTGGAACCTTTGCCTTTGAACATCCAATTCAAAACTGGTAATCTGGGAGCTAGGAGAAGTTGTGATTCAGTTCCAATCACTTCAGAAGCTGCTTTCACTCCTTCATAGGCAGCTAGAATCTCTTTCTCTGTTGGAGTATAATTAGCCTCTGAACCTCTGTAACCTCTACTCCAGAAACCAAGAGGTCGTCCACGTGTCTCACCTGGAGCTCTTTGCCACAAGCACCAGGTTGGACCATTGTCACTTGCAGCCGTGTACAAAATGTTCTTAATGTCTGGACCATCTCGGACAGGTCCCAGACCCATTGCTTGAACCACCTCTTGCTTTATCTGGTCAAAAGCTGCTTGTTGTTCAGGTCCCCAGTGGAAATTGTTTCTCTTTCGAGTCACATCATACAGAGGTTTCACAATCTGACTGTAACCAGGAATGTGTAGTCTCCAAAATCCCACTATTCCCAAGAAATGTAGAGTTTCTTGCTTGTTCATGGGATTGGCCATGGTAGAGACTCTATTTACCACATCCACTGGAATGTGTCGGCGTCCATCCTGCCACCGCACTCCCAGAAACTGGATCTCTCTGGTAGGTCCTTTCACCTTGTCTCGCTTGATGGCAAAACCTGCATTCAGAAGAATGTCAATGACTTTGTTACCTTTCTCGAAGACTTCCTCAGCAGTTTTACCCCAGACGATGATATCGTCGATGAACTGGATGTGTTCTGGAGCACCACCTTTCTCCAGAGCCTCGTGGATCACTGCATGACAGATGCTGGAGCTGTGGATCTAGCCCATTGGCAATCTGTTGAAAGTGTACTGGATTCCTCTCCAGGTGAAAGCAAACTGAGGCCTGCATTCCTCTGCTACGGGAATAGAGAAGAAGGCATTAGCAATGTCTATGGTAGCATACCATTTGGCCTCTTTGGATTCCAGCTCATACTGGAGTTCCATCATGTCTGGTACTGCTGCACTCATAGGTGGAGTTACTTCATTCAGAGCTCGGTAGTCGACTGTCAGACGCCAGTCTCCATTCTGCTTTCGCACAGGCCACACTGGACTGTTGAAAGGGGAATGAGTTTTGCTGATGACTTTCTGACTCTCCAACTGATGAATCAGATTCTGAATGGGCAACAAAGAGTCACGGTTGGTCCTGTATTTTCTGTGATGCACAGTCTGAGAAGCAACCGGCAATTTAATGTCCTCAATCTTGTGTTGTCCCACAACTGCAGATTCATCAGAAAGATCAGGTCTAACAGACAGCTTCAGCTTTTGTCCATCAATTTCTACAGATGCTACTCCAAAAGCCCATTTGTAACCTTTAGGGTCTTTGAAACGCCCTTCTTTCAGAAAATCAATTCCCAAAATACAAGGTGCGTCAGGTCCGGTCACAACTGTGTGCTTCCTCCACTGTTTACCAGTTAAACTTATATCAACCTCCACCTTAGTTAACTCTTGAGATCCACCAGTGACTCCCAGAATAGTTATAGCTTCTGATCCCTGATAATTTGATGGCATTATGGTGCACTGAGCCCCTGTGTCAACCAAGGCCCTGTACTTCTGAAATTGTGAAGTGCCAGGCCACTGGATGTACACATCCCAATAGATTCTGTTATCTCTGTTACCCCTCTCCTCCCCCTGGCGGGAGGCAGGGCACCCCTAGTTATGGGGAACATGCCCACATGTGCAATGAGCACATGGTGCAGTGTTAGGACTGGAGCCACTGTTGGAGCTATTAGAGTTGTCCTGGGGAACTGTGGAAGTAACAGCTACCCTTCTGGTATTGCTACCTCGGGTTCTGCCACTTTGCAGTTCCCTCAGTCTCCTGAAAAGATTAGCAGTTGGTTGACCATCCCATCTGTTCATGTTCTCACCAAACTGATCACGCAGAGTTATCCAAATACTCCCACGTGACGGCCTTGGTGGTCTGTTTTGGTTGGATCGGTTTTGGAATGACCTGTTTTGGAATGATCTGTTTTGGAATGACATCCTTGGAGGACGCCTATTCCTCACAGAGGAAACCTGTATCCATCCGGAGGAAGAATTGGAATTATCTCTCTGTGCCAATTGGGAGATGGAATTTACAATTTCATCCTTCATCTCTTTCATGCAATTCTTTATCTCACCAGACAGAGTTTCAATGGCTGAAACCAACGAAACACGTGTCATGCTATCCTCCAATTGTCTCATCTGATCAGTGAATTGGCCAACCGTAGGAGAAGCTCCACCATAGTTTCTTGCCACAATTCTGCTTGCCAGAATATTTGCATAATTAGAAGGAGCAAGTTTGATGAGCTTTTTAGCAAGACCAGTTCCTACAGGAATTTCATCAGGATTCAGAGTCTCATGGTCACCATAGAGTACCTCTCTAACAGCAAATTCTCTCAGACGCTTAATTCCTTCCTCTATGGTAGTCCAGGGCTTAGGATTCCATGGGAGATCATCTCGGGAAGGATATCTCATGAGGGTTGCCATTAAAAGGCGTATCCACAGAGTCACCTTACCGAGAGTCCGGCCTAGATGTCTATCTATTCCATTGTCCTTTGAGAGAGTTCCTAGTTGAGCTGCTGACTTGTCTCCAACCATTAGAGCTGGAGCACCTGTATCATAGCATCTACCAAGCCAAGCTAGGATTGGCTCCTTATCTGCTCTGATATAATCTTTACCCACATTCCTTATCTCTTCCCTTGGTGAAGGACAGCCCAAAATATCATCCGACTCCTCCCCTTCCTCCTCTTCCTGAACTTGTTGCCCCATTAATCTCCTTGTCACTCTCCTAAGAATCTCTTTAAGGTCAGGTGTACCACCTCTTGTTGTCCTGCTATCAGCAATTTGCCCTGCATTTCCATCCAGTGATCTTCTCAATATCTCAGCTATATCTTTAAGACAAATCTTCTCCTCTTCCTCAGCAGGGTCTCTTAAAGCAGAAGGTCCCTCACCAGGATCAGCATCTGAATCAGCTTTGCCCTTTCCACTTCTTGTAGTTAAAACAGCTACCTGCTTAACTGGAGCTGTGTTTAAATTTACAGCTGGCTTAACAGAAGCTGACAGGTTTTGAGACGGATCAGCTGCTGTGGAGGACACTTCCGGTCCTGCTGAAGAAGAAGGAGGAAATGGCTGTGCCTTGCTAATGGCTGCCGAGGACGGGGGAGCCGCCATGTTAGGCGCTGCCGCTGCCGCAGCAACTGGCTGATTGCCAGAACCACCAACAGCACCGTTCAGAGCAGCCTTTCCGATGGAATTTTTAGCTTTCTTTTTAACTGGCACAGATCCTCCCTTCTCCTCATCACTAGATATTTCTGGGGTCGAGTTAGAGCTGTTCCTTCTCCTCTTGGGTCTACGCCTAATTACAAAGCAGGCCTTAGACACTTTCTTCTCCCGGTACAGAGCATATAACAAGTACGCATTGCTTATCACCAACAGCAGGATTGCACACATAAAATAAATCACCTTTGGATCCCAGCCATCACTTAAAACTACTCTTTCACCTACTGGGATCTTAAACTCCTTTATCTCTATGGGCAGAGTAGTCGAGGTCACATTCCCGTATCTATTAAACCAAAAGAATCCCAGGCACCGGTCATAGAGAAGCTGAATCTTATACTTAAACCATAAATACAATTTATACATCAAGTATCTGCTTAAGCGATCGAAAATCAATCCCAGGACATGCTTATAGATAAGGACCCCAAAAATTGAAAGAAACAGACGCTCTAAAAGCCAAAACACTTTCATCCTTGCTACTCCGACCTTAGCAGACAATAAATCAAGCAACTTTTGCTCTGCTTCTGGACAGCAACTATCCACAAGCCGCGCGTTGGGCCGCCAATTAAAAATATGTGGTGGGGTGAGAAAGTTCCCTCCCCACACACAGGGAAAGAAACCACAGCTAGCTCAGTCGGAAAAGCAGATGAAAGCTATATTTACAAGCATAAATGGAATGCAATGAATATATATACACAAATATACAATATTTACAATATATACAGGAAAATATAACAATGAACACAATGCAGAAAAAAACCTTTCCCTCCAGCCGGCCAGGGGGGTTCCCTGAACCCCCCTCTCTCCCTCCCCACCTCCCCTTTTTCCCAAAAAGGGTTAGAGAGAGAGAGAAAGGCAATTCAGAAGGAAAAAGTCTGTTAGCTAAAAAGCACATGCAAAATTAGTTCTCTTATCTGGTTAGCTGTTAACTCAAGGCCGTTCCTGCTTCAGCAAGAGAGAAGCACAGACTGCACCCAGCCTGAACCCAGACCAGACACAGACTGAACCAACAGAACCCAAACTCCAAACTGCACCCCATAAGCACCAATGAAATTAGTTTAGACTATCTTGTTTTTGTTCAAATATCAAAAACATTCAGCCAGAGTATTCAGCAACTGTCTCTTTCTTAAAGGCATAGCATCAACCGGTCACATGTGTTATCAAGTAAAGTTACTGTGTCGGAGGTTGCCAGGTCCAGTCCTGCACTGCCTGCTGCTGCTGGGCGGAGGTCACAGAAGCGCGTGGTGTCAGCATCTGGCTGGCCGCTGACGGCTGGGTGATTTGTGTCTGCAGGCGGCGCCGTACCACGCTCCGCATCCAGTTTCCCTGCACAACGGGCTGCCCTTGAAAATTATACTTAGATCAGCATTGGTTAGCATAATGCCTCCCCTTCTGGCACTTAGGGCAAATCCTGGGTGCCTTAGGTTTGGCTCTGGTATTAGCTACCAAACAATTCTTTCTGAGATGACCTGGTTTCCCTGTGACCGGTTTAGGCTGTGTCTTTAAGAAAGAGACAGTTGCTGAACACTCTGGCTGAATGTTTTTGATATTTGAACAAAAACAAGATAGTCTAAACTAATTTCATTGGTAGATTGTAGAATGCAATTTTAAGTTTGGATTCTGTTAGTTCAGTCTGGTTTGGTCTGGGTTCAGGCTGGGTGCAGTCTGTGCTTCTCTGTCCCGTGGGCTGGGCGGCTTCTCTCTTTCTGAAGCAGGAACGGCCTTGAGTTAACAGCTAACCAGATAAGAAAGCTAATTCTTGCATGTGCTTTTGAGCTAACAGAATTTTTCTCCTTAATTGCCTTTCTCTCTCTCTCTAACCCTTTTTTGGGAGAAAGGGGAGGTGGAGAGGGAGAGAGGGGGGTTCAGGGAACCCCCCTGGCCGGCTAGAGGGAAAAGGATTTTCTGCATTACGTTCATTGTTGTGTATTTCTGTATATATTGTAAATATTGTATATTTGTGTACATATTCATTGCATTCCATTTATGTCTGTAAATATAGCTTTCATCTGCTTTTCCGACTGAGCTAGCTGTGGTTTCTTTCTTTGTGTGTGCTGGAGGGAACTTTCTCACCCCACCACATATTTTTTAATTTGGTGACCAACGTGGGGCTTGTGGATAGTTGCTGTCCAGAAGCAGAGCAAAAGTTGCTTGATTTATTGTCTGCTAAGGTCGGAGTAGCAAGGATGAAAGTGTTTTGGCTTTTAGAGCGTCTGTTTCTTTCAATTTTTGGGGTCCTTATCTATAAGCATGTTCTGGGAATGATTTTCGATCGCTTAGGCAGATACTTGATGTATAAATTGTATTTATGGTTTAAGTATAAGATTCAGCTTCTCTATGACCGGTGCCTGGGATTCTTTTGGCTTAATAGATACAGGAATGTGGCATCAACCACTCTGCCCATAGAGATAAAGGAGTTTAAGATCCCAGTAGGTGAAAGGGTCATTTTAAGTGATGGCTGGGATCCGAAGGTGATTTATTTGATGTGTTTGAATCTGCTGCTGGTGATGGTGATTGCGTACTTGTTATATGCTCTGTACCGGGAGAAGAAAGTATCTAAGGCCTGTTTTGTAATTAGGCGTAGACCCAAGAGGAGAAAGAACAGCTCTAACTCAACACCAGAAATATCTAGTGATGCGGAGAATGGAGGATCTGTATCAGTTAAAGATAAAGCTAAAAACTCCATCGGAAAGGCTGCTCTGAACAGTGCTGTTGGTGGTTCTGGCAATCAGCCAGCTGCAGCAGCAGCGCCTAACATGGCGGCTCCCACGTCCTCGGAAGCCATTAATGCGGCAAATCCAGTTCCTCCTTCTTCTTCGGCAGGACCGGAAGTGTCCTCCACAGCAGCCGATCCATCTCAGAACCTGTCAGCTTCTGTTAAGCCAGCTGTAAATTCAAACACAGCTCCCGTTAAGCAGGTAGCTGTTTTAAAGATGAGAGGTGGAAAGACCAAAGCTGATTCAGAAGCTGATGCTGGTGAGGGAACTTCTGCTTTAAGAGACCCTGCTGAGGAGGAGGAGGAGAAGGTTTGTCTTAAAGATATAGCTGAGTTATTGAGATCATCACTGGATGGAGATGCAGGGCAAATTGCTGACAGCAGAACAACTAGAGGTGGTACTCCTGACCTTAAAGAGATTCTTAGGAGAGTGACAATAAGATTAATGGGGCAACAAGTTCAGGAAGAGGAGGAAGAGGAGGAGTCAGATGATATTCTGGACTGTTCTTCCCCAAGAGAAGAGCTAAGGAATGTCCTAGCTTGGCTTGGTAGATGCTACGATACAGGTGCTCCAGCTCTAATGGTTGGAGACAAGTCAGCAGCTCAACTAGGAACTCTCTCAAAGGATAATGGAATAGATAGACATCTAGGCCGGAGTCTCGGTAAGGTTACTCTGTGGATACGCCTTTTGATGGCAACCCTCATGAGATATCCTTCCCGAGATGATCTCCCATGGAATCCTAAACCCTGGACTACCATAGAGGAAGGAATTAAGCGTCTGAGAGAATTTGCTGTTAGAGAGGTACTCTATGGTGGCCATGAGACTCTGAATCCTGATGAAATTCCTGTAGGAACTGGTCTTGCTAAAAAGCTCATCAAACTTGCTCCTCCTAATTACGCAAATATTCTGGCAAGCAGAAATGTAGCCAGAAATTATGGTGGAGCTTCTCCTACGGTTGGCCAATTCACTAATCAAATGAGACAATTGGAGGATAGCATGACACGTGTTTCTTTGGTTTCAGCCATTGAAACTCTGTCTGGAAAACTTGAGAATTGCATGAAAGAGATGAAGGATGAAATTATAAATTCCATCTCCCAATTGACACAGAGAGATAATTCCAATTCTTCCTCCAGGTGGATACAGGTTTCCTCTGTGAGGAATAGACGTCCTCCAAGGATGTCATTCCAACACCGATCAAACCAAAACAGACCACCAAGGCAGTCACGTGGAAGTATTTGGATAACTCTGCGTGATCAGTTTGGTGAGAACATGAACAGATGGGATGGTCAACCAACTGCTAATCTTCTCAGAAGACTGAGGGAACTGAAAAGTGGCAGAACCCAAGGTAGCAATACCAGAAGGGTAGCTGTTACTTCCACAGTTCCCCAGGACAACTCTAATAGCTCCAACAGTGGCTCCAGTTCTAAGACTTCACCATGTGCTCATTGCACATGTGGGCATGTTCCCCATAACTAGGGGTGCCATGCCTCCCGCCAGGGGGAGGAGAGAGGCAACAGAGATAACAGAATCTATTGGGATGTGTACATCCAGTGGCCTGGCACTTCACAATTTCAGAAGTACAGGGCCTTGGTTGACACAGGGGCTCAGTGCACCATAATGCCATCAAATTATCAGGGATCAGAAGCTATAACTATTCTGGGAATCACTGGTGGATCTCAAGAGTTAACTAAGGTGGAGGTTGATATAAGTTTAACTGGTAAACAGTGGAGGAAGCATACAGTTGTGACCGGACCTGACGCACCTTGTATTTTGGGAATTGATTTTCTGAGACAAGGGCATTTCAAAGACCCTAGAGGTTACAAATGGGCTTTTGGAGTAGCATCTGTAGAAATTGATGGACAAAAACTGAAGCTGTCTGTTAGACCTGAGCTATCTGATGAATCAGCAGTTGTGGGACAACACAAGATTGAGGACCTTAAACTGCCGGTTGCTTCTCAGACTGTGCATCACAGACAATACAGAACCAACCGTGACTCTTTGTTGCCCATTCAGAATCTGATTCGTCAGTTGGAGAGTCAGAAAGTCATCAGCAAAACTCATTCCCCTTTCAACAGTCCAGTGTGGCCTGTGCGAAAGCAGAATGGAGACTGGCGTCTGACAGTCGACTACCGAGCCCTGAATGAAGTAACTCCACCTATGAGTGCAGCAGTACCAGACATGATGGAACTCCAGTATGAGCTGGAATCCAAAGAGGCCAAATGGTATGCTACCATAGACATTGCTAATGCCTTCTTCTCTATTCCCGTAGCAGAGGAATGCAGGCCTCAGTTTGCTTTCACCTGGAGAGGAATCCAGTATACTTTCAACAGATTGCCAATGGGCTGGATCCACAGCTCCAGCATCTGTCATGCAGTGATCCACGATGCTCTGGAGCAAGGTGGTGCTCCAGAACACATCCAGTTCATCGACGATATCATCATCTGGGGTAAAACTGCTGAGGAAGTCTTCGAGAAAGGTAACAAAATCATTGACATTCTTCTGAATGCAGGTTTTGCCATCAAGCGAGACAAGGTGAAAGGACCTACCAGAGAGATCCAGTTTCTGGGAGTGTGGTGGCAGGATGGACGCCGACACATTCCAGCGGATGTGGTACATAGAGTCTCTGCCATGGCAAATCCCATGAACAAGCAAGAAACTCTACGTTTCTTGGGGATAGTGGGATTTTGGAGACTGCACATTCCTGGATACAGTCAGATTGTGAAACCTGTGCATGATGTGACTCGAAAGAGAAACAGTTTCCACTGGGGACCTGAACAACAAGCAGCCTTTGACCAGATAAAGCAAGTGGTAGTTCAAGCAATGGGTCTGGGACCTGTCCGAGATGGTCCAGACATTAAGAACATTTTGTACACGGCTGCAAGTGACAATGGTCCAACCTGGTGCTTGTGGCAGAGAGCTCCAGGTGAGACACGTGGACGACCTCTTGGTTTTTGGAGTTGAGGTTACAGAGGTTCAGAGGCTAATTATACTCCAACAGAGAAAGAGATTCTAGCTGCCTATGAAGGAATAAAAGCAGCTTCTGAAGTGATTGGAACTGAATCACAACTTCTCTTAGCTCCCAGATTACCAGTTTTGAATTGGATGTTCAAAGGCAAGGGTTCCACACCACATCATGCAACAGATTCCACCTGGTCCATGTGGATGGCTCTGATAACACAGAGAGCTCGAATGGGAAATCTTGAAAGACCTGGTCTAGTGGAGGTGATCTCAAGTTGGCCTGAAGGTACCAACTGTACTAAACCTCCAGAGGAGAGAGTAACTCGTGCTGAGGAAGCTCCTCCTTACAATGACCTTTCTGATGATGAAAAGAAATATGCTTTGTTCACAGATGGTTCCTGCCGGCTGGTCGGGAACAAGCAAAGGTGGAAGTCTGCAGTGTGGAGTCCAACACGCCGAGTTGCAGAGGCAAAGGATGGAGAAGGAGAATCCAGTCAGTTCGCAGAGGTAAAAGCTGTCCAGCTAGCTCTCGACATAGCTGAACGTGAGAGGTGGCCAAAGCTTTATCTCTACACCGAGTCATGGATGGTAGCCAATGCTCTGTGGGGTTGGCTAAAGAACTGGAAAAAGAATGGTTGGCAGAGAAAAGGAAACCGATTTGGGCAGCTGAGCTGTGGCAGGACATTGCTGATCAAATCGAGAGAATTCCAGTGAAGGTGAGACACATTGATGCTCACATCCCTAAGAGCAAAGCTACTGCGGAACAGCAACACAACCATCAGGCAGATCTAGCTGCAAGAGTTTCTCAAGGAGACATGGACTCTGAGCTTGATCTCGACTGGAAACACCGAGGTGAGATATTCTTAGCTCGGTGGGCTCACGATTCATCAGGACATCAAGGCAGAGATGCAATCTACCAGTGGGCTCGTGACAGATCCATAGACATTTCCATGGATGCTATCACACAAGTCATCCATGACTGTGACATTTGTGCTGCTATTAAGCAGGCAAAGAGACTTAAGCCCTTATGGTATGGCGACAGATGGTCCAAGTACAAGTATGGTGAAGCCTGGCAAGTTGACTACATCACTCTACCACGTTCTCGTTCTGGTAAGCTGTATGTGCTTACTATGGTAGAGGCTGTTGTGAAGAGGTTATTAAATTTAATGAATATGAAATATGAATTATGAAAATATTATTTTTATTTATTATCAAATTATTAATAACCGATGAATCAACAACTTATATAAATGTTCTAGTGCACGTTCGTGAAATACATTCCATAAATGGCTTAGTGTTATGGTTAGAACTTAAGTAAACTATCTACAAACTATTTGTGTTTATATAATGAAGAGTGCAGTTCCGCCGCTTGGCCACTAGTTGGCGACTCGGCGGAACGCGGGCGGTTTCTGGCTATGTACAACAATATTACAATCTTTCTGTGCGTCAGCGATGACTGTGCTACACGCGGATGCTTTGAACTGAGTGCTAGTGGGTGGAAAGCACGTGGAAGATACTCTGTAGCTGTTGTTTGTAGCAAGGTGGGGGTCCGGCTGACGACTGCCGCTGGACTGATTCCTAGTAGACTTGAAACGGTGGTGTTGGGTATTATCTCCTCTCTCCGCAGCAGTGGAGAAGGAATGCTGGAACCTGGGCTTGGCTTGGAAGCAGGTTCCCTTCAGGACTCGGTCGGTACCCTCCAGACAATAGGGATAGGTCCTGGTCGGGTTCGGCCCGTAGGGTCGGCCCTGGGAGTCGGCTAGCACGGCAGGGCGGGGCGACGGTTGCCGGTAGGCGGGCTCGGAGGTTCCCGGTCGGACAACAATAGCTATGGGGTCGGCCTCGTGGCGACGGATCTCGGGGCTGAGATAAACAGCCTCGGAGAGAGAATGCGGCTGCGCTGAGCTGCAGCTTCTCCGTTACTGGACTTAAAGGCACAGCGGGACGATCGGGGTGGTCCCGGGCTTAGTGCAGTATAGGCATGACCAATGCTTTAGTGTTCCCTGCGATTACAGGGCTTGGAGTGGCACACGTGGCGGCTCTTCTCCCGCTATTGCGGGGCTAGGTATATGCAGACTTAGTCTCTAGTAAGTCCCTTCTCCCCGACAACTGGGCAGATCTTACCCTCGGGGGCTGGTCCAGTCCCAGCCTTGAGTTAACAGCTAACCAGATAAGAAAGCTAATTCTTGCATGTGCTTTTGAGCTAACAGAATTTTTCTCCTTAATTGCCTTTCTCTCTCCCTCTAACCCTTTTTGGGAAAAAGGGGAGGTAGGGAGGGAGAGAGGGGGGTTCAGGGAACCCCCCTGGCCGGCTGGAGGGAAAAGGCTTTTCTGCATTGTGTTCATTGTTGTGTGTTTCTGTATATATTGTAAATATTGTATATTTGTGTACATATTCATTGCATTCCATTTATGCCTGTAAATAGAGCTTTCATCTGCTTTTCCGACTGAGCTAGCTGTGGTTTCTTTCTTTGTGTGTGCTGGAGGGAACTTTCTCACCCCACCACATTCCCACAGCCATAGCAAACTCCTGTATTCATTGGAGCATTCAGAGCTGCAAAAGCTGCAGCCATAGCTTCATAGTTATATTCCATCATACCTATCTTATTGCATGCTTCAATCATTTCTAGCAAGGTGGGAATTTGATTAGGCAAAGGTTTTAACAGCTTCTTACAATCTGCATTTGCATTTTCCACAGCTAATTTCAACAGTAATATTTCCCTTGCCTCCCCATTATCAATTTGTCATTCTAAGGCCAATTTAAGCCTATCTATGAATTGCATGTAAGGTTCCTGCGATTCCTGAACGATATTTGTAAAAGCTTTTTGTGGCTTTTGAGAGTCCAGGACTTTAAGAAAAGCCTTTCGTGCCTCCTCTTGCAATGCTTCCAGGGCTTCCCGTGGACAGTTGCGGGCTTGTGCTGCTGGGTCGGTGTGCTGACCTGTGCCCATGAGGTGATCCAACATGAGTGCCACTAAAGCCTGATTGTTATGTCCCGCATATGTAAGTAAGAGCGCTTGGAGCCCTTTTCTCCACTGGAACTCCCATAAAGTATACTGAGACGGAGTTAGCAACAGCTGTGCTAGAGATTTTAAGTCGTATGCTGTCATTACATGATTGTCGAGTATAGATGTTAAAAGATTAGCAAAATAAGGAGAAGAGAGGCTCAGCAGCAGTACGACGGAGTTCTTTAATCACTGGGAAGGACAAAGCCTTCCATTGAGGGTTACCCCCTCTTTCCCCGTCCAGTACAGGAGCCACAATTCTTGTGGCAACCTCAGTGTCTCCATCCCGCAAAGCTTGGCGCTTATTAGAAGCCCACACATCGTGAGGATCCCAGGGAAAAAGGTCTGGTTCCCGTTCAGGATCGACAGGACCTGGATCTAGAAGGATGTCCTTGGGGGGGTGTTCTGCTGCGTATGTACCCAAAGTCTCAGTCCGCAGCTTTGGCTTTGGTGGCAGCTTAGAGGGTAACGGAGGAGGAGTCTGAGCTCCCTCAATATTCTGTTCCAAGTTCCCTTCTTGCGCTTTAAGCATCTCGAATATAATTCGCCACCACGGGAGCATACACTGCGCCTCAACATTCCCTGTGGTAGCAGCATCCCATAACTTCGCCCCCACTTGATCCCAGATTTCACTCATAAACATGCTAGATATTGTAACTGTTGGGAGTTTCTCCTGCACCCACTCCAGCATCCCCTTAAGATCACGGCCACAGATAACTTTGCCATGCTTTCTAAGGAGTTCTTGCATTAATTCATAAACGTCTCTTACTGAGGAACTCTCCTGGTTCCCCATGTTTCCCACGGTTCACCTCTCGTCCAGCGGGAGGGATTGCTCTGGCCAAACGGCTTTTCCTGCTTCCTTTCAGCAGCTCATTCAAAGTTCCGAGGGAATATGCGGCAGGACGCAGCTTAGCATTTCATCGCCCTTGTCACGTTGGGGATCACCATTTGCCGCGATTAAGAGAGGGACTCAGCCTGATCCAGGCCAGATGTCCAATTTATTACACAAAAATCTTCTTTATAAAAGCTTATACAATACAAAACCAGCCAACTACTGGAACAGGGACTCCGTTATAACAATCTGGTATGTCTCAAGTCTTACACACTCCAGTCATAATAACCATTCGTCATCAAATATATGCCCTCCTCCAACCACACTGCTGAACCGTAATTCACAAGCCATCAAGGCCAACACTATCTCCTCTTATCAGTCCAGCAGGGCTTGGAGCTCAGCTCTCCAAGATTTAACCCTTCACCAAGGGCTCTACAGAGGCTGCATAGGCCTCTATAGAGGCAGCCACGGTCTACATAGAGGCTCCAATGGTCAATATAGAGGCCCAATACGCCTCTAGAGAGGGTCTCACGGGATCTATAGATGCTCTCATAGGCTCAATACGCGCTCCATAGGCCACTCTAGAGGCACCCAAGTTCTATATAGACGCTCACATGGTTTATATAGAGGCTCCATAAGCCTCTACAGAGGTAACCACCATCTATATAGAGGCTCCTATGCAGCCTCTATAGAGGCTCCCATGGTCTACTTAGAGGCTCCAATGGTCAATATAGAGGCTCCATAGGCTTCAATAGAGGCTCTATAGACGGTCCATATGGTTGTATAGAGGCTGCTTTGGCCCCTTAGGGGCTCTATAGGATGTTACAGAAGCACCATAGGGCTCCTTGGGGCTCTATAGAGGTTCTGTAGGGCTCTTTAGGGCACAGTAGAGGCTCCATAGGACTACTTAGGGTTCTATAGTGGCTCCTTAGGGCTTGATAGTGGCTCTCTATAGGCTCTCTAGAGGCTCCCTTGGGCTCCATGGGGCATTATAGAGGATACGGAGGACTCTGGAGAGGCTCATTAGGGCTCTATAGTGGCTCTATAGTGGCTCCCCAGTAATCCAAAATGCTATATAGAGGCTCCATATTATAGGTATTATAGAGGCTGCATTGGGCTCTATAGAGCCTCCATTGAGACTCTAAAGGGCATTACAGAGGCTCTATAGAGGTTCCATTGGGCTATATTGAGGCTGCATTGGGCCCTATAGAGGCTCTGTAGAGGCTGCTTAGGCCTCTATAGAGTCTCTATAAAGGCTCTAGAGAGGCTCTAGAGAGTCTCCATAGGGCTATACTGAGGCTTCATAGGGTTCCATAGAATCTGTATAGAGGCTCCATAGGGCTCTATACAGGCTTCTTAAGGCACTATAGAGGGTCCACAGGGTTACGTAGGGTACTACAGAAGCTCCATAGGGCTCCATAGTGCTCTAGAGAGGCTCCTTAGGGCTCTAGAGAGGCTCTAGAGAGGCTCCATAGGGATCTATAGAGGTTCAGTAGGGTTCTTTAGGGCACAGTAGATGTTCCATATGGCTACATAAGGCTCTAGAGCGGCTCCTTAGGGCTCAATAGTGGCCATCTAGAGTCTCTGTAGAGGCTCCCTAGGGCTCCACTGGGCTCTATAGAGGACCCTTAGGACTCTCTAGAGGCTCCATTGGGCTCCATGGGGTCATATAGAGGATACATAGGACTCTATAGAGGCTCAGTAGGGCTCTATGGAGGCTCCTTATAGCACTACAGAGCCTGCACTGGGCTCTATAGAGGCTCTATATACGTTCATTTGGGCACTATATAGGCTGCTTTGGCGTCTATTGAGGCTCTCTAGAGGCTCCATAGGATTCTCTAGAGGCTCCATAGAGGCTCCATAAGGCTCTCTAGAGGCTCCATAGAGGTTCTATAGAGGCTGCATTGGGCTCGATAGAGGCTCTAAAATGGATCCATAGGATGCTACAGCTGCTCCATGGGACTCTATAGAGGCTCCATAGGGCATTATAGAGGCTGCTTTGGGCTGTATAGAGGCTCTCTACAGGATCCTTAGGGCTAGGCTAGGTTGGGATAAGCTAGGCAAGTCTTGGGTGGGGCAAGCTAGGGTGGGGTAGGCTATGCTAGGGTGAGGTAGGCTCTATCTGGCAACACAGGCATCTCTAGAGGCTCTATACAGGCTCCTTTGGGCTCCCTAGGGCACTATGTAGGCTCCACAGGGCTACTTCGGGTTCTATAGAAGCTGCATAGTTCTCCATAGTGCTCTATAGAGGCTCCTTAGGGCTCTCTAGAGGCTCTGTAGCAACACTGCAGCTCTCTAGGGCCGTGCGTTACCCCCTCACTGCTCAGTGCTGCACCCCTGTGGTTCCTTGTTAGCAATGCAGCTCTCTAGGGACGTATACTGCCACCTCACTACTTATTGCTGTCCCCTCATTGCTCAGAGCTCCCCCCTGTGGATATTTGTCAGCTCTGCAGCTCTCTAGGGATGTGTGCTACACCCTCAATGCTTATTGCTCCCCCCTCACTGCTCAGTGCTGCCAACAAGTGGCTACATGTCAGCATGCAGCACACTAGGGAGGAGCTCTGCCCCCTCATTGCTCCGTGCTGCCCCCCTGTGGTTCCTTGTCAGCACTGCAGCCCTCAAGGGACATGTGCTGCCTCCTCACTGTTGACTGCTGCACCCCTGTAGATACTTGTCAGCCTTGCTGTTCTCTAGGTATGTGTGCTAACCCCTCATTGCTCATTGCTTCCCCCTGTGGTTCATTGTCAGCACTGCAGCTCTCTCTGGAGGTGTGCTGCCCCCTCATTGCACAGTGCTGCCCCCCCCGTGGCTCCTTTTCAGTCCTGCAGCTCTTTAGGGACATGTGCTGCCCCCCCACTGCTGAGTGCTGCTCCCCTGTGGTTCCTTGTCTACACTGCAGCTATCTAGGGATAGGTGCTGCCCCCCTCACTGCTGTCTTCCTGTGGTTAATTGTCAGCACTGCAGCTCACTAGGGACGTGTGCTGCCCCGCTCATTCCTGACCCCTGTGGTTACTTGAGAGTACTACAGCTCTCTAGGGATGTGTGCTGCCTCCTCACAGCTGAGTGCTGCCCCCCTGTGGCTCCTTGTCAGCACTGCAGCTCTCTAGGGACGTGCTGCCTCCTCACTGCTCAGTGCTGCCCCCGTGTGGATATTTGTCAGCACCGTCGCTCTCTAGGGACGTGTGTTGCCCCCTTACTGCTGTGTGGTGCCTCCCTCTGGTTAATTTTCAGCACTGCAGCTCCCTAGGGAGGTGTGCAGCCCCCCAACTGCTCACTGCCTCACCCCCCACTGCTCAGGGCTGCATCCCCATGGTTCCTTCTCAGCACTGCACCTCTCATGGGACATATGGTGTCAACACTGCAGCTCAATAGGCCTCTTTAGGGGCTAACAAGGAACCAAAGGGGGGCAGCACTGAGCAGGGAGGGAGCAGCACTGAGCAGTGAGTGGGCAGCACACGTCCCTAGAGTACTGTAGTTGTAGTGGATGATGCTTATGGCCAGGATCGTGCCTTAAATATTTCTAGGACGTACTCTTCTGTGCGTTAACCCTCCTTTGTTCCCCCCCCCTCCTTTCTGAAGGCAGCAGGGGGATCCTGGCGCCACTGAGTCCAGGTAAACTGCCTGCCTGGGCGTGGTCTCACCCCTGTGATAGGCAAGGGCCAGGCTATATGTTTGTTTCCCTGTTCATGGCATAAGCTTACACCATATTTGGTAGCTGCCAGTTCATTGGTTAACCTTGGTGTTAGCAACAGATGCTCATTGGACCAGTATTCACTGGGGCAAATGATAAATAGGGGTTGTTTGGTGATGAACCCCCCCCACACATTTGTGCTCGAGCCTGTATCTGTGTGCGCACCAGTGCTGTTGTGGTTCACCTTACTCGGGACTAAAGCCAGTGCTCCAAGAGGCTTCGTGGTACTTTGCCACCACCACCCAACTGCGTGCAGTGCCGTGGACAGTACCCCGTGGGATCAACTGCTGCATGATCCATCGCCACAGGAGAACCTGGTAACCCGTGCGAACCAGCGCTGCTGAACTGCCGCAGTGCCCCCCCCTCGAGCGGGGGAATCTCCGTATCCCGGGAGCAGCAGCCACGTGGCGCAGCCACGCGGTCGGCGCCATTTCCTGTGTTCTCATTACGGCATATCCGTGCCACGTTCTGCGGACTATAAACCTTATCAAGGGAAGATTTCACTAAGTTCTCAGCTTGTGAGTAAGCAAGCCTTTCTTCATAAAGTTTCAGTTGGGGTAGCGTGCAAATCGCTCCGGGTGGAGGATCGCCGGTCACTGACCAACCCCCTCCCCCGCCGCTTTCCAAATCAGTTTTGATCCTAAGTTCTGTGAATCATTTAGTTTAGGTGTCTATACCTAAACATTCTGTAAAGATAGTTTCACTAACCGAATATTGATACCTGTGAAGGGGAACTGTTTATACCCCGTTACAGAGTTTGTATATATATAAAAATAAACCTAACATTTTTTTTCATTGATATCTCTGCCGCTCATTTCTGAGGGCATATTCATAACATTAATGGCGCAGTGCAAGGGTTATCCGATAAGTGACTATCTCTACAGAATGGGATACGTAATGAAACGATCCAATATACAATGGGCTATAGACAATCTGACAAATCCGGACCAAATCATTACGAAATTAACCGAATACGTGGTCGAGCTATGCACTGACCCAACCGCAGTAACCGAAGAGAGGGTTGTTGCGATCACGGCTTGCATAATGCGCACACAAGACGAATTTACAGCGTTAGAGGAAAAGATTAAAAAACTTGATGAAAAAAATAATTTCCTGGAAAGAGAGTTAGGAAAGTCTGAAGCACTAAATAACAAACTTCATGACTTATTAACGTTGCAAATTAAAGAAAGCAACGCTGCCATCAAGGCACTGGCGGGGTCGGATACAAAACTCTCTTTCAAACCTCCCTGGGATCTCCCAACCGCCTAGCCCCGAGGAGCCCCGCGGATACGGTGTCGCGCCCGGAGCCAGATCTCCCGTACCGTCCTTTCACGAACTATCCCCACCGCAGTCTAGCGGAAAGGACTTTAAGGTAGCGAACGCCACCGCAGCGCAAGACTTCAGACCCACGGTCTCCTTGGAGCTGCCGAGGCTCCAAACACTGCAAATAGCGAGTCCCGATTCACCCGTTCAGCCTAGCACGTCAGCGGCAGCGCGTGAATTAAATCTGCTTGCAACTAGTGCTCCGAGAAGCGAAGCCCGGAAAAAATCCCGGAACTACCAAACGGAGAGAGACCCATCCGACCGGGACGATACGGATTACAGTTCTGAGGACGAGCCCATACGGAGCAAAGCCGTGCGTTTGCGTCCCGTCCTTAAAGAGCAATACACAGACGGCCGACGTGGCCAAAGGACAACAACTACTTCTGTTCGCCCGTACAGCGGAGCAAAGCTTCGGGACCTGCGAGAGACATTTGCACGAGAGCCGGACGAGTCGGTAACAGACTTTTTGTATCGCGTTATGGAATTGGGCGGGGATACAATTATTTTAGACCGTAACGAAGCAAAAGGCTGTTCATGGGGCCATGAAGTATTTTTGGGCATGGGTCCGGAGGGCTATTACTCGTTAACTTCCCGTATCGCTCACTGGGCTGGAAGTTTAGATTCTATAGATAGAGGCGAGCCAACAGAAGTGAGGGTTACAAGTTCAGCCGAACTTACTGCCGCGATTAAAAAGCTTGCGTGCGTCCAAGCAATGTACGATCGTGGGGCATACTCGTCCCCACTAGATGCCCCAGTTGACCCAGTGCGACTCAAAATTCTAATCCGTGGTCTGCCAGCGGGTCTCAAAAATGTCTGTGATGCCAAAAAGGAGGAAATTGAGCGAGTAGTCGAGAGGAATAATGCCTCTACTAATTCCCGGGAACACCACTTAACTTGGGAAGAGCTTCTAATGGCATTATCCCACAAGGGTCGAGACCTGGGCTACTCTGATCATATGCTCACAGCCGAGACTCCCCGCGACAGACGCCATACTGGGTTCAAGGGCAGCCACGCGGCGACACCCCGGGGGAAAAGGCAGGAAGTACGCCATGCTAAGACCTCCCCTGCTGCGACTCCTACGAGTTCAAGCAGCAGTCCGGAGTCAGATCGCAGTCACCCGGGAAGTCCCAGAGGGAGAAATTCCGGCCGCCAGAGGGATAAACAGCGTACTTCCAATAGATCTTCCTCACCCAGAGAGAAATGGTATCGACTAGCACGGTCTTTAAATCTACCTGAATCCATGATAGCGCCATTATCAACGGGACTGTTAAAAAGAGTAGTGCTGAGCTTGCAAAATAAATCCGGCAGCTGGAAGGAAGACCAATACCGAAGTTACCGCCATGGAAAAGGGGAGGATGAAGTTGGTAGCAACAGTCCTAAAACTATTTCACCCAGCAAGGACGCTAACCCCTTCGTACCTCGCCGCCAAAGCCCAGACAAAAAGCCAAAAAACTAGACACAGCGGTGACTGTTCCAGGCCTCATTCATCGCTTTGTTAACGCCTGTCAATGGTCTGAGGATCCAGAGCCTTTCATTTTGATTCCCACTGGACCTACTCGAACTGCTGTAAAATTCCTTATTGACACTGGGGCACAAATCAGTGTTTTGAACGTGCAACAAGCCAAACACTTGAGGATCTTGCCATCCCGGAAAAGGATAAAGATACAGGGTGTTACAGGAATGCCTCATACATGCCATTTGACCAAAACAAGATTGTGGCTTCCTGGCGACAAGCGGAGTACCCTGGTAGAGGTTGCCCTGAGTCCATACCCAGAGAACATCCTTGGATTTGATGTTTTAGCTGGCAAACGATGGCATCTCCCTGACGGTACCTTGTGGTGCTTTGGTTCCTATGCAGTAGGGGCAAAAGAGGCCAAAACCGCTCGGGTAGGCACTCTCCAACTTGCTCCACCCTTACCCACATCGAGTATCACATGTGTTGCACAGTATTCACTACCAGCAGCAGCCAGACAAGGCATTACTGAGGTGATTGCAGACCTGGAAAAGAGACAAATCATCACCAGGACACACTCACCCTATAACTCACCAGTGTGGCCAGTGCGCAAACCTGACGGACGATGGAGACTCACCATTGACTACAGGAAGCTCAATAGTAACACACTTCCTCTCACTGCTGCAGTCCCAAGCCTGACATCAATTGTGACAGCAATCCAAGCTGCATCACATACTTGGATGGCTTCATTGGACATTAAAGACATGTACTTTATGATTCCTCTACGTGAGGAAGACAAACCACAGTTCGCTTTCACATGGCAAGGTTCCCAATTCACCTTCAATCGCCTTCCCCAGGGATACAAACACTCAGGAACCATTGCACACAATTCCCTAGCAGCACTGTTAGACACCATGGAGGTCCCGAAAGATGTAAGTGTCTACCAGTATATAGATGACATCTTTGTTGGGGCAATGACAAAGATAAGGTGGGTTCAGTAGCTGCAGCGATCTGGGACCTGTTAACCAAAAATGGGTTACAAGTTCCACAAGCTAAATGTCAAGGTCCAAGTCAAGAAATTAAATTTCTTGGATCCTGGTGGGTAGCAGGAGCAATATCAGTACCAGAAGATGCTCTTGAGGCTATTGAAAAGGGCCAACTTCCCAATAACAAAAAGGAGCTTCAGCGGCTCCTGGGTACCTTGGGTTACTGGAGAAAACATATTCCAGGTTTCTCAGTAATTGCTCGTCCCCTTTATGACCTGCTTAAAAAGAGCAGAGCCTGGGACTGGACCCCAAGGCACACTGAAAGCCTAAAGGTTTTGAAGGACGAGTTAAAGGCTTATCAGAAATTGGGCCCTTTGCACCCACATGACCCTTTAAGGGCAGAATGGGGCTTTTCTGAACATGCTTCCTACTGTGGGATTTTTCAAAGGGGACCCAAAGGCCCGAACAGAGCCCTTCTATTCTCTTCAACAGCATTTAAAGATGCTGAAAGAAGATACTCTGAATGGGAGAAGGGACTCCTGTCTCTAACCCGAGCTGTCAAAGAGGCAGAGAAGCTTCGCACTACACAGGATATTGTAGTGCAAGGCCCATTCTCTCTGCTCAAAGCAGTCCTTAATGGAACTCCTCCACCAGAGGGAATTGCTCAGAAGGCTACTGTGAGAAAATGGTATGCCTATCTGGAAGGGATGGCTCAATTTATGCCTCTAAAGGAAGGACCCACAAAGGTATCCAAATTGCAGCAGCCCATCAATCTACACACTGTTCCACTATGCCAGCCCTACAAGCCATCTCCTATTCAGGTAGCACCTGAATTGACTGCCGATGCCAATACGGAAGGAGTGTGGTTCACAGATGCAGGTGGGCCAACCAGTGCTAGTGAAACTGCCATCTATTGGGATTGTACCCATGACGCTGGCTAAGCCCAGAGGTCTATATGCTTGGGAGGCTACTGACATCAACGGGAAAACTCATCGCATAAGTGCTCGGTGGGTCGTTCCAAATTACTAACGGTCAAGCCCGGCTTTAAACACCGTGGCCAGTTTTGTTTCCCCACAGAGTGACAGCGGTCCCAGGGGACAGACCATCCTGGAAATGAAGACTACTCTCTGGAGCAACAGGAATTCACCACCGGTCAGGGGGTGGAGACTGGAAAACACTAAGGTCACTGATATTGACCTCAGTATTAACAAGTTCTGTTCTGTTTTGTAGTATGCTTTGTTTAGAGTAGAGTTGTGCAGTTCTGAGATATGTATATATAAGTAAGATGTTCTTGTGATGTTTATATAATGTTTAATTCACCTTTGGTAAAGTTGGATCATAGAACAACATTTGCCACATATACTTGCCCATAAGCAGGGGGTGGAATGTAGTGGATGATGCTTATGGCCAGGATCGTGCCTTAAATATTTCTAGGACGTACTCTTCTGTGCGTTAACCCTCCTTTGTTCCCCCCCCTCCTTTCTGAAGGCAGCAGGGGGATCCTGGCGCCACTGAGTCCAGGTAAACTGCCTGCCTGGGCGTGGTCTCACCCCTGTGATAGGCAAGGGCCAGGCTATATGTTTGTTTCCCTGTTCATGGCATAAGCTTACACCATATTTGGTAGCTGCCAGTTCATTGGTTAACCTTGGTGTTAGCAACAGATGCTCATTGGACCAGTATTCACTGGGGCAAATGATAAATAGGGGTTGTTTGGTGATGAACCCCCCCACACATTTGTGCTCGAGCCTGTATCTGTGTGCGCACCAGTGCTGTTGTGGTTCACCTTACTCGGGACTAAAGCCAGTGCTCCAAGAGGCTTCGTGGTACTTTGCCACCACCACCCAACTGTGTGCAGTGCCGTGGACAGTACCCGTGGGATCAACTGCTGCATGATCCATCGCCACAGGAGAACCTGGTAACCCGTGCGAACCAGCGCTGCTGAACTGCCGCAGTGCCCCCCCCTCGAGCGGGGGAATCTCCGTATCCCGGGAGCAGCAGCCACGTGGCGCAGCCACGCGGTCGGCGCCATTTCCTGTGTTCTCATTACGGCATATCCGTGCCACGTTCTGCGGACTATAAACCTTATCAAGGGAAGATTTCACTAAGTTCTCAGCTTGTGAGTAAGCCAAGCCTTTCTTCATAAAGTTTCAGTTGGGGTAGCGTGCAAATCGCTCCGGGTGGAGGATCGCCGGTCACTGACCAACCCCCTCCCCCGCCGCTTTCCAAATCAGTTTTGATCCTAAGTTCTGTGAATCATTTAGTTTAGGTGTCTATACCTAAACATTCTGTAAAGATAGTTTCACTAACCGAATATTGATACCTGTGAAGGGGAACTGTTTATACCCCGTTACAGAGTTTGTATATATATAAAAATAAACCTAACATTTTTTTTCATTGATATCTCTGCCGCTCATTTCTGAGGGCATATTCATAACAGTAGTACTGCGATAGGGTCCAATGGAGTCTCTAGAGAGCCCTAAGGGTCCTCTATAGAGCCCAGTGGAGCCCTAGGGAGCCTCTCCAGAGCCTCTAGATGGCACTATTGAGCCCTAAGAAGCCACTCTAGAGCCTTATGTAGCCATATGGAGCCTCTACTGTGCCCTAAAGAGCCCTACTGAAACTCTTTAGGTCCCTATGGAGCCTCTCTAGAGCCTCTCTAGAGCCCTAAGGAGCCTCTCTAGAGCACAATGGAGCCCTATGGAGCTTCTGTAGAACCTTACATAACCCTGTGGAGCCTCTATACAGATTCTATGAAACCCTATGAAGCCACAGTATAGCCCTATGGAGCCTCTCATGGAGCCTCTCTAGAGCCTTTATACAGCCTCTATAGAGGCCTAAGGAGCCTCTATAGAGCCTTTATATGGCCCAATGAAGCCTCAATAGAGCCCTATGGAGCCTCTATAGAGCCTCTGTATTGCACTTTAGAGTCTCAATGGAGGCTCAATAGAGCCCAATGCAGCCTCTATAATACCCTATGGAGCCTCTATATAGCCCTATGGAGTATTAGGGAGCCACTGTAGAGCCACAATAGAGCCCTAATGAGCATCTATAGTGTCTGCTGTATCCTCTCTAATGCCCCATGGAGCCCAAGGGAGCCTCTAGAGAGCCCTAAGGATACTCTATATAGCCCAGTGAAGCCCTATGGAGCCTCTACAGAACCTCTAGAGAGCCACTATCAAGCCCTAAGGAGCCACTATGGAACCCTAAGTAGCCCTATGGAGCCTCTACTGTGCCCTAAAAAGCCCTACAGAAACTCCATAGATCCCCAAGGAGCCCTATGGAGCTTCTGTAGCATCCTATAGAGCCTCTAAAGGGACCCAAGCAGCCTCTATACAACTGTATGGACCATCTATAGAGCCTCTATGGAGGCCTATGGAGCCTCTATATTGACCGTTGGAGCCTCTAAGTAGACCATGGTAGCCTCTACAGAGGCCTATGGAGGCTCTATATAGATGGTGGTTGCCTCTGTAGAGGACTATGGAGCCTCTATATAATCCATGGGAGCATCTATATAGACCTTGGGTGCCTCTGGAGTGGCCTATGGAGCGCGTATTGAGCCAATGGGAGCTTCTATAGAGCCCGTGAGAGCCTCTATAGAGGCCTATGGAGCCTCTGAAGAGCCCCTGGGATCCTGTATAGACCCGTGGGAGCCTCTATACAGCCATATGAAGCCCTAAGAAGGCTCTATAGGGCCACTACAGAGCACTGTGGAGCCTCAACATAACCTTATCAAGCCATATGGAGCCTCTATAGAGCCCTATGAAGGCCTATGGTGGCTCTATAGAGCCCCTGTAGAGACCTATGGAGCCTCAATAGAACCTCAATAGAGCCCTAAGAAGCCTCAATAGAGCCCTGTAGAGCCCAATGAAGCCTCTATAATGCCTAATGGAGCCTCTAGAGATCCCTATGGAGCCTCTGTAGCGTCCTATGGAGCCACTATAGAACGACTACAGAGCCGAAAGCTGCCTCTATAGTACCTTATGGAACCTCGATAGAGCCCTATGGAGCCCCTTGAAGCCACTATTGGGCCTCTGTAGTGCCCTTTAGAGTCTCAATGGAGCCTCTATAGAGTCCTATGGATCCTCTATAATGCCCCATGGAGCCCTATGGAGCCTCTAGTGTGCCCTAAAGAGCCCTACAGAACCTCTAGAGATCCCTATGGAGCCACTTTAGAGACTCTATAGAGACTCTGTAAGCATTCTATAGACCCCTATAGAGCATCTATAGACCCCTATGGAGCCTCAGTACCGCCCTATGGAGCCTCTCTAGAGCCTTTATAGAGGCTTAAGGAGCCAATATGGAACCTCTATGAAGCCCAATGAAGTCTCTATAGTGCCCTAAGGAGCCTCCATATAGCCTTTATAGAGCCCAATGCAGCCCAAATAGTAAGCTAAGGAGCCGCTGTCGAGCCCCACTGAGCCTCTATAATGCCCTATGGAAACACTATAGAGCCTCCATAGAAATTATATAGAGCCCTAAGGATTGTCTGTGGAGCCCAGTGGAGCCCTCTGGATCCTCTACAGAGCCTCTAGAGAGCCACTATAGAGCCCTAAGGATCCTCTATAGAGCCTTATGTAGCCCTGTGGAGCCTCTATGGTGCCCTAAAGAGCCCTACAGAACCTCTACAGATCCCCATGGAGCTACTTTAGAGACTCTAGAGAGCCCTAAGGAGCCTCTAGATAGCACTATGGAGCCCCATGGAGCTTCTATAGAACCCTAAGTAGCCCTGTGGAGGCTCCATAGTGCCCTAAGGAGCTCTATAGAGCCTTTATAGACATCAATGGAGCTCTATAGAGCATCTCTAGAGCCTTTATAGAGCCTCTCTAGAGCCCAATGCAGCCTCTATAGTGCCCTATGGAAAACTCTATAGAGCCTCTAAAGAGATTCTATAGAGCCCTATGTGGCCTCTGTGGAGCCCTCTGGAGCCTCAACAGACGCCTCCATAGAGCCCTAAGAAGCCTCTAAAGAGCCTCTATCGATACTCTAGAGGGCCCAATGAAGGGTCTATAATGCCTAATGGAGCCTCTATAGATCCCTATGGATCAGTGCTAGCCTCCATAGAGGTCTATAGAGCCTCTATATTGACTTTTAAAGCCTATGTATAGACTGTGGAGGTCTCTATAGAAGCCTGAGAAGCCTTGTGACCTGTTTAGGCTGTGCCTTTAAGAAAGAGACAGTTGCTGAACACTCTGGCTGAATGTTTTTGATATTTGAACAAAAACAAGATAGTCTAAACTAATTTCATTGGTAGATTGTAGAATGCAATTTTAAGTTTGGGGGTTCTGTTAGTGCAGTCTGTGTCTGGTCTGGGTTCAGGCTGGGTGCAGTCTGTGCTTCTCTGTCCTGTGGGCTGGACGGCTTCTCTCTCTCTGAAGCAGGAACGGCCTTGAGTTAACAGCTAACCAGATAAGAAAGCTAATTCTTGCATGTGCTTTTGAGCTAACAGAATTTTTCTTCCTTAATTGCCTTTCTCTCTCTCTCTAACCCTTTTTGGGAAAAAGGGGAGGTGGGGAGGGAGAGAGGGGGGTTTGGGGAGCCCCCCTGGCTGGCTGGAGGGAAAAGGTTTTCTGCATCACATTCATTGCTGTGTATTTCTGTATATATATTGTAAATATTGCATATTTGTGTACATATTCATTGCATTCCATTTCTGCCTGTAAATATAGCTTTCATCTGCTTTTCCGACTGAGCTAGCTGTGGTTTCTTTCTTTGTGTGTGTGGGGGAGAACTTTCTCACCCCACTACAAGCCTCTATAGCAGCCATTGGAGGCTTTATATAGACTGTGGCAGCCTCTATAGAGGCCTATGGAGCCCCTGTATAGACCGTGGTTGCCTCTATAGAGGCCTATGGAACCTCGACATAGACCTTGGGAGACACTATAGTGGCGAATGGAGCCCCTATTGTGCCACTGGGAGCCTCTCTAGAGCCTGTGGGAGCCTCTCTAGAGGCCTATGGAGCCCCTATAGAACTTCTGTAGAGCCCCATGGAGTGTCTGCAAATCCCTATCGATCCTCTTTAGGGCCTCTATAGAGGCTATCTCAGCCTCTCTAGAGCCTCTAGAGCCTTATGGAGCCTCTGTAGAGACCTCTGTAGTCCTGTGGATCCTCTATAGAGTCCTATGTGTCCCCTATAATGCCCCAAGGAGCCAAATGGAGCCCCTCTAATGCCTAATGGAGCCTCTATAGGTCCCTATGGATCAGTGCTAGCCTCCATAGAGGTCTATGGAGCCTCTATATTGACTTTTTAAGCCTATATATAGACTGTGGTTGTCTCTATAGAAGCCTGAGAAGCCTCTATGGAGGTCATTGGAGGCTCTATATAGACCATGGTAGCCTCTATAGAGGCTGATGGAGCCTCTATGTAGACCGTGGTTGCCTCTATAGAGGCTTATGGAACCTTGGGAGGTTCAATAGAGTCCAATGCAGCCCCTATAGAACTTCTGTCGAGCCCCATGGAGTATCTGCACATCCCTATCGAGCCTCTTTAGGGCCTCTGTAGAGCCTACCTCAGCCTCTATAGCGACCTATGGAGCCTCTCTAGAGCCTTATGGAGCCTCTGTGGAGACCTATGTAGTCCTGTGGATCCTCTGCAGATGTCTATGTAGCCTTGTATAACCTACCCCACCCAACCCCATCCTTGCCAACCCCACCTTATTGATCCTCTGTAATGCGCCATGGAGCCCAATGGGGCCTCCATAGAGTCCTAAGGATCCTCTATATAGCCCAGTGGAGCCCTATGGAGCCTCTACAGAGTCTCTAGAGAGGCCAACACAGTCTCTATAGTGCCCTAAGGCGCCTCTATAGAGTCTCTATAGAGCCCAATGAAGCCTCTATAATGCTGAAAGGAGTCTCTCTAGATCCCTACAGAGCCCTATGGAGACCTATGGATCCCCTGTAGCATCCTAAGGAGCCTCTCTAGAGGCTTTTGGCGACTCTATAGACCTGTGGGAGCCCTTGATAGAGTCCTCTGAATAGCCCTTGGAAATCCCTATGGAGGACTGCACCACTCAGTGCTGCCCCCTCACTGCTGAGTGCTGCCCCCCCTGTGGTTCCTTGTCAGCACTGCAGTCTAAAGAGTCTGATGGAGCCTATATATAGACCGTGGTTGCCTCTGTAGAGGCCTATGGAGCCAATGTAGAGCCCTTGGGAGTCTCTCTGGATGCCTGTGGGGAAGGCCCATTTTTGCCCAGGTACTAGATCTGGTCCCTGCATGTGGACAAGTTTCCCCTCCTTCAGGAGGAAGACAAAAGCCAAGGCATTAGCCAGGCCAGCACGTACCCAGCACATGCAGTGCTCGTGCAAATAACAAGTATGGGCCTAATTCTAGCTTCATGCTTTCTATAGGCTGAAGCCAGTTGTTTATGAGAGTGCCCATTGGTCAAACCCAGCCTCGAGGAATCCAATATGTATCACCCCAGGTGGTAAACAAGTTGCCCCCTCTTTCACTTTGTTTCTGAACTTGCTCGAGAGAACAACTCTTGAGCCATAGCAACTGACATTGAATTTATTGTTGTTAGCTTCTATTGTACATGCATGCATACTGAAAGCCTCTGTATCGTGAGAAGCTGTCGTGAGGATCATCTCCAGAGGGAGGACCTTCGCTGAGCCTGAGAAGCCAGCGTCGTCACAGCCTGTTCGTGTCTTTACTGCACCAAACCCGGGACCACTCCGAGCATCCCTCTATTCCTTTAAGCCCAGTAAACGATAAGCTGCTGCTTAACACTGCCACATTCTCTCTCCAAGGCTGTTTACATCAGCCCCGAGACTCGTCGCAGCCGGGCCGACCCCATAGCCTTTGTCTGCTCTCGTTGTCTGATTGAAAACGTCCGAGCCCGCCTATCGGCAACCGATGCCCCGCCCTGTCGTGAGACCCGACTCTGAGGGCTGACCCCACGGGCCGACCCCAACCAGGACCGATCCCTATTGTCTGGAGAGAATCGACCGAGTCCTGAAGGGAACCTACTCCCCAGCTAAGACCAGGTTCCATTATTCCCTCTCCACTGTTGGGAGACAGTAACCCAACGCCGCCATCCAACTCGACTAGGAACCAGTCCAGCAACAGTAGTCTGCTGGACCTCCGCCTTGCTACAAAAGACAGCTACAGAGTATCTTCCAAGTGCTTTCCATCCACTAGCACTCAGTTCAAAGTATCCGCGTCTAGCAGTGTAATCGCTGATGCATAGAAAGATTATAATATTGCTGTATCTAGCCAGAAGCCACCCGCGTCCCCCCGAGGTGCCATCTAGTGGCCAACCAGCAGAACTGCGCCCATCATTATATAAATATAGAAATAGTCTGTAGATAGTTTAATTAAGTTCTAATCATAACACTAAGCCACTTATGGAATTTATTTCACGAACATGCACTAGAGCATGTATATAAGTTAGTGATTCATCGGTTATTAATAATTTGATAATAAATAAAAATAATATTTTCATAATTCATATTTCCTATTAAAAAATTTAATAACCTCTTCACAACAAAGCCTAAGGAACCTCTATATTGACCATTGGAGCCTCAATAGAGGCCTATGCAGCCTCTATATACACAGTGGGAGCCTGTATATAGGCCTATGGAGACTCTACAGAACATTCTGGCACCTCTGTAGACACCATTGGGGCCTCTATAGAGGCCTATGGAGCCTCTATAGAGCGTTATATAGAGTCTGAAGACCTGTGGGAGCCTCTATAGAAACCCTTCACTGCTGCGTGCTGCCTCCCTCTGGTTACTTGTCAGCACTGCAGTTCTCTAGGGACATGTGATGCCCCCTCACTGCTCAGTGCTGCCCCCGTGTGGATATTTGTCAACACTGCAGCTCTAGGGAGGTGTGCAGCCCCCCAACTACTCACTGCTTCGCCCCCCCCACTGCTCAGTGCTGCACCCCTGTGGTTCCCTGTCAGCACTGCAGCTCTTCAGGAACGTGTCCTGTCCCCTCAGTGGTCATTGCTGCCCCCTGTGGTACCTTCTCAGCACTGCAGCACTCTAGGGACATGTGGCGTCAACACGTGCAGCTCAATCGGCCTCTGTAGGGGCAAAAAAGGAACCACAGGGGGGCAACACTGAACAGTGAGGGGGCAGCACTGAGCCCTACAGAACCTCTATAGATCCCCAAGGAACCCTATGGAGCTTCTGCAGCATCGGATAGGGCCTCTATAGGGCCTGAAGCAGCCTCTATACAACCGTATGGATCCTCTATAGAGCCTCTATGGAGGCCTATGGACCCTCTATATTGACCATTTGAGCCTCTATGTAGACCATGGTAGCCTCTATAGAGGCCTATGCAGCCTCTATAGAGGCAGCTGGAGCCTCTATATAGATGGTGGTTGCCTCTGTAGAGGCTTATGGAGCCTCTATATAAACCATGGGAGCATCTATATAGACCTTGGGCGCCTCTGGATTGGCCTATGGAGCCCATATTGAGCCTATGGGAGTGCAATAGAGCCCCTGAGAGCCTCTCTAGAGGCCTATGGAACCTCTTTATTGATGGTTGGAGGCTCTATAGAGGTCTGTGGAACCTCTATATTGACCATTGGAGCCTCTATGAAGACCATGGTAGCCTCTATGCAGCCTCTGTAGAGCCTATGAGAGACCCGATGGAGGACTAGGGAACCTTGACAACTGGAGCCTCTGAAGACCCATGGGTGCCTAAGCAATGCACAGTACAGGGGCAGAATGACCCTGCTGGCCACACTATTCTTAATGCAGGCCAGGATGCAATTGGCCTTCTTGGCCACCTGGGCACATTGCTGGCTCATGTTCAGGCGGCTGTCAACAAGCACCCCCAAGTCCCTCTCTGTTTGGGAGTGTGGTGGGGTGAGAAAGTTCCCTCCCCACACACAGGGAAAGAAACCACAGCTAGCTCAGTCGGAAAAAAGCAGATGAAAGCTATATTTACAGGCATCAATGGAATGCAATGAATATGTACACAAATATACAATATTTACAATATATATACAGGAAAATACAGCAATGAACACAATGCAGAAAAACCTTTTTCCCTCCAGCCGGCCAGGGGGGTTCCCTGAAGCCCCCTCTCTCCCTCCCTACCTCCCCTTTTTCCCAAAAAGGGTTAGAGAGAGAGAGAAAGGCAATTAAGGAAGAAAAATTCTGTTAGCTCAAAAGCACATGCAAGAATTAGTTTTCTTATCTGGTTAGCTGTTAACTCAAGGCCTTTCCTGCTTCAGAAAGAGAGAAGCCGTCCAGCCCACCAATGAAATTAGTTTAGACTATCTTGTTTTTGTTCAAATATCAAAAACATTCAGCCAGAGTGTTCAGCAACTGTCTCTTTCTTAAAGGCATAGCCTCAACCAGTCACACCCCCTTTTTCCCCAAAAAGGGTTAGAGATAGAAAAGGTAATTATTAAGGAGGAAATTCTGTTAGCTCAAAGCGTATGCAAGAATTAGTTTCTTATCTGTTATTTGAAGGTCAGAACCCGAGAGACAGACTGGAACAGACTGAGATTCAAACAGAACTAAAACTAAAATTTACAATTGCATTCTACCAATCTACCAATCTACCAAAGCATTCAGGCAGTGTTCCAGTAACTGTCCCTTTCTTAAAGACACAGCCTAAAAAGGTCACAATAGAACTCTATTGAAGCTGATTAGGGCTCTAGAGTGGCTCTACAGAGGCTCCATAGTACTTCATAGGGCTACATAGAGGCTGCATGGGGCTCTATAGAGGCTCCCCGGGGCTCCATAGAGGGTCTGTATGGTATTATAGAGGCTGCATTGGGCTCTATAGAGGCTCTCTAAAGGCTCCTCAGGGCTCAGCTAGGGTGGGGTGGGGTAGGCTACTCTTGGGTGGGGCAGGCTAGAGTAAGGTAGGCTATGCTAGGGTGGGGTACGCTCTACCTGGCAACGTAGGCATCTCTAGAGGCTCTATACAGGATCTATAGAGGCTTCTTAGGGGTCCTTAGGGCACTATAGAGGCTCCACAGGGCTACTTCGGGTTCTATAGAAGCTCCCTAGGGCTCCATAGTGCTCTGTAGAGGCTCATAGGGCTCTAGAGAGGCTCTAAAGTGGCTCCCTAGGGATCTATAGAGGTTCTGAAGGGCTCTTTAGGGCACAGTAGAGGCTCCCTAGGGCTACATAGGGCTCTATAGTGGCTCTCTAGAGGCTCTGTAGAGGCTCCATAGGGTTTCACTGGGCTGTATAGAGGAACCTTAGCACTCTATAGAGGCTCCCTTGGGCTCTATGGGGCATTATCTAGGATACAGAGGACTCTAGAGGCTCTATAGTTGCTCTAGAGTGGCTCCCAAGTACTGCTGCTCCCTAGTGGGGTGGCAGCCGTGGGCAGTGGGGGCCACACACGTTGCTAGAGATCTGCATTGCTGACAAGTAATCACAGGGCGGCAGCACTTGGCGGTGAGAGGGCAGAACTGCCCCCACGTAGATACTCTATATAGACCTTGGGAGCCTCTATAATGGCCTAAGGAGCCCATATTGAGCCAATGGGAGCATCTATAGAGCCTATGGGAGCCTCTGTAGAGGCCTAGGTAGCCTCTGAAGAGCCCATGGGAGCCTCTATGGAGGCCTATGGAACGTCTATATAGACCTTGGGAGCCTTTATATAGACTGTGGTTGCCTCTGTAGAGGCCTATGAACCCTCTGTAGAGCCCTTGGGAGTCTCTAGGGAGGCCAAAGGAACCTCTATAATGACAGCTGGAGCCTCCATAAAGGTCTATGGAGCCTCTATATTGACTGTTGGAACCAGTGTAGAGGTCTATGGAGCCTTTATATTGACTGTTGGAGCCTCTATGTCCCCAACGGTAGCCTCTATAGAGGACTTTCAGGCTTTATAGAGCCTGTTGGAGCCTCTCTATAGACTATTGCTGCCTCTGTAGAGGCCTAAGGAGCCTCTGTAAAACCTTTGGGAGTCTCTATGGAGGCCTAAGAAACCCCTATATTGACCATTGGAGCCTCTATATAGGCCTATGCAGCCTCTATATAGACAGTGGGAGCCTCTTTAGAGGCCTCTGGAGCCCCTATAGAGTCCAATGCAGCCCCTTTAGAACTTCTGCAGAGCCCCATGGAGCGTCTGCACATTGTTCCAGCAGGAATCTTGCTCGGGAGCACACCGTGACCAGCAGCCTCGGGAACACTTGGTGCTTTCCTTTCCAACCTACAGGGACGGCAGGGCACCCGCGGGCTTTCGGCACTCGGCTAGATTTGGCGCGGCTGTTTCTCCACGTGCTTGCTGCTCGGGATCGCTCGGGCTCCCCGCGTCACTGGCGGCTCTTTTAAAAGCTGGCAGCACGTCATGGCAGCCTCTGTTCCAGCCATCTTCTCTTGCTCGGCACACGCCGCCGCACTTTTTCTATATCTTGTCCAACAGGTCACGTGGGCAGGGCAGGCATGGTGGTAACGCGCCGCAATTACTCCTTCAAAAAATCAGCCTTTACTAAGACAGAGGGGGAATACAAGCAGGTAGGCATGTGTCATAAGCAAGAGGTGGGTGTCCAGGCTTATGGCTGCAGAGAGTGCTGGAGCCTGGCTCTTGAGATGCAGGGTAGTGGGGACAACTCCTGCATCAGGTGTGAGCAGATCGACTATCTGCTTAACCTGGTGGCCAGATTGAAGGATGAGGTGACTAGACTTAGAGATGTCAGGGATTGTCGAAGGGAGACAAACTTGAGTAACCAGGCTCCGCAGGCTCCCCCAGCAGAGGCTGGTTATCCAAAAAGCAGAGGGGAATGGATGAAGGTTCCTCTCAAAAGACACAAATTAAAACCTCCTCGCCTCCCCTCACCTTCCCCACTGCCCTTGGAAAACAAGTATGGGGCACTGGAGGTCGAGGGAGAGGTGATTCTGATGCCGGAGGACACACCAGCTGGGGTTTTCCCTGAGGCAAAACAGCCTAAGGTGAAACAGCCTGAGGTAAAACAGCCTGAGGTTAAACAGCCTATGGTTAAACAGCCTTCCCCTGGCATCAAGACTTGCTCCCTTAAAAAAAAGAGGAGGGTAATTGTTAATGGTGATTCCCTCCTGAGGGGAACAGAAGGCCCCATATGTCGGCCAGACCCTACTCACAGGAAACTTTGTTGCCTCCCAGGAGCTCAAGTTAGTGATGTTACCAGAAGGCTGCCTAGTCTGGTGCAGCCCTCTGACTACTATCCCTTAATAGTTATGCAGTTAGGGAATGATGATGTTGCTACCAGAACTCCCAAGGCTATCAAAAATGACTTCAAGGCCCTGGGGGATCTGGTGGAGGGGTCAGGTGTCGGGGAGCGGCGAGGGAAGACAGCAGCAATCAATGTGATTGATAAGCACGCTTCAACTTTATTGCCCGGATACACAGCTTATATAGCATCTCAGCTAAATATGCACAAGCGTCACTATTCTATTGGTCTCTGACTGAAGGCAACATTATAATATCCAGCCCACCTGCAATTATGTCTGTGTACAATATCAAAGGCTCTGTGTACATTCCAAGAAAACCTCCCTTCTCACTAGCTCTTCCTTTCCCATCCAATTATCTTACCTAGCTGTCCCTTTCCCATCCAGTTATCTTGCAAACACACAGCTGCGAGAACAGCTACGAGGCCATAGTGACCTTGCTGCTTCAGCAAGGCAGCTAACTCTGAGCAGTAAACAAGAAGATGGAGTAAGGCCTACACATTTTGCTCAAGCAGCTGTTCCACAGAGTCATGTCCCTTAGATTTAAGCCATTCTACAACAATTCCCCCCCTTTTTCTTTTGTACAAGAAAAGCTCAAGATGTTACCTCATTTACACTTCTCATAATACATCCATATGCATTATGCAAAACAAGCAATATCAACAGAACAATACCAATCCAGCATAACCTTCTTAAGCAGACCTAATAACCAAGGAGACATATTTCCAAACCAAGATTGAAACCATTGATCTAAAGGATTTACATTTTTAACATTGATTGAGCATGATTTTCCAACCAAGCAATCCTTTTATGAATTGATTGACTATGATCAGACAAATTAAACAACACATGCCTTCGAAATCCTCACAGCCATGACCATTAGCTAAAAGCAAAAAATCAACAGCAGCTCTATTCAGTAATTATGCATGCCTTAAACTATTTTGATCTAAAAGCAACTGATCTAAAATTACAGTAGTAACATTAGCCTGTTTAGCTGACCAACAAGATAACTTGCTGTGTTTGTAGCTACCAGTGTCCTGCTTTAGTTACACGGTGCAGGCACAGCGCTGTTTTGCTACACTGATAGCAACTTTTGCACTTATGCTGAGCATGGCCTTCCACCATGTCAGGCTCTAGGCCTACACTGCCAGACTGCTCACACTGCTCGTCACCAGCATTGCCACAAATTCCCCTTTTTGTTTTTGTGAGCACTCTGCTCATGGGAGTTGTTCTCATCCCATACAAGATACTCTTGCATACACAGAAGCAAGTTAAAGCTAAGCTATATAACAAAAACAAAAGTTTTATAACACAGCATGTCTAACAGACTGATGTAACCCATACAAGGCACAATGCTTAAGTTCAGCTAGTTAGAATGCTCTAACAGAGTTGGCATAAAATGTGGTCAAAGACAGCAAACATTGTAAAGAACAACTCAGGTCGTAATAGTTCTGATCTTCACATTTCACTCTTCTTATTGACAGAGAAGACCTGATTATGCCTGAACACAATACACACAGAGATTAAGACACAAATGCAATCCTTAGCACTGTCTTTTACAATCTGCTTTAGTGGTTTGTTGCATCTTTATTTTCTCTAGGATGGTCAAAAATCATGAATTGTTTAATGGTAGCAAGATTTCTTTAATCTGTAAAGGTCGATCTGGCCAGGCTCTAGCTTCACAGACAGAAAACTTGCGGGCAAACAGCAAGAGCAAAATGGCTTCATTGCTTTACCCAATAGAAAAATTACACATAATAATGTGTTTTTGCTCATCCTAGTAATACTGATCTCTTAATGTTCACACAACAGTTAAGCAGTCATGACACTCAGTTATAAATCAGATACTTTCTGTTGACATCTTGGATTATTGTGACAGGTGTTGAGGTCAGCGCTAGGCAGCCCTGCTGACCATCACTTCATGACAGCCGTGCCACGTTCGCGCTGTCTTGTGGTGAGAGGGTTGCAGCACTTTGCAAAGTTTATGTTTCTAGGTGTTGACATGAACTAACTATTTCTTGTTGGTACTGTTAAAAAACTTCTTTGCTATGGGGTGTTCTCTCTTTCCCCCCTTTTTCCCTTTTTTTTTTTTCCCTTTTTTTTTCCTTTTTTTTTTCTTTTTTTTTTTTTTTTTTTCTTTTTTTTTTTTTTCCCCTTTTTTTTTTTTTTTTTTTTTTTTTTTTTTTTTTTTTTTTTTTTTTCTCCTTTTTGGCATGCATGTGTTTGTTGCAGTCTCCAACCTAAAATGAAAATGCATGTTGCGTTATAATGAATTTTGATTTTCCCTCTAAGTGTATAATATTATAACAAACTGGTGAGATAACATATAAGTTCATATGAACATTTTCTCTAATCACACAACAATCAACCAACCATAATATTCAGTCCAAATTCACATGGTGCTGTGGTACATTCTTCTGATCGATGCTTTTGATGCCAGATTACCATAACAGTTATTGTGATCGATGTTCAACTTCATGGGAAATGCTGTTTCCTCATAGTCTTGATTGTTCTACACATTAGCTAAGGAATACCTTTTAAAATTAATAGCTATTTACTACAAACCTTAACTATATTACTATTTACTACAAACCTTGACTATATTACATGGAGCTCCTTTAAAATGCCTAGGCACACAACTAAGAAGGTTCGAACCATAACAAATCTGACAATGTGAACTCATTACTAATTCCTTATACCTTTTTCCTTTATCTTTTTTCCTTTATCCTTTAATAATTTTTTTTCCTCCTTTTATCCTTTTATTCATTTTTTTTTCTTTTATCCTCTTTTCCTTTTAACCTCTTTCCAGGGTCTACTATGTTTCTTGGCTGCCTTATCATCATCTATAGTGTTTAGCCACAAATCTTGACCAAACTTCTTCCACTCGCCCCATTCAAAATCTCATTAGGATTTTTAAAACATCCTAACGATTCAGCATAGTCAACAACGGTCTCAACACCTTCTTAACATCTAGCTTACACCTCGCTTTTCTAAAAAGCATGTCATTAAATCATACGTGGCCTGCCTATCCATTTTCTCAGCGTTAGTACCTGTGCGCACAGTCCCAATAGCAGTCTGGCTCACCACGTCTTCGGCTCCTCAGGTCGTCCTTATCCTGCGACCTCCGGTACTGCTATCCCGGGCCGGCTTCTTACCCACGTCACCGAACGAATCCCTGCGTCCCCGCAGAACGCTGCTATGGACGTTTCCAAAGCTTTATCCTGTTCGGGTTCCAAGTCCTTATACCTTGCTACAATTACTATGTACTAAGTACCTGTAAATACCAATGCTTACTATTCATTATGCTTACTAGGAAAACTTAACAAAACTCTAAATAACCAAACTCTGAAAGACATTACAATCAGAAATTATGAAATTAGCACTGTTGCTTTAAATCAGAACAGACCTTTGGTAGACTAGTCGTACCAGAAAAGAGACGAGGGGGGGCAAGGTGTGCAGTAGTTATAATTGTTTCTGCGGTAAGGGTCCTAACAACTTGCAGCCTATCATGCCTGAGCGACCACTGCTCCACCCATACTGCATTAGCTGTTTTTCATTTTAATTTGAGGGTTGGTTGCTGACCAGTAGCCGCCACAGAAAAGGAACAGAAACAAGTTTTGCTCCTAACTAACTTAAGGTGTCTCAACCCAATAGAGTAACTGGAAGGGTTAACACCTACGGTCTTACAGTGATTGATTTGCCGTCGTAAAAGCTAATTGCACTGGCTCTTTGCTGACCCAGGTTGTTTGGATACATTTAAAACCCTTTAAACCTTTTAAACTCAAGACCATTTCATTTATGACGAGATACAATAGTGATATCAGCTCCTGATAGTCACAATCTGTTCTAATTTTCCCTTAGCCTTCTTATCCTCAAATCCTGTTAAAAGTTTTAGGCACTCAGGACTCAGATGGTATTAGCTGAACAATCTCTGTCCCAACAAGAGTGCAAACAGAGGGTAATGCTATAGAACATAACTTTCTTAGCCCAATCATAATCAGAATCTATTGAACCAGGAATTATAAGGATGCCCTGTCTAGAGGTAGACGATCTGCCAACTACAGAGCACAGGGTTGGTGACCCAGAGGACCGTGTTGATGGGACTCGACAACAACATTTTGTAGACTCAAGAATGACCTGTTGGTAAAATGCTGAGAACCTGTTTAGCTTTTTCGTTAGCATTGTCAAATGCCAGAATAATACCACAGGAGAGGCATGTACAGGAAAATCTACAGATTCCCTTCTATTACTGCATTTCTCACAATACCTTTCCAGCGGCGCAGCAGGACAGTTCCCCGTCCCTCCCACCTCCCGATCCCTTACACTATCGTCCCTTCGGAATTCGATTGTAGCCTCCGTCGTAGTGATGTTTTCTGCTGACAATGTCTGGGGCATAGGAGGCGGGGGGATGGTGAGGTGATCGCTGGTGCTGGCCGCTGCCGGGCCGCCGCCGTGCCGCCTCCACGGGGACGGCCGCTGGGGCCGCTGCCGTGGCTGCTGCCGTGGGGGCCACCGTGAAGGCCGCTACAGTCCGCGCTGCCGGTGTCGGTGGTGCGTCGGTCGGTGCCGCCTCGGTCGGAGCCGTCGGTGCCCGTGGGGGCCGTCGGGGCTCGCGGAAGGGGTGCGGTCGTAAGAATGCCGTAACCGCGAGCCTCCAAGCGCTCCATTTTTCTAAGAGGGACTGTGAAACAAAGTTGGCACTGTTTGATTTCTCAGCGTCGGTGTTATCTCTTCCGAATCCGAGCTGTCGTTGGCGATATTAGGAGATGTTGATGAATGGGATCAAACACGCTGAACCACAAGTTTCGCTGCCTTTTTATCGCTTTCTCTGCTTTTTTATCGCTTCCTCCCTGCTGGGATGGTGGCTGGTGTTTAGCACCTCATCCCACAGCTGGGCTCTGGTTTTGTCCCGTGCTTCGGTAGTAAAAGCTTCAGTTGCTCTGGGGATAAAATCATGATTCCGGGCCCATGCTAATAGCCCTTTCAAAATCCCAGTAATCTCAGTACACCTCTCACGGAGAGTATAGTTAGTCCGTTCAAAATGCCAGAATTGTCAGGAATACCTCTCTCGGAGAGGACAGTTTGGAGGGCGTTTAGCACAGCTCTTCGGTTTCGCGGAGTGCTTCACCGTGCCTCTCCCTGGCTGCTTTTGCAGCTTTACGGCACTTTTGTCACCATCTATGATCAAGTCCCACAGTTTGCTTCCATATTCTCTCCAACACATCAACACTAAACACATCTTCTGACGACTTGAAAAAACCATTCTCCCTACCAAACTGCAATAAACGTTCAGGATGCTTCTTAAATCCACATCCTCTACACTGCGTTTCTCAAGGAAACTTAAAAATAAGTTAAGAGCTACTTCACTTTCCATCCCTTAGTGCAGCCTTCAAAACCCGTGGAAACCGAGTAGCAGCCCTTACCCGGACGGCGAGCTTAATTCCAATTCAGGAAACCCAGCTCAGGCACGGTACGAACTCCCTACGCCAGCGTTGAGTCGCACTTTTGCCCCTCGATTCGCTGCTAATCGATGCTTTTCCGGGCTCGCCACCACCCCGACCGCAAGAAGGTCTCCGCAGGCCTCCTATCCGCGCGTCGGGGGTTCTCTCCCTTACCCCACTGGATCGTCCGCTGTTCGGGTGCCAGATGTCGGGAGCGGCGAGGGAAGACAGCAGCAATCAATGTGATTGATAAGCACGCTTCAACTTTATTGCCCGGATACACAGCTTATATAGCATCTCAGCTAAATATGCACAAGCGTCACTATTCTATTGGTCTCTGACTGAAGGCAACATTATAATATCCAGCCCACCTGCAATTAGGTCTGTGTACATATCAAAGGCTCTGTGTACATTCCAAGAAAACTCCCTTCTCACTAGCTCTTCCTTTCCCATCCAATTATCTTACCTAGCTGTCCCTTTCCCATCCAGTTATCTTGCAAACACACAGCTGCGAGAACAGCTACGAGGCCATAGTGACCTTGCTGCTTCAGCAAGGCAGCTAACTCTGAGCAGTAAACAAGAAGATGGAGTAAGGCCTACACATTTTGCTCAAGCAGCTGTTCCACAGAGACATGTCCCTTAGATTTAAGCCATTCTACAACAGTCAGGTGCACAAATAATTTTTTTGTCTATACCCTTAGTTGCAGGAGGGAATACAAGAAGGAACAGGACAGCAGCTGTAGTCAACAAGTGGCTTAGAGGCTGGTGTAGTCTGCAGAATTTGGGGTTTTTCGATCTTGAAAAACTTTCTACTGCACCAGGTCAGCTGGCAACAGATGGAGTACATCTGTCCCAGAGGAGGGGAAAAGTCACAGTACACGAGAATGGCCTGTCCCCCAAAGGTAAAAAGATTCTGGGAAGGGAATTGGCAGGTCTCATTGACAGGGCTTTAAACTAGCTTCAAAGGGGGAAGGGGCTGAAACCAGTCCCCTCAGGCAGGAGTCTGGGGGTGATAAGCTAGAGCTAGAGGTGAAACCAGCAGCCCAGCTGCAGTGCATGTACACTAATGCAGGAAGCATGGGTAACAAACATGAGGAGCTGGAAGCCTTGTTGCAGCAGGAAAGTTATGATGTAGTTGCCATCACAGAGACATGGTGGGATGACTCACATGAGTGGAGCACTGCAATTGACGGCTACAGGCTCAGCAGGAGAGACAGGCAAGGAAGAAGGGGTGGAGGGGTGGCCCTGTACATCAAGGAGGCACTAGATGCCGTTGAGATGGAGATCAGGAACAATCGGGTTGAGTGCTTGTGGGTGAGAATTAGAGGGAAGACCAGCAGGGCAGACATCCTGGTTGGAGTCTGTTATAGACCACCCAACCAGGAGGAAGATGTAGATGAGGCATTCTATAGGCAGCTTAAGGCTGTCTCAAGATCACCTGACCTCATTCTCATGGGCGACTTCAACCTGCCTGATATCTGCTGGGATCTCAACACAGCAGAAAGAAGGCAGTCTAGGAGGTTTCTGGAGTGTATGGAGGACAGCTTCTTATCCCAGGTGCTGCGTGAACCTACCAGGGGTAAGGCTCTGCTTGACCTCCTCTTCACCAACAGGGAAGGGCTGGTGGGGGATGTGGTAGTCGGAGGGTGTTTAGGGGCCAGTGACGAGATAATAGAATTTTTGGTATTGAGCCAAGCTAAGAGGGGCAGCAAGAAGACCTCCACTCTGGACTTCAGGAGGGCAGACTTCAGGCTACTCAAGGAACTAACTCAGAAGGTTCCTTGGGAACAGCCCTTAAAAATAAAGGGGTCCAGGAGAGCTGGACCTACTTCAAGGAAGAGCTCTTGAAGGCGCAGGAACAGGCTGTGCCAACGTGCCGGAAGATGAGCCGCCGGGGCAGACGGCCAGCCGGATGGGTAATGAACTTCTAAAGGAACTAAGGGCAAAAAAGAGGGTGTATCATCTTTGGAAGAAAGGGGCGGCAACCCATGAAAAGTTTAGGGAAGTTGCTAGGTCTTGTAGGAAGAAAATTAGGGAGGCAAAAGCACATTTGGAGCTCAGACTGGCCTCTGCTGTGAAGGACAACAAAAAGTCCTTCTATAAATATATTAATAGCAAGAAGAAGGGCAAGGACAACCTCCACTCCTTGGTGGGCACGGAGGCAAACGTTGTAACAAAGGATGAAGAAAAGGCAGAGGTACTTAACGCCTTCTTGCCTCAATTTTTACTAGCAGGACAGAATGTCTTCCAGACAGCTGGCCTGCAGAGCTGGCAGAAGGAGCCAGGGAGCAGCATAGTTCTCCTCTGTTCCAGGATGGGGCAGTTAGAGATATTCTCAGCCACGTGAAGCCCCACAAGTCCATGGGACCGGATGGGATCCATCCTAGGGTGCTGAGAGAGCTGGCAGATGAGCTGGCCAAGCCGCTCTCCATCATTTTTCAGCAGTCCTGGCTCACTGGAGAGGTCCCAGAAGACTGGAAGCTGGTCAACGTGGTGCCCATCCACAAGAAGGGCCAGTTGGAAGAGCCAGGGAATTATAGGCCTGTCAGCCTGACCTCAGTGCCAGGCAAGATTATGGAGCGGGTCATCTTGAGTGCAATCACACAGCACTTACAGGATGGCCAGGGGCTCAGGCCTAGCCAGCACGGATTTAGGAAGGGCAGGACCTGCCTGACCAACCTGATCTCCTTCTATGATCAGGTGACCCGCCTGGTTGATGTGGGGAGGCCTGTGGATGTGGTCTACCTGGACCTCAGCAAGGCCTTTGACGCCGTCCCCCACAGCAAACTCCTGGCCAAGCTGGCAGCCCATGGCTTGGATGGGAGCACACTGCGTTGGGTTAGGGACTGGCTGGAGGGCCGAGCCCAGAGAGTGGTGGTGAATGGTGCCACATCCGGCTGGCGGCCTGTCACTAGTGGTGTGCCCCAGGGATCGGTGCTGGGCCCCATGCTCTTCAACATCTTTATTGATGATCTAGATGAGGGCGTCGAGTCCATCATCAGTAAATTTGCGGACGACACCAAGCTGGGGGCAGGAGTTGATCTGCTGGAGGGGCAGAGAGGCTTTGCAGAGGGACCTCAACAGGCTGGACAGATGGGCAGAATCCAACGGCATGAGATGTAACACATCCAAGTGCCAGGTTCTGCACATTGGCCACAACAACCCCATGCAGTGCTACAGGCTGGGGTCAGAGTGGCTGGAGAGCGGCCAGGCAGAGAGGGACCTGGGGGTGCTGGTTGATGGGAGGCTGAACATGAGCCTGCAGTGTGCCCAGGCAGCCAAGAGGGCCAATGGCATCCTGGCCTGCATCAGGAAGAGTGTGGCCAGCAGGAGCAGGGAGGTCATTCTGCCCCTGTACACAGCACAGGTTAGGCCACACCTGGAGTCCTGTGTCCAGTTCTGGGCCCCTCAGTTTAGGACGGATGTTGACTTGCCGGGACGTGTCCAGAGAAGGGCAACAAAGTTGGTGAGGGGTTTGGAACACAAGCCCTATGAGGAGAGGCTGAGGGAGCTGGGGTTGCTTAGCCTGGAGAAAAGGAGACTGAGGGGTGACATTATTTCTCTCTACAACTACCTGAAGGGGAGATTGTAGTCAGGCAGAGTTTGGTCTCTTCTCCCAGGCAGGCAGCACCAGAACAAGAGGACACAGTCTCAGGCTGCACCAGGGGAGTTTTAGACTGGATGTTAGGAGGGAGTTCTATACAGAGAGAGTGATTGCCCATTGGAATGGTCTGCCCGGGGAGGTGGTGGAGTCACCATCATTGGAGGTGTTCAGGAGAAGATTTGATGGGGTACTTGGTGCCATGATCTAGTTGTTTAGGTGGGTTGGATTGGTTGATAGGTTGGACTCGATGATCTTGAAGGTCTCTTCCAACCTGGATTTATTGTATTGTATTGTATTGTATTATCACAGTATCACAGTATCACAGTATAACCAAGGTTGGAAGAGACCCCAAGGATCATCAAGTCCAACCTTATTTCTCAGCTCTTCCCTTCGTAACGAACAGGTGTCTATGTCATCTGCCTCCTCCTCTCCCTCCTCTCCCTGAACTTCTTGTCCCACTAATCTTATTGTCACTCTCCTAAGAATCTCTTTAAGGTCAGGAGTACCACCTCTAGTTGTTCTGCTATCAGCAATTTGCCCTGCATCTCCATCCAGTGATGAACTCAATAACTCAGCTATATCTTTAAGACAAACCTTCTCCTCCTCCTCAGCAGGGTCTCTTTCAGCACAGAAGTTCCCTCACCAGCATCAGCTCCTGGGTCAGCTTTGCTCTTTCCACCTCTCGTCTTTAAAACAGCTATCTGCTTAATGGGAGCTGTGTTTGAATTTACAGCTGGCTTAACAGAAGCTGACAGGTTCTGAGATACAATAATACAATACAATACAATACAACAGGTTGGAAGAGACCTTCAAGATCATCACGTCCAACCCATCATGGATGGATCAGCTGCCGTGGAGGACACTTCCGGTCCTGCTGAAGAAGAAGGAGGAACTGGCTTTGCCTCGCTAATGGCTGCCGAGGACCTGGGAGCTGCCATGTTAGGCGCTGCCGCTGCAGCTGGCTGATTGCCAGAACCACCAACAGCACCGTTCAGAGCAGCCTTTCCGATGGAGTTTTTAGCTTTATCTTTAACTGATACAGATCCTCCATTCTCCTCATCACTAGAGATTTCTGGGGTCGAGTTAGAGCTGTTCTTTCTCCTCTTGGGTCTACGCCTAATTACAAAACAGGCCTTAGACACTTTTCTCTCCCGGTACAGCGCATATAACAAGAACACATTACTTATCACCAGCAGCAGGATTGCACACATCAAATAAATCACCTTTGGATCCCAGCCATCACTTAAAATGACCCTTTCACCTATTGGGATCTTAAACTCCTTTATCTCTATGGGCAGAGTGGTTGATGTCACATTCCTGTGTCTATTAAGCTCAAAGAATCCCAGGCACCGCACATAGAGAAGCTGAATCTTATACTTAAACCATAAATACAATTTATACATCAAGTATCTGCCTAAGCGATCGCAAATCAATCCCAGGAAGTACTTGTAGACCAGTACCGAACAAATTGAAAAGACCAAACGCTCTAAAATCCAAAACACTTTCATGTTTGCAACTCCGACTCTAGCAGACAATAAATCAAGCAACTTTTGCCCTGCTTCTGGACAGCAACTATCCACAAGCCACGCGTTGGGCCGCCAATTAAAAAATGTGGTAGGGTGAGAAAATTCTTCCCCACACACAAAGAAAAACCACAGCTAACTCAGTCGGAAAAGCAAATGAAATAAGCTATATTAACGTGCATAAATGGAATGCAATGAATATGTACACAAATATAGAGTATTTACAATATATACAGAAATATACAGCAATGAACATAATACAGAACTTTTTTCCTCCAGCTGGCCGGGGGGGGTTCCCTGAACCCCCCTCTCTCCCTCCCCACCTCCCCTTTTTTCCCAAAAAGGGTTAGAGAGACAGAGAAAGGCAATTAAGGAAAAAAATTCTGTTAGCTCAAAGCGTGTGCAAGAATTAGTTTTCTTATCTGGTTAGCTTTGTTAATTCAAGGTCGCTCCTGTCCGGCAAAGCTGTTGCTTCAGCGAGAGAAACAGGCCCACACGAAAAGAGGGAGAAAAGAGACTGAACCCAGGCTGAACACACACTGAACTGACAGAACTTAAACTTAAAGTTGCATTCTACCAATCCACCAATGAAATTAGTTTAGACTATCTTTTATTTGTTTAAATATCAAAAACATTCAGCCAGAGTATCCCAGCAGTTGTCCCTTTCTTAAACGCATAGCCTAAACCGGTAACAACTGAGTAACAACGGGGCAGGACTGAGCAGTGGCGATGCAGGACGCGTCCCTAGAGAGCTGCAGTGCTGACAAGTAACCACAGGGCAGCTGCACTGAGCAGTGAGGGGGCAGCAGCAACACCATTCTTGTTCGGGAGAGACAAAACCTGTGGAGACACGGAACTCCAGAGAGGATTGAGTCAGACAATGGAACTCATTTCAAAAACAATCTTGTAAAGAACTGGGCCAAAGAGCACAGCATTGAGTTGATATTCCACATTCCCTACTATGCACCAGCTGCAGGGAAGATTGAACGCTACAACGGTTTGCAGTCGAGCTGGACCAGCACGCTCAGATCTGCTACAGAAAGTGGAAGGTGATAGAGTTCCTGTTGTTAGAGAAAAGAATCTGTTAGGTAAAACTGTTTGGGTATTTTCTCCCTCAGGAGAGCCTAAACCTGTCCGAGGGGCGGTTTCAGCTGAAGGTCTGGGACACACTTATTGGGTAATGCAAGAGAATGGTGAAATTCAGTGTATTCCACAAAGAAATCTAATTTTAGCTGAAAGAGTTTAATTTCAGAGTGTT